>JAEIGO010000962.1:0-267551 GCA_018903765.1 Drosophila aff. chauvacae BK-2020
GTTCGGTCAAGCCTCGGGTAGGTCAGGGCTGGCCAGGGTCATCCAGGACATTTATTTGATTCAGGAAAGTGGTGCTAGAAAAGGAATTTCCGACCCGAGTCCCAGTAATAACGCCGGTTTTAACCTCAACTAGGCTTAAAATATACTAAGTTTATTGATTTTCTTGACAGAGTAACTGGTTCCGTAGACGGGGTGTTGATCGGTCCGGCGACTATCGACGAGCGCCCGTGTCCTGCGGGAAGGTGCCTCGTGTCCGTGGTCCGTGGGTGTTGCTTCCTGCCGTCCGGGTGGGATGATTGGGGATCCAGCGACGCGCCCCCTTGTCCTCGGAAATACGTAGGGTTGGTCAATTAAGACGAGACCGTCAATAAGGATACGTAGTATTAATGAAGTAGGACGGAACCGTCAACGAGATACTTAGTGTTGAGCAAAATTAGGACGAAACCGTCAGCAGGACGAAACCGTCAGCGAGTTGTGAGAAATAGGACGAAACCGTCTGCAGGACGAAACCGTCAGCGAGCTGTGAGAAATAGGACGAAACCGTCTGCAGGACGAAACCGTCAGCGAGTTGTGAGAAATAGGACGAAACCGTCAGCGGTGTATGAGAAATAGGACGAAACCGTCTGCAGGACGAAACCGTCAGCGAGTTGTGAGAAATAGGACGAAACCGTCTGCAGGACGAAACCGTCAGCGAGTTGTGAGAAATAGGACGAAACCGTCTGCAGGACGAAACCGTCAGCGAGTTAGTGAAATAGGACGAAACCGTCAGCGAGTTGTGAGAAATAGGACGAAACCGTCTGCAGGACGAAACCGTCAGCGAGTTGTGAGAAATAGGACGAAACCGTCTGCAGGACGAAACCGTCAGCGAGTTGTGAGAAATAGGACGAAACCGTCTGCAGGACGAAACCGTCAGCGAGTTGTGAGAAATAGGACGAAACCGTCTGCAGGACGAAACCGTCAGCGAGGTATGAGAGAAGTAGGACGAAGCCGTCTGCAGGACGAAACCGTCAGCGAGTTGTGAGAGAAAATAGGACGAAACCGTCTGCAGGACGAAACCGTCAGCGAAAGACTTAGTGTTGAAAACTTAGGACGGAACCGTCAGCACAAGACTTAGTATGGCGAAATAGACTTAGTATGGAGGAATAGGACGAAACCGTCAACCGATACCTAGTGTGGTTAAAGTCTTACTCCTTGTTACCGCTGCTTCCAATTCCTGAGTTGCTGCTTGCTTGCTGCGCGCTGGTGACTTCCACCTTGGTCGACTCCGACCACCGAATGATCGCTCTGAGGCCAGCGGCCGGCTTTATATAGCGCTTGTACGGTTTTAGTGTGCCTGCACGGGCCGTGGATTTGCCCGAATTAGTGTGGCAGATGTCCGGGATTTGCCCGACTTAGTGTGGCCAGAGCCCTTGTTTGTTGGGGCGGGCGCGCGCACTGTGTTTGAATTTGAATTTCTTTATCGCTGGGTGGTTGTTTATGGGTCCGGGTTATGAGTTATTATTAGTTTTTTACAGTTGTTATTATTTAGTATTTATTTGTGCGCCCCGCGTCACACAATTACAACAGATAAACCGCTTTACTTCTTGCCCGCATCCATTACGCACATCGATGGCATCCCTCAATAAGGGAATCTTCCTCATTGTCAACTCCAGCCTATCCTATATAAATGTATCTGTTGCCACGCCCACGGGCGTGTGTGTTGGATCAACAATACCACCAATGACACCAACGTACACATAGCAACAACAATTGCACCTCGAATACCTATCAACATCCCACCTGAAAAACCAGCCATGCCACCGGAGCAGCTGCAGGTATTGGCCGCAGCAATACGACGTAAGACGGCGACGCAGGATTCCAGCCACACATCCTCCTAATGAGGCTGAAACAATCCCTCTTGGTTGTCTAGGATGTGGCCGGATACCCATTCGGCTTTCATGGAATATATACAACTGGAACCAATATGCGGTCAAGTGGATTTATAGGAATCGAACACGCCGATACCGACGCACATACTTGGAGGCGGCCGTGGTGCACACTAAGTTGGCGGCAGAGAGAACATTCTACGGACAACAATTTGTGGCAAGTCCTGGAGGACATTACATCTGGAGATTCCCGTTGAATGGATGCTCCTTCAACTCCAAGTGGAGGAGTGCAAATTCGCCAGAGTAGCCAAGCGATATGCACAATCCATCGATATGGATGCGACGACAATGGATGCACCTAAAACTGGGCATCATATTTGCGGATCTTTGCTGCGACGCACTCGATCCAACCGGGCCCAAATGGAAAAGGAACAAAGACAGCTTTAGCCACTCACCTTGGCAGGACATGCAGCAGGACGCTGGCATCAGCAGTCTGCGGCGGCACAACAACAACAACTATTACGGATACCTACCTGTCGGCGCAGGACTGCAGGACTGCAGTTCTGCCGGTATATTATTTGCCCACAACCCCTGACTTCTACTACTAAATGCAAAATCTACTGCCATAACTACATACAGCATTGGCATATTCGCAGTAGCCTTTTGCAAAAGGTAGTAGCGACTGCGGACGGCAGTTAAACGGCAGCAACAACAACGGAGCAGCGGCAGAGCAGCGGCAGAGCAGCGGCAGCCGCCACAACAACAACAACACACTGGATCCTGGGCCCAGGATTGGATGCAGGACAAGATCTGGTCCTGCGGTGGGCCAACCAACCTCAAAAACTAAAGTAACGTAGCATAGGTTGATGCTTGGCCCACGAGATGGAGACAGTGGACGCTGGCAAGGACATGTTGCCACAGCGTCTGCTCTCCGTGCCCCCTTGTCATTTTTTCTCGCTTTAGTTGCTTTTTTAAATTTTGCTTAAATAACACAATCTCTGATAATCGAGCGAGTTTTTTATAGGGCAAAAGCCCCCCCACATACTACAACATTTGGAACCCATTAAAAATATGCTGGCAAAGCCTAATGGAAGGCGCCCATAAGCTGGTCGGTGCCCCGCATCAATAGGCTACGCACTCTGGACTCTGGAGGGGGTGTAGATCCACTCCCCCCTTCAAGATGCTCCAGTTTGCAGGTGCGGGGCATTTCCCTGAATTGACAGGATACAAGATTGCAGCGGCTGGCCCTTCGGATGAGCACTATATAAAGCATTTGTTAGCCAGTAGCTTGTCCACCAGTAGCCAAATGAAGATTCGTCCAATGTAAAATTTAAATTCATGTTTTCTATTTTTTTTAAAAATCATTGTTATTTGTTATTTTGTTAATTAATATGTAAAATCCTTTTGTAAAATCTAAATCTAAATCTATCAAAACAATAACAATAATCCGCCTATACACTCAGCGAGAAACATACTCTCTGCTGGGCGTGTGCGCGGCGGACGAATAAAGCGAGATCTCCCACTGGAAAAACTAGAAAAGTCTTTTAAAGTGGTTTGCAAGTGGAATTAATTACTTATTTTTGGTTCTAAATTCGCGCCTGGACGAGAGCTACACGAGGATGTTCGTCTTTTCCGGAAATTCCCAGAATTAAATACAATTATTGGGCATCAAAGTTTTTGGAAAATTTTCGGCCACTGAAATTTTGAAAAAGACGACATATTGAGTGCACCCATACAATCCTGGCTGATCGTATACATACACGGCGGATCCGCTCAATCCTCTCTAGCATCACCCACACTTGCAACACTGCACGGACTTTGGAGACTTGGAGACTGTACTGGCAAGCAGAGTATAAGAGTTTGGATACACTCGGAGGGATAGCAGTGGCACATATACCATCAAAACGGAAACGGATAAAGCAGCGTACGTGAGTTCGAACTGCTTATTACACCCACACTCACACACATCTCTCCACAAACTCTTAAACACACACAAGTACAATCACATCGTTGTAACTTGCTCAGTTTTACCGTATTCTTCCTATTGGAACTATAACTGTCTCTTTTGTCCATCCAACTGCAACAACATACAGCAAAAAGAAAGTCTATAAATCGTCTCTAGCCATTAGTTCTGGCATTATGCTTTACAAATCTTACCCCAATTGACAAAGAACTAAATTAGAGAATTAATAAAAACTAAGATTAATTTGAAAATCTTATCACAAACACTTTTTGCCACTACAAGAGACTTGGACTAAAGATTTCTTTCTTATTTTTTATATCGTCTCGTACCGCATTACAACTACAACATTTTTGACCAAATATATATATGCATATACCTACCTACATACAAAAATACTCACATTGAAATATATATATATTTGCATACATACATGCCACGCCGGGAATGTAAAATAAATTTTAAATAAATCAAAACAAACAAACAGCAGAGCAGAACACAACAGAATCCACTTTTCCCATAAAGAAAAACAAACACATTAAATAAACAATAATTGTTTAGTGGCATATAGCATAATTTCTTTTATTTGTTTTTTTTCTTTTATTAATTGTTCATGCTAACACAGTACCCTGACATTTTTCGCACAGCCCTGTAAAGACATCTTGACAATCTGCATTGCCAGATTATTCCTTGTTCCCCTATCTACCCAATTTAAACACAATCCATTTGTATTTTTTTTTTTTTTTTTTGTCCCTGAATATTTGTTTATTTATCTGTTGGTTTAACCCACAATTAAAACAGTCTGTCTCTCAAACATATATTTATACAAATTAAATAATAAAAAAAAAAAAAAAAAAAAGAAAAAATGGGAAAAATGAAAAAGGGAAGTGGGAAAAATACGAGAAAGAATTCTGCTAAAAAGCAGCTCCTAAAAATGCAAAACTCTGTGGGGGACGAGACTCACCTGAAAGGACGGCCCCAGAAACACGAGCAACGGCAACAGCAGTCCCAGCAGCAGCAGAAACAGGATATACAATTTGAGCATTATATGAACGCCTATGCGGCTGGAACTGAATCGGAAGACTGCGACACGACCTTCTCTGGTGGCCCCTTCCTGGCCATGGCATCGTCGTCGGGGCAAATTGAGGCTGCATCCTTTGTCAGCATGGGCGAGGGACCATTTGCTGACCCCCTCTCCCTTTCCTCTTCGCCTCCTCCTCCTTCCCCAAAACCGCGTAAGAGGCACAGTGTGGAGGCGGTGCCGGTCGCCTGCCGCCACCACCTGTCCCTGCTCCGCGCTACTCTCTGCCTGCCCAAAGAGTAACAGGGGGCATCGAGGCTGCGCTGATTGCGGCCACCGTCAATGGCACTGGCGACAGGGGAGGCAGCAAGGGCTCCTCCTCTTCCACAGGCAATGGCAATAGCAATGACAGCATCGCCAACATTGACAGCTGCAATGGAAAAATGAAGAAGAAAAAACAATCGAGTAATAGAAACAATGGGCATTCCTTCATACTTACCACCAATCTTGCTGAAGCCTTAATGGGTCCAAAAGCAGCAGGCAGCGCGACATTCACAACCGCGATTGCGACCAAGATGATGTTGATGAGAACGAGAATGGAGATTGGGAAGACATGGATGAGGGAAACAATGCTGGCAGGGTTCATATTCCGATAGCACATGGTGCTATCTGGCGTCAGCAGATACTCGATGCCTTCAGCTCAGGGAGCCCATCACCGCCACAGCAGCAGCACATGCAAAACAAAACAAATGACAAGGATGAGAAAACTGTACGCAAACAAAACTTGACTCAACCTACCCCTCCCACCCCTCCACGCCCCTCACCCAGGCCAACGGTGCGCTTCTCTATATCCACGGAATCAGCAAACAGCACTGTCTCAGCCTCCTCCCTCTCCCTAATCGATGTGAGTGCCAATAACAACAATAGTGGTAATAATCGCAGCAGCCTGGATAGCAATAAATGCATTAATAACAATAAATCGATTTTGGGACTCACCAGCACCACTAGGAAGAGGCCCAAGGAGTTGGATCGCAGTGATGAGAGTGAGGAGGCCATGCAGCAGCCAGCACTAAAGAGGAAGGCTGGTAGGAAAGAAGAGGAAGAAATGGAAACGGAAGAGAGAAACGAAGAGCAACCGCATCAGCAAAAAAATCTGAACATACCTCGGCCACAGACTGGCCAGTGTGTGACAGCCAATGGGATCCCCAGTGATCCACCACCTTCTCCTCGTTCTCCTCAAACTGATACAGCTGCTTGCAGCAATGGAATCAGCGGCTATAGCACTAACACTGCTGCCAGCTCTTCACCTGTCCCAGTCCCAGTTCCCACTACCTCCTCCCCTAGTGCTCCAGCTGCGCCTTTTGCTGCTCCTCCTCCTCCTCCTTCCTGCAATAATAACAATAAGAATAATAACAAAATCAATAACAACATCAATGCCAATAATAAAAACCCCATTTACAATAATAATGGGGAAACGGGCCAGAGGGCCAAAGCGTTCACTTCCATGGCGGCTCAGAATCACAAACATCTGGGTGGGTTTTGAGATAGTGAACGTAAAGGATGAGCTGTCTCGCATGGGGGTTAAATTTCACAATCTCAGACAACTGCACCATGCACAGACCCACCAGCCAATAGGCATCTTTGAGGCGGCCATTGAGGAAAAGGACAGGGATAGCTGTTCCACCCTCCTAAACGGCGGCCGACTCTTTGGCCAAAGACCTGGTCTGGCACTTCTCCCTCCCCTGCCAGAGCCAAACAGATGTTACAAGTGCCAGAAATTTGGCCACATTTCATCCAAATGCAGGGGGCAAGACAGTTGCATGAAGTGTGCCGGGAAGCACGACTCCAGGGCATGTACAAAGCCCAAGGAGGCACCAACTTGCTACTCAATTGCGGTGGCAACCATGTTGCCAGCTACAAGGGCTGCCCAGTCTATCGTCAAGCCAGGCGAAAAGTGCTCGACAACTTCTTCAGGGGGCACACCACAAAAAACAAACCCGGACACAGAACCAAATCGACGCATAGGGATAGGGTTGGCGGCGGTGGTGCTGCTGGGCGTTATAATACTAGAGGTGACGGCACTGAAAATAAAACAGACGGTCACAGGCATGGAACAGACTGGCTAAATGGCCAGAGAAAAGATAGAAATGATAAACAATCACATACACATACCAGTGAGGGGCGTTCACAACGAATGCCATTTAGACAGGGGCCGAGACAACCAGCAGCAGCAGCAGCAGCAGCAGCAGCAGTTTCAACAGCACAGGACACAGCACGGGCAGCAGCCCAGACAGATGGGTCATCGCCACCACCACCAGCATCAACAATTGCACCAACTTCAACGCCAGCATCCACTCACAAGGGGGCACCCTTACGCAGACAGGGGCACAAGCAACAGTGCCAGAAATCATAATCAGCGCTATCCCAAGAATGGCGCACCTCTTGGGGACAGGCAAGCACAGCTGCAGCAGCAGCAGCTCCGTCGACGCGAAAGCGCACTCACTTCAGCGACACCGGCCGGGCCCGCGATGCGACACCTGCACAGGCTGCAATCTGAGCTTGCGGCTGGATAATCCGGCTAATAATCACAGACTTCACTAGAGAACTTTCTGACCCAAATAAGGGCATAGAAGACAAAGAGAGGGCCTTTCGAGTCCTTAAGGACCTCTTTGCAGCACTATAAAGGAAAAGAAGCAAACAGACATGGATTAATCGTGCGGCAGCACGCACGCACGCCATACAAAAAAAAAGACACACAAAAATGGACTGAGAGTTTTACGCTTATAAATAGAAAGATATACAGTCGGCAGCCTTCCCGATAGCCGTATGAGGTAGATATTGGTCCAAATATCTCGGCTCCATACCTCCCGTTTCTCCCACATGCACACAATGGAATATCCTAGTACCACTTCTGCACCCAAATTTTGGATGATGACATGGCCGCGCCATCGAGACGGGAGAGGGCATTAACATACAATACCTGAAATGATTGTACAATAAGAAGGATGCTTCGTTAACAATAACAGTATGGAATACTCACCTGTACGACCTTACGCTCCATTTGGGCCATCTGAGCTCCTCAAATTGGCATTTTTCATCATTGAGGCTGGAAAAGCGTGATTGTCTGTAACACAAACAGCTGACCATTAGAGACAATACATGATCATCATCGATACATACATACATACAAGTATTATCGTACACTCATATTAATCGATATATCGTCACAGTCAATACATGCACTGCTTTATAGTATTTTTTTTTTCTCCTGCAGCACAAAAATAGGAACAAATTAAAATACACACCTAGACTCTATTTAAATTTAACGGCCATGGTTTGATTTGATTCAGGACCGGAACTATAAGTTCTGCCAATCCCTGACCAAGTCACCACATTCCCTCTAACCTTTTCTTCTCTAATTTATTGCTTATTCTAATTACAACTATTGATCTGACGCACCTGAGTTGGGCATTTGCTTTGCTTATACTCGGGCCGCTCTAACCATAATTAGAATACGCCACAGACGTATAATATTATAATTATTTAACTACCACAAAATACAACAACAACAATTATTAACGTACAATCCTCGAGCCTTTGACACACACAAATTGTCCACATAAATTTGTGTTGTATCTGTACAGGGGACTCGCTGGATTCTCATATACACGTACATCCCTTGTGATAGTAATTTAGTTAGTTATTTTAAATAATAATAAAATACAACAACTATATCTCGAAGCGTAGAAAAAGTAGCAATAATTACAATTGAGGAGTTGATAAAAAATATAAGGGAATAAAAAAAAAAAAATTAAATAGAGAAATACTATATACTTGATTAAATAGGAGGAGTAATTTAACAATGAGCTAAACACAAAGGAAAAATAAAAAAAAAACAAAAAAAAGAAAAGACACAGGATATTTATTCCAAAAAGAAATATAAATTAATAATAATAAAAAGTCCCAATTGCGGAAATATAAAAATCTACAAAAATACAGGTGATAGGATATAGGAACAAAGTTAATGAATAAAATTATGGCGTCAATTTCTGTGTAGATAGAATAATAACAACTTGTGATAACATTGTATTGTCTCATATATTTGTGAACAAAATATAGAATATATATATTTATTTTAAAATAAATAAATAAAAAAAAATTAAAAAAAAAAAAAAAAAAAAAAAGAGAAAAATAAGAATTAAAAGAAAATTTTTATTGCTATTGAATGGTCATTGTGTCGGGAAATTGTGGTGTGTCTTCGTATTCATATACAATTATGTACACTCACAAAAAAAACTACAAGATTATAGTACGCATGCATTATCTACACACACATACACACACTATTGATGAACAAAACAGGATATGCCACACTTCCCACCACAACCTGAGCCGTCAATTTAATGTCCTTTCTACCACAATCCCACTAATTTAGGGTGCCTTTATTTATGGGTCCCGAAAAATCTCTTTTTCTCTTCTCTTCCCTCTTCTCTTTTACACAATCTACATGGACAACCCAAAAATATGGAGAAACGTTACCAAAAAAATGGAAAAGCACAACACTATGGAAGAGAAAGGAATACAATCAAAAGGACCAACTGAAAAAGAACAAGGACTTGACAAAGCCAGAGGACCTGAAAAGGATCCGACCTTGTGTCGTGCGACCGCAAAATGGGGCCACTATGACCATAAAATTGGGTAGTGTGCCCCCCACGCACACCTGTGCACACACCTGCACACAAGAAGACACAGATAAACACATCTATGGAGGAGGAGAAATGCGTGGCCTGAGCACCGAGGTCCATTGGCATCCTTAGGAGTCTCGCCCTCTTCAGGGCGGCTCACACGGTGGGTGCCAATTGGCTCCAAGGACTCTGCCCGCCTCTCTCCCACACACACACACATGATGACACTGCGTCCATTACGCAGATAGCCATTGATGGCTAAACTAAGCGCCACAGCAGCCGCAGTACGCGGCAGAAATAGCAGCAGCAGAAACAATTACAACAGATAAACCGCTTTACTTCTTGCCCGCATCCATTACGCACATCGATGGCATCCCTCAATAAGGGAATCTTCCTCATTGTCAACTCCAGCCTATCCTATATAAATGTATCTGTTGCCACGCCCACGGGCGTGTGTGTTGGATCAACAATACCACTAATGACACCAACGTACACATAGCAACAACAATTGCACCTCGAATACCTATCAACATCCCACCTGAAAAACCAGCCATGCCACCGGAGCAGCTGCAGGTATTGGCCGCAGCAATACGACGTAAGACGGCGACGCAGGATTCCAGCCACACATCCTCCTAATGAGGCTGAAACAATCCCTCTTGGTTGTCTAGGATGTGGCCGGATACCCATTCGGCTTTCATGGAATATATACAACTGGAACCAATATGCGGTCAAGTGGATTTAGGAATCGAACACGCCGATACCGACACACATACTTGGAGGCGGCCGTGGTGCACACTAAGTTGGCGGCAGAGAGAACCTTCTACGGACAACAATTTGTGGCAAGTCCTGGAGGACAATACACCTGGAGATTCCCGTTGAATGGATGCTCCTTCAACTCCAAGTGGAGGAGTGCAAATTCGCCAGAGTAGCCAAGCGATATGCACAATCCATCGATATGGATGCGACGACAATGGATGCACCTAAAATTGGGCATCATATTTGCGGATCTTTGCTGCGACGCACTCGATCCAACCGGGCCCAAATGGAAAAGGAACAAAGACAGCTTTAGCCACTCACCTTGGCAGGACATGCAGCAGGACGCTGGCATCAGCAGTCTGCGGCGGCACAACAACAACAACTATTACGGATACCTACCTACTATTGGGTCCCATATTTTCTCTTTCTCTTCCCTTTCTCTTATCCACTTACATGCGCCACCCACACTTGGAGAAATAAATTACAAAAACATGAAAAACATGGTAGAGAAACCACCAATAATATCCAAGGACAACCAAATTACAACATAAGCAAGGACATGGAGACCCCCAACAAAAAAAAAACATACACAAGCCTGAGGCAACAGGTGATCAAGGACAGGGAGTCCTGCATCACTATACACACCAACTAGCCACTCGACAAAGTCAGTGGCCCTGAAAAAATACATGGAGGCTGTTGGTGGGCAAGCAAACCCATGCTACGTTAAAAATTACTCTATTAGAGCTGCTTGTCCACCGCAGGACTGTAATTGCCCTGCGAGATCCTTGGCCCAGGTCATAAACTTGACAATAATTATTTAGGACCATATTTAGTTTCAGATATAGGAGATAATGATAATATTATATTACAATTGTAGGAAATAAAAATAAGAAACAGATAGTCCATAAAGATAGGTTAAAAATTTTGAATAACTAATATATTTTGTAGAGTTGGCCAACAAAATAAATATATAATTATATAACCAAATAACACCATTAACAAATAAAAAAAAAAAAGAGAAAAGAAAAAAAAAAAAAAAGCAAATTACTTTAGATTGTTGTTAAATTTTAAACGAGGTAATTGAATTGTATAAAACAACAACAAAAAACAAAACAAAAAAAAAAAAAAAAAAAAGTTTGCAACAAAATGTTTATAAATATATAACACACACACACAAAAAAAAAAAATTTACATTTTAAATACAAATTTAATACATATATCTTATATATATAGAGCATTATAAAACATTTAATTAATTTGAAATTTCGATATACCATTTTTTCCAAAAAAAATGTATAATAATTAAAAGTAATTTAAAAGTTTTTAAAAAATAACTTCATATATTACGTTATTTTTCAAAAGGAGGGAGATGTAGTATACGCACATATCGAGTACACACTGTAGGGACTATGACTCTTCGTCTTAGTCATTTAATAACAAAAGTCCAAGCAGAAGTAGGACATAATATGATCGCACACATAAAGTGTATGACCGATCAAGTGCAGTGTCACCATAATAACGTATAACCGAATGTGCGCATATGACTCTCCCGCTGGGTCGCTGCCTTCAGCAACCAAGTACATAGGAATATACATAAGACAGCCGCTCCGCTGCCGGGCTTGCTGGCAGCGCAGTTGCGCGGCCCTTTAATACATTGCTGAGAACCATTTTCAACACCTCCCAGAATGTAGCATAGTTTTATTAATATTTATATTTTGTTTTTTTTTTGTTTTTCCTTTTTTTATTTTGTTTTTCTCATTTCATATAATAAATTGACTTGTTTATTACTGGCAATACAATTTACAAGCAAGAGACTGGCTCGAAATAAACGGACCAGGGGGAGTGCGATTAGGTGCAGTCCCCGCTGCAACAGGCATGGATATATACCATCCGGTCCGGGTGATTTGTATGGGCTGAAACTTTTTGTTTGTGTTTGTGTATGTTCCATCCGGGAGCCTGCGCGCAGCTTTTTTGAGATCGTCAAGGCTTTTGTTCCACCAGGGAATAGCCCTTCCGGTCTTGCGTACCTTTTGGTCGCAGCTGGCGTGATATGCTGATTCAACATTTGTATGAAGCACAGTAGCTTCACGCTCTAACTCGTCTATGGATGTTATCGGACGGGTTGAGCAGTCTCTGGATTGCTCAACTTCAAAACAGAAGAGATCCCAGTTGGTTTTCCTGGGATTTCTGGTGACTAGCATTACATTAAGGCGCATCCTATGTCAAATCTAATGTGTTGGTGATCTGACATAGTGATCTCACTTGCAACGTGCCAGTTTGAGACAACGGACAACATATTTGTACTACAGAGAGTCAGGTCAAGGACTTCCTCTCTAATGGCATTAATAAATGTGGGTTCGCTGCCCTGGTTTAGTAATTCTATGTTATTACTAATAATGCATTCAAGAAGGTACTCACCCCTCTTGTTGATGTCACTGCTCCCCCAGACCGTGTGATGTGCATTGGCATCACAGGCGATTATCCATCTGAGCCGGTTTCTCTGGCAGTGCTCTATCAGGGCACAAGTAGCCGCCGTAGGCACCTCCTCCGAGTCGCCGGGTAGATAGGCGGAGGCCAACACTGCCTCCTGCTCGCCGTGTGCGGTGGGTATTTTAGCCCAAACCGCCACCAGGTCCTTAGTTATACAGGGGTGCCACAGAAACCACTTCCGCTGCAAAAACCCTGAAAAATGATTTCTCGGTGCCACAGCACTTCCACTCAAATATTTTTCGGGTCTTTGAAAACACACAACTTGACGTCAATTTCGATGCCTACCACATCAATAGATTCGAAATTTTGAAGTCGGTTTTAGTAGAGCTGTCTAGCTAGTTTTATTTATTTTCGCGCCAACATTTTAAACTTTTTGTTTAAATAAAAGTAAAAAAAAACTAAATTAATTAACAAAATAGGTTAAATCACATTATTTAAAGAATAAAATAACCCAAAACCTACCATTTTACAGTCATTTAAAAAAATGTTTGTTAAAAACACATGGGTGATTTCATCAAGGCAACCCTTCCAGCCATTTCGAATGGTTTGTGAAAAACTAAAAACACAAAACTTATTCGATGTTGTATGGCACCGAGAAATTGGTTTAGCGGAAATGCCTTTTTAGGGAAATCAAAACCACAGTGTTTTCCATGGCACCCCTGATAAACTGTGAAAGGGAAATAAATGCATACAGCAACTTACCGGATGGGGTGCTAAGCCCCCGGACACGTCCTGCATTTATCCAGGGCTCCTGGATGAACGCTATGTCCATTGTAGCGAACCTCTTTGCGTGGTGGAGGTTCGCTTGGAGACATCGGAGGTGTCTCCTGGTGTTAGGGGGAATGGGGAGAGGGGAAGAGGACATTAGTCCGCCCTCTTGCGGCCCCTGGCCGCCATCTTCCGGCCGCGCCCGCTGCCTCGAGTGGGGCGCCCGGTTCCGCGCGTGATGCGCCCATGAAGTGGAGGGCGCAGGACTTTCCACGGTGCTGCGGGCTCTTGTGCTACTGCGGTGCCCTGTGGTGTCGATGCAGCCATAACAGGAGCAGTGGCATTTGAGCAGGTGGGCTTCTCCGTTGCGGGAACGGGAGCCTCTGCCTGTTTCTTCGCCTGCGTATCGGCCTTTGGCTTTAGAGAAGTTAAATGCAAAATTGAGCCGATGCCCCAGCGCTTTTAGTCGGTTGGCGGAGACCGGGTCCAGCGCGATCGTCAGGACAGCCGTGTTTTGCCTCATCTCACGGTGGAATACCCGCCAGTCTCCCACTCGCAGGCCGCTGTTCTGGCCTTCAATGAGGTTTAAGACCTCAGCTGTCTTCAACTCCGCATTTGGAAGTGGGAAGTAGCCGACATAGACGGCGGCACGTGGTGCCTCTGCCTCGGGGACTACTTTGAGGTGGGCGTCTTTCCACAGCCGGAGCTTTGGCACCTCTGTGCTCAGCCACTCAGCCTCTCAGCGTTCCCACACGTGATTTCCATCCACCCTGGTCGAAACGTGCAGCTAGAGAACAGCGGCTTCACAGAGCCGTGTCTCATGGCCATCACTCTCGCTAGGATGGCAGACTGGATGCTGTTCAGCTGATCCGTCGTGAAGAGTTGTTGGGGGTAGTCGGCAAGGAGTATCGCCATCTTCGATCAGCTGGCAACGTCCCTGTAGGAGGGCATGACACCGACTTGGGGTGATTGCTCCTGTATCTGCTGCCCAGCCACAGCTACAGCTGCGGATGTGGAGGCTACTGGAGCCTCCGTGGCAGGCGGTGCAGTCGCAAGGCCACCCCTCGTCAAGGCACTGGGTGCCGCGGTTTTTGTCATGGCCCTCTTGGTCGACACCTCCTCTGGGGTCGCGTTAGCCGATCTTACCCTTTTCTTAGTCGCGCCACTCTTGCTGGTCTCTACCCTAGGAGGGTCCATAGGCTTCTGGGTGAGCCTTTTGACCTCCTCCATGGGAATGCCGTTCGCAAGGTGTCTGCGCAACCTTTTCCTTGCGGCGCCCGATAGAGCGATCCGCTTTATTTTGTCAACCTTGGTGATGGTGTCGGTGCCAGAGCCTTGTGAACAGACGTCTATAGCTTCTTCGGGCTCCCGGATTGGTTCGATATTGATCGATTTGGGGCTGCTAGAGCACCCTGTTTCTGTGTTTTTACTTTGTATGGTTTCCATAGATTGGTCCCACGAGTAGTGAGGAAGGAAGTATCCCCCGGGGCAGAGCCTCATACCCCGGATCGGGCGCTTGTACGACCGGAGGTGCCAGGTATCCGGAAGCCACCGTTAAAAGACACACTGACGTAGTGCCATTCATCACAGGGGCACGGTACGGTAACACCGGTGATTACGGGTTTTTTCGAGTTGTCCTCTCTAGATCCGCCATATTTAGTCTAGAGCAGGGGCACCTCGAGCAGGATGTGGTTCTTCACCACGTATGGTCGGTCTTTAGTAGTTGGCATGTGACTGCCAACCACCACTAGCCGAGTAGGATCGACGCAGCGACAGGCGCACACGCTTCACTAACACAGCCTTAGCTCCCAGCCGGATGAGGATATCGTCCTGGAATCCTTTTTTCACCAGCAGCTCTGGTGGTGCCTACACACCTACACGCTTGCCCAATTCTGCAATTTTACCACCGCGAAAAATTGCCAAGTGAAGAGTCAAATTATGTGGTGAGAAAAAAGGCACAATTAATATCGGCCAACCGGTGTGCACTAAATCGGGAGTTCCCTTTTCGCCGAACAGTCCGCCGCTGGCGCGATATTTTTATCTTGTGTGCCAATTTTCTCCTCATTTATTAGTTAATTTATTTTCTGTTACTGCCTCTTCTCTGAGTCAGCTAAAATATAAGTAAACTCCACGTCCAAGCCACGCAATATATATACACCAAATATATATCTCCATTTATCTCCATTACATATTGGGTTCCTAAAACATCAATATCTCAAACTTTTCTGTCTACATTCTTGTTCAAATTCTGCTTTTCAATCCGAATAAGACATCATCCGCCTACAGTAGCAGTCGCTCTGTTTTCCTGGTTTTTTATTTTTTGGGCTAGCTCCGATTATTTCACTGCGCGCATTTAACCAACTCCAACGAGGCAAATCAAAGTATTCATCTTCTGGCTATTTTCCATTTTACGTGCCAGTGGCAATTATTTAAATAGTTTCCAACGCCACAATTCGAATCAATTTAATTCTTGATTTAATTTACTTTTCTTCGGAAACCCTGTGTTCTTCTCAAATCTGTCCAGTTCTCAAATTTCTATTTGAGCGCCCTCCAAGTCGTTGAATAATTCAGATCAGTTGATCAGCCCGATCCACGTTCGATTCCGTCAATCCTCTTAAACTAGTCCCATTCCGCATCTCCGTGCCCGTCTCATCTAAAGCCCTTCGCCAAAGCTTACCCCGTCCATTTCCAATATGGCCCCAAATGCATTAGACATCGCCGTGAACAAATGTAGTTCTACAACGGATTTAATTATCCAGTTCGAAGCTGACATTTACACTCCGGGCGCCCCTGCATTTGGAGGTTTTCCCTCACATGTGCCGAGTCCATTTGGACGAAATCCGGGCCTTATGGGTAGATGTGAAGAAGGGCTATGAGAACTGTTTGGACCTTCTTTCCGTGTCCGCTGAGGATCCAGCCACCTCAACAGTGCTGGGATCCAAATACAGTTACTGTTACTCCGTCTACTCCAGATGTGTCGCCCAGCTCCACGAAGCAATAGAGAAGGGCTCCTCCCAGTCCACCCAGTCGTCCGCAAGCATCCAACCGCCCACTCCTACTGGCTGTCGTCTGCCACCAGTAAACATCGAAATCTTTGAGGGCGATTACCTTCGGTGGCCCACCTTTAGGGACCTTTTCACGGCAGTCTACATCAACAATTCGAGACTTACGCCAGTGGAAAGGTTGTTCCACCTTCTTTCGAAAACGAGTGGCGATGCGCACGCCATTGTTTTCAAGGGTTCGTCTCCGCGTGGCAAAGCCTTACCGACCGCTTCGAGAATAAGCGACTGTTAGTTAACATTCAGCTGAAGATTCTTTTCAGTATACAGCCGATCCTTCCGCTTTAAAAGAGCTTCAGGGCACCATCCAAAGCTGCCTAACATCCATGATGATGTCCTCCATTCAAGTCGAGGCATGGGACTGTCTCCTTGTGTATATGATTTCCTCCAAGCTTCCAAATCTCACTCTATCTCTCTGGGAACAGTCGATCCACAAAAAATCGTAAATTCCAACTTGGAATAAGTTAGACGCGTTTTTGACAGAGCGCTATCGTACTCTGGAGGCTATTGACGACGTCAGGCCCAGCAGTCCGAGGCTCCTACAATTCCAGAGTAGCTCCAGCCCCAAGAAGGTGCGATCTCTGTTCCAGGGAGAACCATCCTGTTCGTTTCTGTCCACGTTTCCTCGGAATGGATGTAAATGGTCGATCCGACTACTTAAAGCGAAAGCAGCTTTGCCTGAACTGTTTTGCTCGTGGCCACCGACAGCGGGACTGCACTAGTGCCCACTCCTGTTTTACTTGCCATGACCGCCATCATACTCTGCTGCACCACGATAATCAGGTTACTATCGTCCCACGACCCTCCGATCCGTCTAGTCCACGACCCGCGGCCATTGCACGAACCACGGGAGTTTCCGGCGGCCACTTAAATGTGCAAGTGTTTTCCACGCGAGTTTCCTACGCATCAAAAGATCCGTTGAACCAACGCCTTATCACGGGCAGTACGGCAGCCTTAAGGGGCAGATCTTCCAACCGCATTCAGTCCTACCAATGTCGAGTCTGCAACGGAAACCATCCGCTTCGGAAATGCCGACAGTTCCTCAGGCTTAGTGCTGAGAAGAGGCTCCGCGCGGTTAGAGTTAACCGCTATTGTTCCAACTGTTTGGCCCACGAGCATTCCTAGGGAACCTGCCGCAGTCGTGAACGATGCAAAACGTGCAATCAGCTCCACCATACGCTTTTGCATATACACGACCGCCCTGTTCATTCTCCCTGTTCGCCGCATCGGGCACCTCCCTACTTCTAATTTGGAAATCACTCACGCTTTATTCTTCATCCAGACCAGATCCAATGTCAACACTTCCACGCAGCACAATTTCTTCTACAAACAGACGTACCCGAGGTACCTATTCCTACCGTAGTCTGAACGGAATTCATCATCATTTCGCCGAAAAGCAGACGTTCTCGAGGTACTTAGTCCTACCGAAACCGAGTCTGCACGGAATCCATCCGATACAGAGAGATCAACGCAATAGTACGCTCCGTGCCGATCAGCTTCGCCGTCTCAACGCCCTAAGATGCTCGCCGATCACGGCAGCTGAAGCCGCCCGGATCCTGCCACCAGCCATAAGAAGAACGGCAATGTTGCAATCCGAGTGATTGCAAGGGGGCCGGAATGTTTACGTGAGGGGCCCATTGTACCCCCTCTGGCCACCGAGCTTCCGAAAGCTCAGCCGCTCTTGCGCTCCCGTATTTCGGGCTTCCGCGCATAGTTCGTCGGGCGTGCCGACGCTCGCCAGCACTCCGCTCCGCTGCAATCTCCGGCCGCTTCGCGACACTATTCCGCCGCTCCTCGGCACCTTTCTTGGCAGCGATCGCCCTCGATGCTCTCCTCTACATCTTCGGCCACTGCACTCTTCCGCCGCTCCCTGCGCATCGCCCCTCTGATGCTCCCGCTCCCCGAGCTCGGGATAAATCCAAACCAGCAGTCGGCCGCCGCCGATCTCCCGCTCTCGCTTTAGCGGAGTAAAGCGGGCGGGAGCACGGCTCTATGTTTAAGCTTAGTTTTTAGTCATCGCATGTATGCAGCCGAATAAAGATGACGCGCACTGCGCCCCCGATTCATCCCACGACGCCCCCCGCATTTTTCAATTCATCATTTTTCGCCTGCGCCGTGGGAATTTTCCACTCTGTTTTCTGGAATCCTTTAGCGGAGGTACCTCGCCACCCCCCTACATAAACACCACTTACCACCAGTTGGTAGGGTGCAACAGAGGAAAACACCGAGTTATTATTCAAGCATATTTGTGGCCGGAGGGCCGAAAGGGGAGGTAAGACATATTTGAGAGTTCGCACTCTAGTCGGAGTCAAACGACCTCCGACTCGAACTGCTAATTCCACGCGACCGGCTGTGCCTGGCCCGTCCAAGTTGAATTCATATCTATATCTGAAATTTCCCAAGTGTCCGACGGAGAGCCAAACTGGCTTGCACGGCTATATTTCTCTTCACAATAATTTAGTTCCAATATCTTTCCGTTTTCTCTTTAACCCCTCCTCTCCCATGTGTTTTTTTTTCTCCCAGTGTATAACATGTAGATTAAATTCAAATATATAATATTCTCCACCAGAATATTTTATTTCACATATATTATATTTCGCTATTTTTAATTTACATATTTTCCATTTGTTCCGTTCTCTCTCAGTGTATATTTTTTTTACTGGTCGTAACATTTCCCTACTTTCTTTGATTCCCGTTTTCTTTCCAAACACCGTAACATTTGGTTTACTTGGGGGGGAAAATTAATTTCTAATTAGTTAATATAGAGTCGGTCCGACCGTACTCTACCGGTGGTACCTCATCGAGGCTCGTCGAGATTTCTAATATTCAAAACACGCGGCCATTCTGGCCGCAGTCGCAGTCACCTCGTTGCGGTTCACCGTTTTCCTCTCACCCATCTCTCGCTCTTCCATACACTCGCAAAGGCAGCTTTCCTAGAAGGCTCCGCTCCGCCGCTGGTCCTGGGCCAAGCAGTGCCGTTTTCCTCCCTCGTTGCGCACCTCCACTATCACCCCTTTCCGGGTTTTTTCCACCAGTCAATATCAATGGCAGCCGCCGACGTCGATAGCAACCGCCGATCTGGATTTTATTCGTTTATTTTCCACAAATACCGCTGTCGATGGCAACCGCGGATCCGGATTTTAATTATTTTATTTCACTGGTCTTTTCGCGAGTCTGTACTTTGCACTTTCGGTTTCTAACTCTTCCACGACCGATTTCGATCGCTATCTGTCACCAAGTCAACTCCTTTTCGGGGTGGGTTTTGGTGGCGTGATCACGCGCTCTCTCCTCCACTTTGCTCATCTTGTCATAGGTCATGTGACATACTTTTTCGTGGTGGATTTCGTTGCTTGTGCCTGTGTTTTTTCTTTTTGTATTCGTGTTTATTTTCACTAGTAACTAAAACCTAACATAAATAACATTAAGGGAAGACGGTAGACTATGGACTAAGAACTAAGGGCTTCGCGCTGTGCGGTACCGCCGCCTGGCATTGCTTCGCGTGCGCGGGGACCCCTAATCCGTCTGCTCCTTCCGCCTTCTCTCCAGTGCCCTGGAAGTCTTCAGGACGTGCGCGGCAAAAGTGGCTGCCGCATCCCACAGTCTCTGCTCCCTCAGCATCACCGGCACCAAAGAATCAGTGCTGATAGTGCATCCTGCCACTGCTTCAAGCTCCTGCCTCTCGAAGCCGAACCTGCGGCACTCAAAGAGGGCGTGTTGCGCGTCCTCCACGATGCCCGAGACACACTCCGGGCACCAGTCCTCCGTCTCGTGTCCGAAGCGTTTTGAGAGCTGCGGAAGCAGCCGTGCCCGCTAAGCGCCTGGGGTAGGTAAAAATCAACCTGCTCCAGCTCTTTTTTTTTTTTATTTCGTTATAAGGTACATTTAGTTTGGGGGGGAATATACATAGAAAGGGTAGGGTAAATAATAACAAAACTGGGCTTCAACGCTCGTGCGGTACGGCCGCGAAGCAATGCTTCGCACGGGCAATGTTCCCAGCTAAGTCTCCTCCTGCTGTCTTCTTCGCTCCTCGCTTCTGAGCTTGGTCATCAACGTGGCCGCGAAGTTGGACACCGCCTGCCAGTTGTCCTCGCTTACCAGCATAGTCGGCACGAGGTTGTCCGCCGAGATGCTGGTCCCCAGGGCGGTTTCCAGTGCCCGACGTTCGGTCGAGAATCTGCCACATGTGAACAGATCGTGCTCGGTAGCATCGTCGGCTTCCCTGTAGCACCAGGTACAGCTTGCGCTCTCATCATGGCCAAACTTGTGCAGATAGCTCCTAAAGCACCCATGCCCGCTTAATATTTGCGCCAGGTAAAAATTTACCTGACCGTGCTGTCTCCTCGTCCAATCCAACAGGTTTGGTATCAGTCAGTGTGTCCAACGACCCTTGTTCGACACATCCCAACGGGCTTGCCACTCTGCTAACTTGGCGCTCTTCGCCAGGGAGCGCGCCTCGCACTTCTCCGCCGGCGTAACTGTTCTTCCGTGGATTGACTCAAATATAACCGCCTGTACGCGCTGCATATGCGTAGGGCAGCCAGGCGATGAGCTGCGTTCGCGATGAGCTGCGTTAGCTCCAGGTCTGGGATGAGGGTGTGTTGTCCATCGGCCCTTTGAAGAGGAGCCCCATTGGACTGCCAACTCTCCATGCTTCTCTTCCTAGCGTCAGCCTTAAGCTCGGGTCTGGGCCGCAGCGCTGCCACCCTGGCAGAGAATATCTCGCTCCTTTCCCTTACCAGCTCGGTGAGCGGAAGTAGACCGGCGATGACCAGCGCCGCATCTTCCGATATGGTTCGGAACGCGCATGCTACTCTGATGGCGCACAGCCTATACGTCGCCCCTCGCATATAGCTCTTCACCTTGTCGGCTTTCGCCCACACCGGCGCCGCGTACATGATCTGCGAGGTCACTACCGACGTTAGCAGCCTCCTTGTTCCTTCCTTCGGACCCCTCGTATTCAGCAGAATTCCGGATAGCGCGCCTGCAGTCCCGCTGGCCTTTTTGTGGACGTACTCCAGGTGTTCCTTGAATGACAGACGCGTGTCAATGAGGACGCCCAGGTACTTTATCGCCCGCTGAGATTAGATCCTGGTCCCTCCGACCAGCACGCTTGCTGACTCCACAACCTTCGAGATTAGGACGGCCTCGTTTTGTGGGCCGCCAATTCTAGCCCAGCGACCGCTAGCCACTATAGCAAGCTCCTTGGCTACCACCACAAAGCGACGTCGTCTGCAAAGCATACCAGGCTAGTGCTGGATAGCATTGGCAGCCTTAGCACCCCGTCGTACATGGCGTTCCAGAGCAGGGGTCCCAAAACGGAGTCCTGCGGGACTCCGGCTGAGACTTTGTATGCTCTGGAGCCCATGCTCGTGTCAAACGTGAGGATGCGGTCTCTGAAGTAGCTCTGCGCTATCCTGAGCAGGTATCCAGGAATATTGAAGTTCCTAAATGACTCCATCGTACGGCCCCAGTCTGCCGAGTTAAAGGCATTCCTGATGTCCAGACTTGGTTCCACCTTTCCACCTGGCCCCTGATATGGCTTCTTCTGCCAGCTTGGCGACCCTCGAGATGGCGTCCAGCGTTGACTTCCCCTTCCGGAATCCATATTGATCCGGGGAGAGGCCACCAGCCGCTTCTATGGCTCCGCTCAGCCTGGTAGAGATCACTCGCTCAAAGACCTTCCCAATCGTGTCCAATAGGCATATTGGTCGATACGAGGATGCTTCTCCTGGTGGCTTGCCAGGCTTTGGGAGTAGCAGCAGTCGCTGCCTTTTCCACCTATCGGGGAGGCACTTATTATATAAGCCCGGCTACTTCTGGCGCCATCAGCGCCAGGGTCAGCTTTGTGGCTCTGTTTGGGATCTCGTCTGTTCCCGGAGCCTTCTTGGGTTTTAGCTTTCGGCCGGCCTGGAGAACTTCAGCTTCCCTATCTCCGTACTGGCGAAGTTGGCGACCTGCCGACCGCTCGGGAACAGGGCACTGACTATCCCTTCCAGGGTTTACGGGTCAGAAAGGGGCCTTGCCACCCGCATTTAGTCTCTTGACTACCAATTTGTAGGCACCTCCCCATGGGTCGTCGTCGGCGGCATCGCACAGCTTCAGGAAGCATTCCCGCTTTCTGTTCCTGATGGCAGACTTCAGCTACTTTCTTGCCGTTTTATAGCGGTCGCCACAATCTGAGAGGCGCGGAGTGCCTTTGTCCCGCTGCAGCAGCCTTCTGTTGCGCAGGCAAATGCGGCGTAGGTCCGCGATCTCCTCACTCCACCAGTACACCGGCGAGTGGTACTGTCGGAACGTTCTCCTCGGTAGCATGCTCTGGTTGCACGCATCTTCCATCGCTACAGCCATTGGCCATTACGTTATCCCCGTCTGCTTCGTTCGCCTTGAATCTATCAAGGGTGTGTGCAAACGCTTGCGGCCTGAAGGTGTCCTGCCTTAACGCCTTCCTGGGCAAGAGCACGGTGCATCTCGGTCGGTCTGCTGGGTCTATCGTGCATTCGATGGCCTCGTGGTCGCTGGCGGTGTAGGCGTCGCTAATCCTCCAACGTGCATGGCGGGCCAGCGCGCTGCTGGCGAAGGTGAGGTCGATGATCCCACGCTTTATTTATTAAAATTGCGTCAGCCTTGTGTCTGTCACTTAACTCCTTGTGTTGTGAATAGGCAATGTCGTGATTTCTACAAGCCTCATCCAACTGATTTACACCACGATCTCCGCGGTCTAATCTTTGTTTTAACTTTGTACCAGGTCCACAAAAATTATAACCAGGAATATGCGCTTCAAATGGAAGCGTGTTAATTAATTTGTTGATAATGCCACTACCTCGTTTCAAGTGTGAAATCTGACTGCGATAATTATAAAAACTTTTACCCATTTTATATAATGTTTAATCAATGAGCATTTCACGTTGAATGAACTACATTATAGATTTGAATATGCGTCATCATAATGTTGATTCGTTTTACTTATCGCAAACATATTCCCATATTTCGAAAGACCTTATACGTGACAATGCAAATATGCCTTTTATATTCAAACAAGACGCTCTCAATATGCGTAACATATATCGCGATCATATAAATACAGATATGAGTTATGATTCATTTAAGAAATTTTGTGAAAATTGTTGGGAAACGAAAAACGGCTTCCTAATAATAAGAAAAGATCATGAGATGGAGAATGGGCGTTATAGAATAGGTTTTCATGATTTCATAATTATTTAAGAATATAAGTTTGCATGTGTAAGCTCTATTTTCACAGTTTATTATCAGATTTCAAAATGAGTAGATCAAAACTTGCTTGGTAGATTATTTGGTTTCGATGAAAATGTACTCAACCCTGACCCGATAAAAACGTATATATCTGATCAACCAGTCAACATTTTAAAAATAAACACAATACGTTTAATGTGTAATATTGTGGGTGGATCATATATAAATAGTAGGCAGGATCATGCATTATATGAATTCGGGATTAATGTTATAAAATGAGTATAACACCTCACAATCTTATTTATTTACCAGTGAACACGAGAAAATTAAGTACTCTCTCTATACACATAACTGATCAGAGCGGTGATTTGATAAATTTACGCGGTGAAAACTATACGATACGTCTACATTTGAGATTGATACAATGATTATATATAATAAAAGACCAGATACTTTTCATATTCAACCCACTTTCAATCGTAAAGTTATAGGAAGAGGTTCAATGCCAAATAGGAATACGCTTACATTAAAAAATAAATTAATTTTAAAATCATTGGGTTTTAAAGTACGAGTTTAATTAAAAAAATTATGGGGTTGAATGAGGTATTATATATAATAAAATACCAGATAATTTTCATATTCAACCCACTTTCAATCGTAAAGTTATAGGAAGAGGTTCAATGCCAAATAGGAATACGCTTACATTAAAAAATAAATTAATTTTAAAATCATTGGGTTTTAAAGTACGAGGTTAATTAAAAAAATTATGGGGTTGAATGAGGTATTGTCAGTACGAGAAAAACCTTTCTCTGACGAGAGTATTTAAAAAAAAGATTATCACAGTTATTCACCATATCAACAATCATTTGATCCGAATGATGAGATTAGAAGAACAATTCAGAATCAAGATTTATATGTACTTCCTAGTGAGAGCCTTCTTAATTTTCAAGGAGTTATTAGTATCATTGGGCAGGATGGCAAGCTGGAAACCCAAAATGTAATTGGGATATTGCGAAATAACTGTATGGCCTACTTTTTAGATGAAATACGATATGACAAAAATGGTGTTGAGATCGATAGAACAAGATTTACTGGTATTACTTCTACAGTAAAAAACTTTGTATCTATAAATCAACACGAACATAAGAGGCTTTACAATTCTGGATGGACAGGAGGACCCAATTTTAACGTCTCAGCTCACTTCAACTTTTGCTGAAGATTTCAAAAAAGTCGTATTAAATTGTAAACACGAATTGGTGCTTCTAATAACTAAAAACTTGGGTGATGTATTTGAAAATAATACAGCAAATGTTAAGCTTCAACTTGATATAACAAATATTATTTAAAGTTTTATTTTTTTTAATTTAGTTTTTATTTAGTCTTTTATTTCATAAATTTAATAGATATTTCATTTATTTAATTTTTTACACCCTCCCCAATCTATGATAGACATACAAAGTAGATCAGTAAGTGACCAGGTCAACAGTAATATTAGGGGTGGATTTGAAACGATCAAAAAATTAGGTTAGAAGGTGACCATGCCAACAGTAGGTTAGCAGGTAAGCGTGTCTCACAGCACTCACCTTCGCTACATGAAGATCGGATTATTGTTTTTATAAATAATCTGAAAGAAAATTGCTGAAAAAAAATGTTCCCAAGTTCCAAATCCCAATTAATAAAACTTTAAAATTTTATATTTAATATTTAATATTTTTTTATTTATTATTTATTTTTCTGTTTGTCTGTTTATAATTAATCTGTAAAGAATCTGAATCTGAAAAGAAATTTCCCCAAGTTCCCATTGCCAAATAAAAAAGTTTAAAATTTAATTTTTAATATTTTTTTTATGATTTTTTTTTTATTTTTACATTATTAATCGGAAATCTACGTCTCCATCTTCCTTTTTAACTAGCTTATATCTTTTTACGCTAAAAAACACTAAAATACAATCATCTAGATATTTATAACTCTCTGGTAGGTAAACGTAATGTTCTAACAATTCCAGCCTAACAATTTCACCATATTTTCCCATACCACGGGAAGATGAAACTATTTCAAACTATTTCGGGAGTTGATAAAAATCCAACTCACCCTTCGCTCTGCTTGAGCTAGAGGCGAGCATAAGAGGATCTAACTCGATATCCTCAGGTAGGATTTCCAAATCCTCTTGTGTCACCCCCCAAGTGAGGAGGTTGTTGTTTTTAGAGGTAGAGGTGGATTCGGTGGAGGTGGAGTCGGTGGAGCAAATGAAGTTCATGGTGGTGGTGGTGGTGGTGGTAGGTGGCTAATGGAGCTGGTGCTGACTGCTGGTGCTGAGGCTGGTGGTGAGGCTGGAGCTGGTGCTGAATCTGGTGGTGAGGCTTAGGCTGGTGCTGAGGCTGGTGCTGAGGCTGGTGCTGAGGCTGGTGCTGAGGCTGGAGCTGGTGCTGGATCTGGTGGTGGGGCTGAGGCTGAATGATATTTTCGTTTAGGAACTGCCAGAATTTATACCCAGCCATGAATAATTGAAAGCAGGTTACCAGTTATAGATTTCCTCCAAATTCTTTCGTCTTTTTGTTCGAATTGAGTCTTGAAAATGTTAATTTAGGGTAGAAGGTGACCAGTTATAGATTTTCGTACAATTCTTTCGTTTCCTTCAAATTTATTCTTGAAAATGTTAATTTGGGGTAGCAGGTGACTAGTTTTAGATTTCCTCCAAATTCTTTAGTTTCCCTTAAATTGAGTCTTGGAAATTTGTGACGCGGGGCGCGCACAAACAATAAATAAAATAATAATAACCCATAATAAATAAATAAGACACCATAATGACAATAAATAAAATAATAATAACCCATAATAATAAATAATAATAATAATCCATAATAATAAATAATAACAATAATCCATAATAATAAATAATAATAATAATCCATAACATCCAAGACCCCGAAACAACAACCCAGTGATAAAGAAGTTCAAATTCAAACAAAACCCGCGCGCGCCTAAACCCGAGCTCCGGCCACACTAATTCGGGCAAATGCCGAGCACCAGCCACACTAATTCGGGCAAACCCGCAGCCCGAGCGGGCACACCAAAACCAGCCAAGCGCTATATAAAGCGGGCCGCTGGCCTCAGATTATTCATTCAGTGGTCGGCGTCGACCAAGACGGAAGTCTCTAGCGAGCGGCAATCAAGCAGCAACCAAGGACTAGGAACCAGCGGTAACAAGGAGTAAGATTATAACCACACTAAGTATCTCTGCTGACGGCTTCGTCCTGCTTTATCAACACTACGTATCTTTGCTGACGGCCTCGTCCTATTTAACCATACTACGTATCCCTGCTGACTGCTTCGTCCTGCTTTAACAACACTACGTATCTTTGCTGACGGCCTCGTCTTATTTAACCATACTACGTATCCCTGCTGACGGCTTCGTCCTGCTTTATCAACACAACGTATCTTTGCTGACGGCCTCGTCCTATTTAACCATACTACGTATCCCTGCTGACGGCTTCGTCCTGCTTTAACAACACTACGTATCTTTGCTGACGGCCTCGTCCTATTTAACCATACTACGTATCCCTGCTGACGGCTTCGTCCTGCTTTAACAACACTACGTATCTTTGCTGACGGCCTCGTCCTATTTAACCATACTACGTATCCCTGCTGACGGCTTCGTCCTGCTTTAACAACACTACGTATCTTTGCTGACGGCCTCGTCCTATTTAACCATACTACGTCTCCCTGCTGACGGCTTCGTCCTGCTTTAACAACACTACGTATCTTTGCTGACGGCCTCGTCCTATTTAACCATACTACGTATCTCTGCTGACGGCTTCGTCCTGCTTTAACAACACTACGTATCTCTGCTGACGGCTAAGTCCTGCTATATCAACACTACGTATCTTTGCTGACGGCCTCGTCCTATTTAACCACACTACGTATCTCTGCTGACGGCCTCGTCCTATTTAACCATACTACGTATCTCTGCTGACGGCTTCGTCCTGCTATATTAACACTACGTATCCTTGCTGACGGCCTCGTCCTATTCAACTATATCGTATTACTCTGTTAATAAAACTAATAAACTTCGTATATTTCTAAGCCTAATTAAGGTGAACCCTGAGCGTTATCACTGGGACTCGGGTCGGGAACTCCTCTCTAGCACCACTATCCTGAACTAAATAAATGTCCTGGATGACTCTGGCCCCACACTGACTACCCGAGGCAAACTGAACGTCACAGGTGGCGCCCGAACAGGGTTTAAGTGGTTATTAGAGGAAACCGACTCCGAGAGAGTGATGTCCAGTTGGGTATATATGGCAACAAAACCCGAACTGATAGAATACGCAAGTGAATTCGGATTGGACGCAACAGGAAAGAACGAGGATTTACGGAGAACATTGGCTGCTTTTTCGAAAAGGACGGACCACGCAGAAACAGTAAGGAAGAAGCTGACACTGCTGGCAGAAAAATACAGGAAAGAGAAAAGCCCCACCAGGATACCGGAAATCATAGTAACGGAAGTAAAAACAAGGATGGACAACGAGGTGGAACCGAAAATGGAAGGAAAGAAGGAGACAGGAATAATCGACAGAGTGCGAAATTGGGATATCAGATACCAAGGGACGTCCAACCCGCTAGAATTCCTAGAAAAAATGGAGCAATGGGCCACCGGATATGGACTCCATCATGATCAACTGGTCCAAACAATGCCGTTTATACTGGAAGGAAGCGCCATAGACTGGTGGAACACGACACCAACAAGGATCACCTCGTGGATACAGTTACGAACGGAACTATTGGAGTACTTCCTACCACCACGATACGGAGAACAGCTGGAAACCCAGATAGCGCAGTTAAGACAGAGAGAGAACGAGCCAGTAAGGGAATACGCGATGAACCTGAGGAAGCTTATGAGGTTCACGAAACTGTCGGAAACGGAAAAGCTAGACTGGGTGTACAAGAACTGTAGGAGCAAGCTAAAGCTATACACAAGGAGGAACGGATTCACAACACTGACGGAGTTCCTCAAGCTAGCCGAGGAAGTGGAGGAAATCGAACAGATGGAAACACAAACCGGGCAAGCAGGACCACAACCGGTAAGGCCAGAAATATGCATGCGATGCGGCGGAACCGGTCATACGGCACGCACATGCGGCAACCCACCAAGGCTGTTCTGCTGGGTGTGCGGAAGAAACGAAGTCAGAACAACAGAATGTTGCCAGGCCAGGTCGGGAAACGACGGAGGCCTGAGCGGGTAGAGCTGGCAGCTCAGGCAAGAAGAATAAGTCCAGCGGCAGGTGATATGAAATGCGACGGCTACCAGATAGTAGCGCAATTCGGAGTAGGGTGTAGGAGTGCCAAGGGCATAATAGACACCGGAGCGACAAAAAGCGCGATAAGCAGAAATATGATTAGAAGAACAATTCAGAATCAAGATTTATATGTACTTCCTAGTGAGAGCCTTCTTAATTTTCAAGGAGTTATTAGTATCATTGGGCAGGATGGCAAGCTGGAAACCCAAAATGTAATTGGGATATTGCGAAATAACTGTATGGCCTACTTTTTAGATGAAATACGATATGACAAAAATGGTGTTGAGATCGATAGAACAAGATTTACTGGTATTACTTCTACAGTAAAAAACTTTGTATCTATAAATCAACACGAACATAAGAGGCTTTACAATTCTGGATGGACAGGAGGACCCAATTTTAACGTCTCAGCTCACTTCAACTTTTGCTGAAGATTTCAAAAAAGTCGTATTAAATTGTAAACACGAATTGGTGCTTCTAATAACTAAAAACTTGGGTGATGTATTTGAAAATAATACAGCAAATGTTAAGCTTCAACTTGATATAACAAATATTATTTAAAGTTTTATTTTTTTTTAATTTAGTTTTTATTTAGTCTTTTATTTCATAAATTTAATAGATATTTCATTTATTTAATTTTTTACACCCTCCCCAATCTATGATAGACATACAAAGTAGATCAGTAAGTGACCAGGTCAACAGTAATATTAGGGGTGGATTTGAAACGATCAAAAAATTAGGTTAGAAGGTAACCATGCCAACAGTAGGTTAGCAGGTAAGCGTGTCTCACAGCACTCACCTTTGCTACATGAAGATCGGATTATTGTTTTTATAAATAATCTGAAAGAAAATTGCTGAAAAAAAATGTTCCCAAGTTCCAAATCCCAATTAATAAAACTTTAAAATTTTATATTTAATATTTTTTTATTTATTATTTCTTTTTCTGTTTGTCTGTTTATAATTAATCTGTAAAGAATCTGAATCTGAAAAGAAATTTCCCCAAGTTCCCATTGCCAAATAAAAAAGTTTAAAATTTAATTTTTAATATTTTTTTATGATTTTTTTTTATTTTTACATTATTAATCGGAAATCTACGTCTCCATCTTCCTTTTTAACTAGCTTATATCTTTTTACGCTAAAAAACACTAAAATACAATCATCTAGATATTTATAACTCTCTGGTAGGTAAACGTAATGTTCTAACAATTCCAGCCTAACAATTTCACCATATTTTCCCATACCACGGGAAGATGAAACTATTTCAAACTATTTCGGGAGTTGATAAAAATCCAACTCACCCTTCGCTCTGCTTGAGCTAGAGGCGAGCATAAGAGGATCTAACTCGATATCCTCAGGTAGGATTTCCAAATCCTCTTGTGTCACCCCCCAAGTGAGGAGGTTGTTGTTTTTAGAGGTAGAGGTGGATTCGGTGGAGGTGGAGTCGGTGGAGCAAATGAAGTTCATGGTGGTGGTGGTGGTGGTGGTAGGTGGCTAATGGAGCTGGTGCTGACTGCTGGTGCTGAGGCTGGTGGTGAGGCTGGAGCTGGTGCTGAATCTGGTGGTGAGGCTTAGGCTGGTGCTGAGGCTGGTGCTGAGGCTGGTGCTGAGGCTGGTGCTGAGGCTGGAGCTGGTGCTGGATCTGGTGGTGGGGCTGAGGCTGAATGATATTTTCGTTTAGTAACTGCCAGAATTTATACCCAGCCATGAATAATTGAAAGCAGGTTACCAGTTATAGATTTCCTCCAAATTCTTTCGTCTTTTTGTTCGAATTGAGTCTTGAAAATGTTAATTTAGGGTAGAAGGTGACCAGTTATAGATTTTCGTACAATTCTTTCGTTTCCTTCAAATTTATTCTTGAAAATGTTAATTTGGGGTAGCAGGTGACTAGTTTTAGATTTCCTCCAAATTCTTTAGTTTCCCTTAAATTGAGTCTTGGAAATTATTATTTCGGGTAGCAGGTGACTAGTTTTAGATTTCCTCCAAATTCTTTAGTTTCCCTTAAATTGAGTCTTGGAAATTTGTGACGCGGGGCGCGCACAAACAATAAATAAAATAATAATAACCCATAATAAATAAATAAGACACCATAATGACAATAAATAAAATAATAATAACCCATAATAATAAATAATAATAATAATCCATAATAATAAATAATAACAATAATCCATAATAATAAATAATAATAATAATCCATAACATCCAAGACCCCGAAACAACAACCCAGTGATAAAGAAGTTCAAATTCAAACAAAACCCGCGCGCGCCTAAACCCGAGCTCCGGCCACACTAATTCGGGCAAATGCCGAGCACCAGCCACACTAATTCGGGCAAACCCGCAGCCCGAGCGGGCACACCAAAACCAGCCAAGCGCTATATAAAGCGGGCCGCTGGCCTCAGATTATTCATTCAGTGGTCGGCGTCGACCAAGACGGAAGTCTCTAGCGAGCGGCAATCAAGCAGCAACCAAGGACTAGGAACCAGCGGTAACAAGGAGTAAGATTATAACCACACTAAGTATCTCTGCTGACGGCTTCGTCCTGCTTTATCAACACTACGTATCTTTGCTGACGGCCTCGTCCTATTTAACCATACTACGTATCCCTGCTGACTGCTTCGTCCTGCTTTAACAACACTACGTATCTTTGCTGACGGCCTCGTCTTATTTAACCATACTACGTATCCCTGCTGACGGCTTCGTCCTGCTTTATCAACACTACGTATCTTTGCTGACGGCCTCGTCCTATTTAACCATACTACGTATCCCTGCTGACGGCTTCGTCCTGCTTTAACAACACTACGTATCTTTGCTGACGGCCTCGTCCTATTTAACCATACTACGTATCCCTGCTGACGGCTTCGTCCTGCTTTAACAACACTACGTATCTTTGCTGACAGCCTCGTCCTATTTAACCATACTACGTATCCCTGCTGACGGCTTCGTTCTGCTTTAACAACACTACGTATCTTTGCTGACGGCCTCGTCCTATTTAACCATACTACGTCTCCCTGCTGACGGCTTCGTCCTGCTTTAACAACACTACGTATCTTTGCTGACGGCCTCGTCCTATTTAACCATACTACGTATCTCTGCTGACGGCTTCGTCCTGCTTTAACAACACTACGTATCTCTGCTGACGGCTAAGTCCTGCTATATCAACACTACGTATCTTTGCTGACGGCCTCGTCCTATTTAACCACACTACGTATCTCTGCTGACGGCCTCGTCGTATTTAACCATACTACGTATCTCTGCTGACGGCTTCGTCCTGCTATATTAACACTACGTATCCTTGCTGACGGCCTCGTCCTATTCAACTATATCGTATTACTCTGTTAATAAAACTAATAAACTTCGTATATTTCTAAGCCTAATTAAGGTGAACCCTGAGCGTTATCACTGGGACTCGGGTCGGGAACTCCTCTCTAGCACCACTATCCTGAACTAAATAAATGTCCTGGATGACTCTGGCCCCACACTGACTACCCGAGGCAAACTGAACGTCACAGGTGGCGCCCGAACAGGGTTTAAGTGGTTATTAGAGGAAACCGACTCCGAGAGAGTGATGTCCAGTTGGGTATATATGGCAACAAAACCCGAACTGATAGAATACGCAAGTGAATTCGGATTGGACGCAACAGGAAAGAACGAGGATTTACGGAGAACATTGGCTGCTTTTTCGAAAAGGACGGACCACGCAGAAACAGTAAGGAAGAAGCTGACACTGCTGGCAGAAAAATACAGGAAAGAGAAAAGCCCCACCAGGATACCGGAAATCATAGTAACGGAAGTAAAAACAAGGATGGACAACGAGGTGGAACCGAAAATGGAAGGAAAGAAGGAGACAGGAATAATCGACAGAGTGCGAAATTGGGATATCAGATACCAAGGGACGTCCAACCCGCTAGAATTCCTAGAAAAAATGGAGCAATGGGCCACCGGATATGGACTCCATCATGATCAACTGGTCCAAACAATGCCGTTTATACTGGAAGGAAGCGCCATAGACTGGTGGAACACGACACCAACAAGGATCACCTCGTGGATACAGTTACGAACGGAACTATTGGAGTACTTCCTACCACCACGATACGGAGAACAGCTGGAAACCCAGATAGCGCAGTTAAGACAGAGAGAGAACGAGCCAGTAAGGGAATACGCGATGAACCTGAGGAAGCTTATGAGGTTCACGAAACTGTCGGAAACGGAAAAGCTAGACTGGGTGTACAAGAACTGTAGGAGCAAGCTAAAGCTATACACAAGGAGGAACGGATTCACAACACTGACGGAGTTCCTCAAGCTAGCCGAGGAAGTGGAGGAAATCGAACAGATGGAAACACAAACCGGGCAAGCAGGACCACAACCGGTAAGGCCAGAAATATGCATGCGATGCGGCGGAACCGGTCATACGGCACGCACATGCGGCAACCCACCAAGGCTGTTCTGCTGGGTGTGCGGAAGAAACGAAGTCAGAACAACAGAATGTTGCCAGGCCAGGTCGGGAAACGACGGAGGCCTGAGCGGGTAGAGCTGGCAGCTCAGGCAAGAATAGGTCCAGCGGCAGGTGATATGAAATGCGACGGCTACCAGATAGTAGCGCAATTCGGAGTAGGGTGTAGGAGTGCCAAGGGCATAATAGACACCGGAGCGACAAAAAGCGCGATAAGCAGAAATATGATTAGAAGAACAATTCAGAATCAAGATTTATATGTACTTCCTAGTGAGAGCCTTCTTAATTTTCAAGGAGTTATTAGTATCATTGGGCAGGATGGCAAGCTGGAAACCCAAAATGTAATTGGGATATTGCGAAATAACTGTATGGCCTACTTTTTAGATGAAATACGATATGACAAAAATGGTGTTGAGATCGATAGAACAAGATTTACTGGTATTACTTCTACAGTAAAAAACTTTGTATCTATAAATCAACACGAACATAAGAGGCTTTACAATTCTGGATGGACAGGAGGACCCAATTTTAACGTCTCAGCTCACTTCAACTTTTGCTGAAGATTTCAAAAAAGTCGTATTAAATTGTAAACACGAATTGGTGCTTCTAATAACTAAAAACTTGGGTGATGTATTTGAAAATAATACAGCAAATGTTAAGCTTCAACTTGATATAACAAATATTATTTAAAGTTTTATTTTTTTTTAATTTAGTTTTTATTTAGTCTTTTATTTCATAAATTTAATAGATATTTCATTTATTTAATTTTTTACACCCTCCCCAATCTATGATAGACATACAAAGTAGATCAGTAAGTGACCAGGTCAACAGTAATATTAGGGGTGGATTTGAAACGATCAAAAAATTAGGTTAGAAGGTGACCATGCCAACAGTAGGTTAGCAGGTAAGCGTGTCTCACAGCACTCACCTTCGCTACATGAAGATCGGATTATTGTTTTTATAAATAATCTGAAAGAAAATTGCTGAAAAAAAATGTTCCCAAGTTCCAAATCCCAATTAATAAAACTTTAAAATTTTATATTTAATATTTTTTTATTTATTATTTCTTTTTCTGTTTGTCTGTTTATAATTAATCTGTAAAGAATCTGAATCTGAAAAGAAATTTCCCCAAGTTCCCATTGCCAAATAAAAAAGTTTAAAATTTAATTTTTAATATTTTTTTTATGATTTTTTTTTTATTTTTACATTATTAATCGGAAATCTACGTCTCCATCTTCCTTTTTAACTAGCTTATATCTTTTTACGCTAAAAAACACTAAAATACAATCATCTAGATATTTATAACTCTCTGGTAGGTAAACGTAATATTCTAACAATTCCAGCCTAACAATTTCACCATATTTTCCCATACCACGGGAAGATGAAACTATTTCAAACTATTTCGGGAGTTGATAAAAATCCAACTCACCCTTCGCTCTGCTTGAGCTAGAGGCGAGCATAAGAGGATCTAACTCGATATCCTCAGGTAGGATTTCCAAATCCTCTTGTGTCACCCCCAAGTGAGGAGGTTGTTGTTTTTAGAGGTAGAGGTGGATTCGGTGGAGGTGGAGTCGGTGGAGCAAATGAAGTTCATGGTGGTGGTGGTGGTGGTGGTAGGTGGCTAATGGAGCTGGTGCTGACTGCTGGTGCTGAGGCTGGTGGTGAGGCTGGAGCTGGTGCTGGATCTGGTGGTGAGGCTTAGGCTGGTGCTGAGGCTGGTGCTGAGGCTGGAGCTGGTGCTGGATCTGGTGGTGGGGCTGAGGCTGAATGATATTTTCGTTTAGTAACTGCCAGAATTTATACCCAGCCATGAATAATTGAAAGCAGGTTACCAGTTATAGATTTCCTCCAAATTCTTTCGTCTTTTTGTTCGAATTGAGTCTTGAAAATGTTAATTTAGGGTAGAAGGTGACCAGTTATAGATTTTCGTACAATTCTTTCGTTTTCTTCAAATTTATTCTTGAAAATGTTAATTTGGGGTAGCAGGTGACTAGTTTTAGATTTCCTCCAAATTCTTTAGTTTCCCTTAAATTGAGTCTTGGAAATTATTATTTCGGGTAGCAGGTGACTAGTTTTAGATTTCCTCCAAATTCTTTAGTTTCCTTAAATTGAGTCTTGGAAATTTGTGACGCGGGGCGCGCACAAACAATAAATAAAATAATAATAACCCATAATAAATAAATAAGACACCATAATGACAATAAATAAAATAATAATAACCCATAATAATAAATAATAATAATAATCCATAATAATAAATAATAACAATAATCCATAATAATAAATAATAATAATAATCCATAACATCCAAGACCCCGAAACAACAACCCAGTGATAAAGAAGTTCAAATTCAAACAAAACCCGCGCGCGCCTAAACCCGAGCTCCGGCCACACTAATTCGGGCAAATGCCGAGCACCAGCCACACTAATTCGGGCAAACCCGCAGCCCGAGCGGGCACACCAAAACCAGCCAAGCGCTATATAAAGCGGGCCGCTGGCCTCAGATTATTCATTCAGTGGTCGGCGTCGACCAAGACGGAAGTCTCTAGCGAGCGGCAATCAAGCAGCAACCAAGGACTAGGAACCAGCGGTAACAAGGAGTAAGATTATAACCACACTAAGTATCTCTGCTGACGGCTTCGTCCTGCTTTATCAACACTACGTATCTTTGCTGACGGCCTCGTCCTATTTAACCATACTACGTATCCCTGCTGACTGCTTCGTCCTGCTTTAACAACACTACGTATCTTTGCTGACGGCCTCGTCTTATTTAACCATACTACGTATCCCTGCTGACGGCTTCGTCCTGCTTTATCAACACAACGTATCTTTGCTGACGGCCTCGTCCTATTTAACCATACTACGTATCCCTGCTGACGGCTTCGTCCTGCTTTAACAACACTACGTATCTTTGCTGACGGCCTCGTCCTATTTAACCATACTACGTATCCCTGCTGACGGCTTCGTCCTGCTTTAACAACACTACGTATCTTTGCTGACGGCCTCGTCCTATTTAACCATACTACGTATCCCTGCTGACGGCTTCGTCCTGCTTTAACAACACTACGTATCTTTGCTGACGGCCTCGTCCTATTTAACCATACTACGTCTCCCTGCTGACGGCTTCGTCCTGCTTTAACAACACTACGTATCTTTGCTGACGGCCTCGTCCTATTTAACCATACTACGTATCTCTGCTGACGGCTTCGTCCTGCTTTAACAACACTACGTATCTCTGCTGACGGCTAAGTCCTGCTATATCAACACTACGTATCTTTGCTGACGGCCTCGTCCTATTTAACCACACTACGTATCTCTGCTGACGGCCTCGTCCTATTTAACCATACTACGTATCTCTGCTGACGGCTTCGTCCTGCTATATTAACACTACGTATCCTTGCTGACGGCCTCGTCCTATTCAACTATATCGTATTACTCTGTTAATAAAACTAATAAACTTCGTATATTTCTAAGCCTAATTAAGGTGAACCCTGAGCGTTATCACTGGGACTCGGGTCGGGAACTCCTCTCTAGCACCACTATCCTGAACTAAATAAATGTCCTGGATGACTCTGGCCCCACACTGACTACCCGAGGCAAACTGAACGTCACAGGTGGCGCCCGAACAGGGTTTAAGTGGTTATTAGAGGAAACCGACTCCGAGAGAGTGATGTCCAGTTGGGTATATATGGCAACAAAACCCGAACTGATAGAATACGCAAGTGAATTCGGATTGGACGCAACAGGAAAGAACGAGGATTTACGGAGAACATTGGCTGCTTTTTCGAAAAGGACGGACCACGCAGAAACAGTAAGGAAGAAGCTGACACTGCTGGCAGAAAAATACAGGAAAGAGAAAAGCCCCACCAGGATACCGGAAATCATAGTAACGGAAGTAAAAACAAGGATGGACAACGAGGTGGAACCGAAAATGGAAGGAAAGAAGGAGACAGGAATAATCGACAGAGTGCGAAATTGGGATATCAGATACCAAGGGACGTCCAACCCGCTAGAATTCCTAGAAAAAATGGAGCAATGGGCCACCGGATATGGACTCCATCATGATCAACTGGTCCAAACAATGCCGTTTATACTGGAAGGAAGCGCCATAGACTGGTGGAACACGACACCAACAAGGATCACCTCGTGGATACAGTTACGAACGGAACTATTGGAGTACTTCCTACCACCACGATACGGAGAACAGCTGGAAACCCAGATAGCGCAGTTAAGACAGAGAGAGAACGAGCCAGTAAGGGAATACGCGATGAACCTGAGGAAGCTTATGAGGTTCACGAAACTGTCGGAAACGGAAAAGCTAGACTGGGTGTACAAGAACTGTAGGAGCAAGCTAAAGCTATACACAAGGAGGAACGGATTCACAACACTGACGGAGTTCCTCAAGCTAGCCGAGGAAGTGGAGGAAATCGAACAGATGGAAACACAAACCGGGCAAGCAGGACCACAACCGGTAAGGCCAGAAATATGCATGCGATGCGGCGGAACCGGTCATACGGCACGCACATGCGGCAACCCACCAAGGCTGTTCTGCTGGGTGTGCGGAAGAAACGAAGTCAGAACAACAGAATGTTGCCAGGCCAGGTCGGGAAACGACGGAGGCCTGAGCGGGTAGAGCTGGCAGCTCAGGCAAGAAGAATAGGTCCAGCGGCAGGTGATATGAAATGCGACGGCTACCAGATAGTAGCGCAATTCGGAGTAGGGTGTAGGAGTGCCAAGGGCATAATAGACACCGGAGCGACAAAAAGCGCGATAAGCAGAAATATGTTCCAAGATCTGAGAGAAGAAGGAAGATGGAACAGGATGCATGCAGAGATATCACTGGCGGACAGAAGGCGATGGGAGGGTTCGAGACAAACGTGGAGTTCGGAGGAAGGAGATTTGAAATAACATTCATGATCCTACCAAACGTAGAAGGAGGAATCCTCTTGGGGATGGACTTTCTGGCAGGAGCAGAGAGCTTGCTCAGATGCGGCGGATTGGAGCTGAAAATCCGGGGAGCCGAAAACGAATGGAGAAAGGAGAGACGAGCCACAAGAGAGACAACGTCGCCAAGGGAGCTGTCCGAGGAGGAGATCAATGCATTCTTAGAAGAAAATAAGCGGATATTCGAGAACATGGAAGGAGTCAGTAACGCAGCCGTACACAAAATATACCTCAAGGACGACAAACCCATCAAACAGGGGTATTATCCGCGAAACCCAAAACAACAGACAATAATCAACGAACAGGTAGATGAGTTGCTAAGCCTGGGCCTGATAGAGCGGTCACGGAGTCCATACAGCGCCCAGCCAACGAGTTGCGGCTTGGGCGTATCAAGGGGTCTGTCCGGGCGCAGATGGCAAGGTCAGAGTAGCGGACGCTCTCACGGCAAGGGGTGTCATACGACGACCAGTGGCGAAGATGATTCGCCTCCCAATGGACAGCCCTAATGAGTCTAAGAACTCCTCCATATAGCCTTTGACTAGTCCTAAGTTTGTGTCGTCCCACGTCGTCCGTACGTCCATGTGTCATAATCATCTGCATCCATATCGCCTCATTCTCCTTATTTATCCATTTCTACTATAGTTTCGTATATAATGGCTCCAACGACCCGCCACGTTGTTCGTCGCTCGGCATCCACTGATGTGTACCGATGTCGAGTCTGCAGGGGTGTTCACCCATTGAAGAGTTGCCAGAGGTTCCTGCAGCTACCGGCTGTGAAGCGACTCCGGGCAGTCTTAATTAACAAATACTGCGCAAACTGTCAGGCCCACGAGCATTTGGGTCGGCCATGTCACAGCAAGGGGAGGTGCCACATCTGCCCATCACACCCTGCTGCACATCCGCGGCGAACAGTCGCGCTCTTCGAGGCCCGAACAGACGCGCAACCCCCGCGCGGCGCCTCAGCCTCAGCAGCGTCGGAGGGCGGTTTCAACCGGGTCACGACGCTCAGCCTCGCCGTTGGATGTGTCGCCACCCCGCAGCTCAGTCTCAACGCCTCCGTCCGCGCCTATCCTGGTGCGTACGAGTGTGAGTATCCTTCCGACCGCAGCCGTGCTCATTGGATCCGAGCAGAAGCGGTTCGATGTGCGAGTCTTGGTGGATCCTTGCTGCCCTGTTAGTCGCATCCACGTCTCGCTGGTGAAGGCTCTCAACTTGGCCATCCCGGGCATTGGCGGCGAACGGGTGTGCACCACCGAGATTCGCTCGAAAGCATCCCGGATGAGCAGGCAGCTGCTGATGCTGGTGGACGAGCAGATGCAGATGCGAACGCCGGCGCAGCCTCTGGATCCGAAGGTTCACAAGATGTTCCAGAACTTGACGCTAGCGGACGACCGTTGGTTCCACCCATCACTTGTATCGGCGGTACTGGGGGCAGATGTATATGCTGATCTGATGCTGCCAGGTACTCTTCCAGGCCAGGACGGCCTGCCCATGGCGCAGAACTCGACATTAGGGTGGATCCTTTCGGGACGTTGCTCCTTCTCCTAAATTGCAAGTCTTCCTCTTGCAAGGGGGAGAATGTTCATGCTGAACAAGGGAGTCAGCTATCCCGCCAGCAGACCATCACTGTTGGCGAAAAATGTACCTTTTACCCGGTTCCGAACTGGGGCACGAAGCCGCCATGTTCAAAATGTACGTCTAATACGGAAAATAAACTCACAGCGACTAGTCGCCTTTACACGCTCCTGAACTTTATCCCCCATCTCTTTATTTCACTCTTTGGGATTTTTGGAATACCAGCTTGCCGGCCCCGACGACAACAATAATCCATAATAATAAATAATAATAATAAACTGTAAATAAATAATAATAATAAATAATACTAATCCATAACAACCAAGACCCATAAACAACAACCCAGTGATAAAGAAGTTCAAATTCGAACAAAACCCGCGCGCCTAAACAAGCAAAGGGGCACTCTAAAACCCAAGCTCCGGCCACACTAATTCGGGCAAATGCCGAGCACCAGCCACACTAATTCGGGCAAACCCGCAGCCCGAGCGGGCACACCAAAACCAGCCAAGCGCTATATAAAGCGGGCCGCTGGCCTCAGATTATTCATTCAGTGGTCGGCGTCGACCAAGACGGAAGTCTCTAGCGAGCGGCAATCAAGCAGCAACCAAGGACTAGGAACCAGCGGTAACAAGGAGTAAGATTATAACCACACAAAGTATCTCTGCTTCGTCCTGCTTTATCAACACTACGTATCTTTGCTGACGGCCTCGTCCTATTTAACCATACTACGTATCCCTGCTGACGGCTTCGTCCTGCTTTATCAACACTACGTATCTTTGCTGACGGCCTCGTCCTATTTAACCATACTACGTATCCCTGCTGACGGCTTCGTCCTGCTTTAACAACACTACGTATCTTTGCTGACGGCCTCGTCCTATTTAACCATACTACGTATCTCTGCTGACGGCTTCGTCCTGCTTTAACAACACTACGTATCTCTGCTGACGGCTAAGTCCTGCTATATCAACACTACGTATCTTTGCTGACGGCCTCGTCCTATTTAACCACACTACGTATCTCTGCTGACGGCCTCGTCCTATTTAACCATACTACGTATCTCTGCTGACGGCTTCGTCCTGCTATATTAACACTACGTATCCTTGCTGACGGCCTCGTCCTATTCAACTATATCGTATTACTCTGTTAATAAAACTAATAAACTTCGTATATTTCTAAGCCTAATTAAGGTGAACCCTGAGCGTTATCACTGGGACTCGGGTCGGGAACTCCTCTCTAGCACCACTATCCTGAACTAAATAAATGTCTTGGATGACTCTGGCCCCACACTGACTACCCGAGGCAAACTGAACGTCACAGGTGGCGCCCGAACAGGGTTTAAGTGGTGATTAGAGGAAACCGACTCCGAGAGAGTGATGTCCAGTTGGGTATATATGGCAACAAAACCCGAACTGATAGAATACGCAAGTGAATTCGGATTGGACGCAACAGGAAAGAACGAGGATTTACGGAGAACATTGGCTGCTTTTTCGAAAAGGACGGACCACGCAGAAACAGTAAGGAAGAAGCTGACACTGCTGGCAGAAAAATACAGGAAAGAGAAAAGCCCCACCAGGATACCGGAAATCATAGTAACGGAAGTAAAAACAAGGATAGACAACGAGGTGGAACCGAAAATGGAAGGAAAGAAGGAGACAGGAATAATCGACAGAGTGCGAAATTGGGATATCAGATACCAAGGGACGTCCAACCCGCTAGAATTCCTAGAAAAAATGGAGCAATGGGCCACCGGATATGGACTCCATCATGATCAACTGGTCCAAACAATGCCGTTTATACTGGAAGGAAGCGCCATAGACTGGTGGAACACGACACCAACAAGGATCACCTCGTGGATACAGTTACGAACGGAACTATTGGAGTACTTTCTACCACCACGATACGGAGAACAGCTGGAAACCCAGATAGCGCAGTTAAGACAGAGAGAACGAGCCAGTAAGGGAATACGCGATGAACCTGAGGAAGCTTATGAGGTTCACGAAACTGTCGGAAACGGAAAAGCTAGACTGGGTGTACAAGAACAGTAGGAGCAAGCTAAAGCTATACACAAGGAGGAACGGATTCACAACACTGACGGAGTTCCTCAAGCTAGCCGAGGAAGTGGAGGAAATCGAACAGATGGAAACACAAACCGGGCAAGCAGGACCACAACCGGTAAGGCCAGAAATATGCATGCGATGCGGCGGAACCGGTCATACGGCACGCACATGCGGCAACCCACCAAGGCTGTTCTGCTGGGTGTGCAGAAGAAACGAAGTCAGAACAACAGAATGTTGCCAGGCCAGGTCGGGAAACGACGGAGGCCTGAGCGGGTAGAGCTGGCAGCTCAGGCAAGAAGAATAGGTCCAGCGGCAGGTGATATGAAATGCGACGGCTACCAGATAGTAGCGCAATTCGGAGTAGGGTGTAGGAGTGCCAAGGGCATAATAGACACCGGAGCGACAAAAAGCGCGATAAGCAGAAATATGTTCCAAGATCTGAGAGAAGAAGGAAGATGGAACAGGATGCATGCAGAGATATCACTGGCGGACGGATCACGACAGATGGCGATGGGAGGGTACGAGACAAACGTGGAGTTCGGAGGAAGGAGATTTGAAATAACATTCATGATCCTACCAAACGTAGAAGGAGGGATCCGCTTGGGTATAGACTTCCTGGCAGGAGCAGAGAGCGTGCTGAGATGCGGCGGACTGGAGTTGGAAAGACGAGGAAACGAAAACGAAAGGAGGAAGGAGACACGAAACACAAGAGAGGCGAGCCACGACGGAATGGCTCAGCAGACGGAGCTCGTCCGAAGGGTCCGATCCGGAACGACCCACCCACAAGGCCAGAGGGGGACGGGCTATCCCGCAACGGTCCCGATGCAGACGGGGATCGTCCAACAGGGCCGGAACGGGAACGCCAGAACCCCAACGGGAAACACTGGCGGAGCGAACCCGAGGGAGGTGAACAACGAAGGAAAGGCCCAACCGATGACGGAGATCGTCCAAAGGGGCCGGACCAGAGTAGCGCATCTTCCGAGGAGTAGCGGTGGACACCCACGGAGTAGCCAAGGAACAAAAACAACGAACAAACCGATGACGACAACAGCACAGACTACAGGACAAAGCCATGGAACACAAACAACACCAAGAAATTTCCGGACGGCCGCAGTTATGGGCATGGCAACGATGGACTTAACGCAGGGAAATTCACCAGACAGGGACGTCCTGGAGCTCCACACCGACACAGTAAACGAGTTGGGATGGAAGATGCCAGCGGGAGCCCGAATCTCGGAGGAGATGATAGCAAAAATAAGGGCGAACCTGGCACGAAAAAAGAAGAGGACCCAACAACGCTGGCTAGAAAAGGACGGAAACACATGGTGGCGCATTTCCTCCAATAGGGGAAACTTTGTGACGATAAAACGTCACTTCCCAAAGGAGGGGGGAGTGTGACGCGGGGCGCGCACAAACAATAAATAAAATAATAATAACCCATAATAAATAAATAATAAGACACTATAATGACAATAAATAAAATAATAATAACCCATAATAATAAATAATAATAATAATCCATAATAATAAATAATAACAATAATCCATAATAATAAATAATAATAATAATCCGTAACATCCAAGACCCCGAAACAACAACCCAGTGATAAAGAAGTTCAAATTCAAACAAAACCCGCGCGCGCCTAAACCCGAGCTCCGGCCACACTAATTCGGGCAAATGCCGAGCACCAGCCACACTAATTCGGGCAAACCCGCAGCCCGAGCGGGCACACCAAAACCAGCCAAGCGCTATATAAAGCGGGCCGCTGGCCTCAGATTATTCATTCAGTGGTCGGCGTCGACCAAGACGGAAGTCTCTAGCGAGCGGCAATCAAGCAGCAACCAAGGACTAGGAACCAGCGGTAACAAGGAGTAAGATTATAACCACACAAAGTATCTCTGCTTCGTCCTGCTTTATCAACACTACGTATCTTTGCTGACGGCCTCGTCCTATTTAACCATACTACGTATCCCTGCTGACGGCTTCGTCCTGCTTTATCAACACTACGTATCTTTGCTGACGGCCTCGTCCTATTTAACCATACTACGTATCCCTGCTGACGGCTTCGTCCTGCTTTAACAACACTACGTATCTTTGCTGACGGCCTCGTCCTATTTAACCATACTACGTCTCCCTGCTGACGGCTTCGTCCTGCTTTAACAACACTACGTATCTTTGCTGACGGCCTCGTCCTATTTAACCATACTACGTATCTCTGCTGACGGCTTCGTCCTGCTTTAACAACACTACGTATCTTTGCTGACGGCTTCGTCCTGCTATATCAACACTACGTATCTTTGCTGACGGCCTCGTCCTATTTAACCACACTACGTATCTCTGCTGACGGCCTCGTCCTATTTAACCATACTACGTATCTGTGCTGACGGCTTCGTCCTGCTATATTAACACTACGTATCCTTGCTGACGGCCTCGTTCTATTCAACTATATTACGTATCTCTGCTGACGGCTTCGTCCTGCTATATCAACCTTACGTACTCTGCTGACGGCTTCGTCCTGCCGTACTGACCTGACGAACTTTGCTGACGGCTCCGTCCTACGGTATTCCCCCTTACGTACTCTGCTGACGGCTTCGTCCCACGGTATCAACGTTTCGCCCCAGGAGTCAAGGAAACCCCCTTACACGGAGACCCGGGACGTTGACGCTCGCCGGCAACTACAGTGGATCATCGGCAACAACATCGTCGCAGCCAATCGTATTACTCTGTTAATAAAACGAATAAACTTCGTATATTTCTAAGCCTAATTAAGGTGAACCCTGAGCGTTATCACTGGGACTCGGGTCGGGAACTCCTCTCTAGTACCACTATCCTGAACTAAATAAATGTCCTGGATGACTCCGGCCCCACACTGACTACCCGAGGCAAACTGAACGTCACAAATTATTATTTCGGGTAGCAGGTGACTAGTTTTAAATTTCCTCCAAATTCTTTAGTTTCCCTTAAATTGAGTATTGGAAATGTTAATTTCGGGTAGCAGGTGACTAGTTATAGATTTTCGTACAATTCTTTGGTTTCCTTCAAATTCTTTCGTCTTTTTGTTCACATGCTTAGAAAGGCTAACATCCCCCCAGTTATGTTGGCACAGGTCAGGTGCTGCTGCTGGTAGACGTTCTCTATGGTATAGGCACGGGTTGGATAGCCACTGGTAGGTCAGCAGAAATATTTGGGGAGGATAGGAACGGGTAGGATAGCCACAATCATTTGATAAAACCTTACATGCTTAGACAAGTTACTTAACACCTGATATCTTAATGGAAAAAACTCCCCCCCTGATTAAAAACAGTAACACAAGACGCAAACACACTGTAACACGCACATGCAGGTCACCGAGAAGATCCCCCCTTCTTAAACATAGTTTCACAAGATCCACCCTCCTAAACACACTAGCACGAGATATGAACAAGCTGATGACCCACAAGCCGGACAGGCACAAGCCGGATACGCACTAGCACACACACCTCATCCCGTTAACCCACTTACCACCAAATTCACACGCCCTCACAACACACGTGACTATTCATGATCACACATGCATAAAAATTTAGACTATAGACTAAGAGCTAAGGGCTTCGCGCGGTGCGGTACCGCCGCCTGGCATTGCTTCGCGTGCGCGGGGACCCCTACTCCGTCTGCTCCTTCCGCCTTCTCTGCAGTGCCCTGAGAGTCTTCAGGACGTGCGCGGCAAAAGTAGCTGCCGCATCCCACAGCCTCTGTTCCCTCAGCATCACCGGCACCAAAGAATCAGTGCTGATAGTGCATCCTGCCACTGCTTCAAGCTCCTGCCTCTCGAATCCGAATCTGCGGCACTCGAAGAGGACGTGTTGCGCGTCCTCCACGATGCCCGAGCCACACTCCGGGCACCAGTCCTCAGTCTCGTGACCGAAGCGTTTTGAGAGCTGCGGAAGCAGCCGTGCCCGCTGAGCGCCTGGGTTAGGTAAAAATCTACCTACCCGTGTGGCCTCTGCACCCATTGCTCCAGGTCAGGGATGAGGGTGTGTGTCCATCGGCCCTTTGAAGAGGAGTCCCATCTGGACTGCCAACTCTCTCCATGCTTCTCTTCCTAGCGTCAGCCTTAAGCTCGGCTCTGGGCCGTAGCGCTGCCGCTCTGTCCTGTGTGGCAGAGAATAGCTCGCCCCTTTCCCTTACCAGCTCGGTGAGCGGAACAAGCCCGGCGATGACCAGCGCCGCATCTTCCGATATGGTTCGAAACGCTCTTGCTCCCTGATGGCGCACAGCCTGTACGACACCTCCACCCCTCGAATGTAGCTCTTCACCTTGGCGGCTTTCGCCCACATCGGCGCCGCGTACAAGATCTGCGAGGACACTACCGACGTTAGCAGCCTCCTTGTTCCTTGCTTCGGGCCCCTCGTAATCATCAGCATTCTGGATAACGCGCCTGTCGTCCCGCTGGCCTTTTTGTGGGCGTACTCAATGAGCGACCCTCCACTGTAGCAAGCTCCTTGGCTACCACCACAAAGCGACGTCGTCTGCAAAGCATACCAGGCTAGTGCTGGATGGCATTGGCAGCCTTAGCACCCCGTCGTACATGGCGTTCCAGAGCAGGGGTCCCAAAACGGAGTCCTGCGGGACTCCGGCTGAGACTTTGTATGCTCTGGAGCCCATGCTCGTGTCAAACGTGAGGATGCGGTCTCTGAAGTAGCTCTGCGCTATCCTGAGCAGGTATCCAGGAATATTGAAGTTCCTAAATGACTCCATCGTACGGCCCCAGTCTGCCGAGTTAAAGGCATTCCTGATGTCCAGACTTGGTTCCACCTTTCCACCTGGCCCCTGATATGGCTTCTTCTGCCAGCTTGGCGACCCTCGAGATGGCGTCCAGCGTTGACTTCCCCTTCTGGAATCCATATTGATCCGGGGAGAGGCCACCAGCCGCTTCTATGGCTCCGCTCAGCCTGGTAGAGATCACTCGCTCAAAGACCTTCCCAATCGTGTCCAATAGGCATATTGGTCGATACGAGGATGCTTCTCCTGGTGGCTTGCCAGGCTTTGGGAGTAGCAGCAGTCGCTGCCTTTTCCACCTATCGGGGAGGCACTTATTATATAGGCCGGCTACTTCTGGCGCCATCAGCGCTAGGGTCAGCTTTGTGGCTCTGTTTGGGATAGCGTCTGGTCCGGGTGCCTTCTTGGGTTTAAGCTTCCGGCCGGCCTGGAGAACCTCAGCTTCCGTGACCCGCTGTATGTCACCTATCTCCGTGCTGGCGAAGTTGGCGACCTGCCGACCGCTCGGGAACAGGGCACTGACTATCCCTTCCAGGGTTGCCGGGTCAGAAGGGGCCTTGCCACCCGCATTTAGTCTTTTGACTACTAATTTGTAGGCGCCTCCCCATGGGTCGTCGTCGGCGGCATCGCACAGCTTGAGGAAGCATTCCCGCTTGCTGTTCCTGATGGCAGACTTCAGCTCCTTTCTTGCCGTTTTGTAGCGGTCGCTACACTCTGAGAGGCGCGGAGTGCCTTTAGCCCGCTGCAGAAGCCTTCTGTTGCGGAGTCAAATGCGGCGTAGGTCCGAGATCTCCTCACTCCACCAGTACACCGGAGAGTGGTACTGTCGGAACGTTCTCCTCGGTAGCATGCTCTGGTTGCACGCATCTTCCATCGCTACAGCCATTGGCCATTACGTTAGCCCCGTCTGCTTCGTTCGCCGTGAAACCATCCAGGGCGTGTGCAAACGCTTGCGGCCTGAGGGTGTCCTGTCTGAACGCCTTCCTGGGCAGCGGCGCGGTGCAACTCGGTCGGCCAGCTGGGTCTATCGTGCATTCGATGGCCTCGTGGTCGCTGGCGGTGCAGGCGTCGCTAATCCTCCAACGTGCATGGCGGGCCAGCGCGCTGCTGGCGAAGGTGAGGACGATGATCGAGCTCACCCCCGCTCTGCTGAATGTCTGCCGGGAGCCTTCATTCAGAAGGTCAACATCGAGAGAGGCAAAGGCCTCGGCCTCTGGCATTGGTCCGAGGGGACCCCCATTCCACGGCCCAGGCGTTGAAGTCGCAACCGACTACAGCACGGCTCCTTCCGCGTACGTCGCTGCATAGCTCGTCCAGGATCCTGTTGAAAGACTCCAGCGAGAGGCTGGGTGCCAGATAGCAGCTGTACACCCAGACGCCTCCAACATTTGCTCGGACGAATCCCTCGGCCGACTTCATGTCCCGCATCTCCAGCGTCCCCAGTCCGCAGAGCTACAGGGCCGCCCTGCCAGAGCAGTCCGTTGCCCAGTCGCAGCTGCTGCCTACCCTGTAGGGTTCGCTGAGGACTGCCACCTCCGAGCCAAGCTCGCGAACCACTGGGCTCTTGCATTGGACCGCAATGTGCCCCAGTTCCAGGCATCTGAAGCACCTCGGTGGGCTTAGCCTCTCCGGGATCCTGCATATGGTCCACCCTATCCGAACTTCCCCACGGTGGAGGACAATTTTGCCCAAGAAGACTGGCAGACTAATCACCGCCGATTGGGTCTCAGCGTATCCACGCCGCATGCTTCGCACCTTCACCCGGTCCGCCTCGAATTTGAATTGGGCCGCGATGGCGGCGCAGACTTCCTGCTTCGACGTAATGGAGTCGATGTTCCGGATCTCTAGGACTAGCACCTTCGAGTCCTCCGTCGTGCTGCGCACTGACGCTGCATCGCCTAGCACCTTTTCGATGCACTCCTTCATGGATTCAGCGCTCTCGGCGCTGCCTTTGGCCACTTCGAGGAGCAGGTTTCCGTTGGCGGTGCGGCGAACTTTGGAAACGCTGCACCCCAGGTCCGATAGCTGCTTATCATCCCTGCTTGTGACCATGGCGAGCACTTCGCTGTATGATTTCCCACGCGCCTGCACGATAATGGCGTCGGGACGCGTACGCCGCGCTGCCCTAGGTTTTTTGGCGACCACTTCCAAAGACTCTCGGGCTCCCTGGCGGTTGCTGGCGTCGCCTCACCCTCCCGGGCTGCCACTCGGGGTTTGACTCGCGGCCTCTTGGACGCTTTCCCGCTTTTCCGCTGCGGAGCACGGTTAGTTGGGGCCTCCGTCGCGGCTGAACCCTGCTCGAGCTGCTGGCTTAACCTCCGCCAGGGCTCCGTTTGAGCTGCAGCCTCCCTCTTCCACACCGTAAGCGTCTGCTGCGCTTTATCCACGCTCTGCGTGCTCTGATCGCACTTGGAGCACGATGTGGCAGCGACCTGTCTCTCCTGGCTGCCGCCGTCGCCCTTGGCGGCCGCTAGGCTCGCACTGAGGATACTTGCGTGGAGTGCCGTCATCTTGGTGAACATCTCCCTCGTGGCGATGGTGATGTGGCGCAAGGACCTGTCCATCATTTTGGCTGCCACCTCCTGCAGCAAGCTCCCCAGCTCCTGGAGCTCCTCCAGGCACGCTGCCTCCCGAGATGCCTTGCTCTTTTTTGCCGGCATCGTTCTCTGCGAACTAGCCGGGCTGGCAGGGTCTCGCGACCTCTTGGGAGTAGGCGTTGAGCCCTTTCCCGAGACCTGCATATCCTCCAGCGTTCCGCGCAGTGGGGGCGATCGGGAGAGCTTGCTGCTCCTCCTAAACGCCGCTTCGACCTCTTCCCTCGGTTGGCATGGCGACCTCTCTAGTGCCGACCCGCACGCGAAGGGGTTTCCCTCGTCCACAGCCGGCTTAACGGCTTGCACAGGGCTCCCACGTTGGCTAAGGATTTCCCCCTAGCTTTACGACGGGGGTTATACCGCCCCTTCTCGGTCCCCGACGTCCCTTGTTTGGGACACCGCCAAAGCGGGGGATCGGAAGTTGGTCGGGACCGTGACCTTTTCCCGCTTGCCAGCTGCGCAGCCGTGCACGGCGTCTGGGATATATATTAAATATTTAAAATAAATATTTAAATATTTAATAAATTTTTAAACGCGCTGGGGCGGGAAAGCTTGCCCTCGCTTGTTTTACAACACTAGTAAATAGTTGTGCTGTTAAGCGCGGCTGTTACAAGCCCTCCGCCGACGTTGTACAACACTGTGATCCAGATGCGATCAGCTGTGTTTACGTGCCAAAACAACGCGGGGAAAAGGCTTGTGGAAGGTCGACAAGAGGAAAGAAAAGTGGAAAAGTGGAAAGTGAATCCGAGAGCGAGGGGGGAGAGTTCCCCCTTCCCTTGCCTTAAGGCCCCTGTGATGGAGCAAGTGCCCAGGCCTTCGGTAACCGGAAAGTCTGCCGGGCCGAGGTGTCTCACACTGAACTGCCGTATACTTTCAGCCTTATTGGATGGTTAATACGCCTTGAAAACGATGATAGGCGGAGCGCAGCAAAAACACAACCTTTCACTTTCACTGTAAGTCACTTCTCCCGTAATTAGGACACCTGCACCCCCTTGTGTGCACGCATCCTCACCCGAAGAGTGCTGCGAAGCTGAAGGGCTCGACCTCGATGCAGAGGGCCTCGAAAGGAGGAGAGACTTTCAAGTCGCAAGTGGCCGGCAGTGAGGCCACGAAACGAACGCTCGGTAGGGGGTGGGGTTTGCAATGCCTGGCACTGCCCCGGTGGCTGTCTTGCAGGCGAGCGACGCCAGCAGTAGAGACGCCGCAACACCCTCTTTCGCAAGGTGGAGGCTGCAGCCAAAAAAGCAGCATGTTCCGGCGGCAGGTCAGCCCGGGGTAGCCGGAAATCTTCTGAAGCAAGGCCTCAGCGGAGCCGTCTGAAAGTTGTACCTCCGGTACTGGTACCTCGAGCGTGGCTTGAAGCCGGAGAAGGCCCGTAAGAGAGCGGTGGAGCACCTTGCAGCGAACGTGGCTCCAGTGATGACAGCTGGCGGCCAGGCCACTACGGGGATAAACGTGTCCCCGATTAAGAGAGTTGCCGGCCAGACCGTTGCGGGGAGGAAGAGGCAGCCACACGTCACCACCCGAACTCTCCAAGAATTGGTCTACGATGAAAACAAGAAACACCGCAGCGCTGGAGGGCTCGAGAACCTCACAAGGCGCGAAGCGTCCGAAGACGGCCTCGTACGCCAGTGTTGCCAAGGGCACCACCTTGGCCATATTGGCGCGGGAACACCCAGAAGATTCCTGACGAAGGAAGTGATGTCGGCGGTGGAGGAGGCCCTCGTCGTGGAGATGAGGAAGGGCTGGACCGCAGCCCTCAACTTCAATGACATCCAGCTCCGGGACGGTCTAGTCCTGGTGGACTGCATGGGCAGCGATGCCAAGAAGTGGTTGGAGCTGACGGTACCCAGAATCAGCACCATGGTGGGTGTGCAGCTTCTTACCTGCCTGCAGGAGGACCTGCTGGTGTCCAACATGGTCAAGATCTACCTGCCCCGCACGGCAAGCGAGACGATGGAGAAGTCCCTTATGAATGAACGGAAAATAAATTTCCATATCCACTTCGCTTTTGCGAAGTACATTACGTGTACACGAAAGGCAGATCCAAAAAAAACGTTAATGCATAGAAAAGGCACTGAGTAGGACTCATAACACAAGGTTTTTAAAGATAAGCCAGCACTTACTAGGGTCAACCACATCCAGCAACTCACAAGAATACAAAGATCGAAATGCGCAGGATACTGGAGATTCCTTGAGGAAATAAGATATCGGATAGAAGAAGGCAAGGCTATATGACATCTGAACTGCGATTTGACAGCCTAAGAATGTAGGGTCAATGCCCGGCATTCAACCAAGTCAGTGCGCGTCATTTCGGAGCTCACTAGGCAAAGTGTACCAAAATAGAGTTCCAATTGGAGGTAACTAAAGATGGTTACTCCACAATTTTAACTTACTTACCACGATACAAACTTAGTGCTAAAAGTGTGGCAAGCAAACGTTTTCCCATCGATCTAAAATTGGTTGAAGTTTTATATAATCCCAAGATAAATTGTTTCCGCACAGCAGCTTGGGATTTATTTTAAATTACAATTATAGGTACTGAAGTGGTTTGACGTAAAAGTAGTACATACCTTATAGTTTCGAACCCTTAGATAGCTATATTAGCCCAGTGAATAAACCTATAACATAAAATTTCGTAAAACAGCTTTTAATGAATAGGAATTTAAAATTTTAATTATTTTTAAATATTACATTATTTTTCAGTTAATTTTGTACACATTAACGATGTATTTGTATCTGCATCTGAGAATAGCGCACATTCCATAAACTCTTGAGGTGCTAAGGTCAAATTTGATAATGAATCCTCATTGACTACACTTAAAATTTGCGGCTTTATTTCAGAATCCACTTTTTGGGAAATACGGTACTCCCCGATTTCGTTAAGTTTTCCAGCGTATGAATTTATAAGGCATTGCCTGGAGTTTAGCTCAACCAAATCTAATGAACGTTCGGCTGCCAATGTTTTAAGTTTTTTGGCCATTTGTCGATTTGTACGCTAAGTAAAAAAGGCGATTATTAGATTACAAGTATTTAAAAGAGGGAATGAGGAATATAGATAACACTATCATAAATATAATTTGAGTATAGGCAATGGTGCTGACTAATGGTAGTCGAGCTAGGAAAAGGCAAACCTTTATTAAATTCCCCAATCCATGGTGAAACAACATATGCCGAGAAATTCATGACCGATGGGGTGCTCGATTTTCCCCCAATTTTAATTGTGGATTTCCCGCGGTAGACGGGCTATGCCGCGGGTGACCTACATACCCGCCTACTTGTGGGATTCATTTATGGATGTTTCTTCTTCATAAATTGAGTGAAATGCGACTCTGATAGCATCACCCCAGGCCTCAACCTAGACGGTCACGGGTACTCGAGGCATTGCAGCTGCTCTGCAGCCGGTGCCCACTCCATTGGCTCTCCAGGCAGCAAAAATTTCCCCTCCCGCAAAGCCACGGCCAAGCGGGATCGGTCTTTTGACGGCGAGTTGTGTCAAGCTCGGCTTAACTTTGAGTGACTGTGGAGCCCAAGGCGGTGATTCTGAAGACCACTCTCTGGCTGTCCTGATACCACATTTCGGGAGGCTTTTGCTAGGCTGTCAGGACAACAACGCAGCCGAGTGGGTCAGGCGCAACTTTGGCCTTATCAAGGCTAATAGTTCGCTTGTCATGAAGCTGCCATTTCCCCCGTGCCAGCCTTGTGCGAGGCTACTTCGCCACCAGCTTGGAGTTGTCAAATGAGGAAGTTCTTGTGTTGGTAGGCAGAACGACCTCGATACCACCCAGGACCAAACATGGTGAGATGCTGCACCTTGCCATATTGATATACCAAGCGTCGCTGCAGTCGCTTGCCAAGTGCGGCGCCAAAATCTGGTACTGTTTTGGCAGAATCAGGCTTATCTTTAAGATCTCCGCTCCTAAGGATTAGGGAAGCGACGTCCTGTCCTCGGGGATGGTTCTTCCACAAGCGCGGCTGCGTGGCTCTCTAAAAAGGCCATCCCCGTGCCTTTGGTGTAGGCTTTAGAGCTGGCCACCATATAGCCACCCCGTAGAGGAGTATTGGGCGAATAATTGCCGTATACAGCCAACGGACAATTTTTGGGTCATACCCCATTTTAACCCGATAGCCTTTCGGCAGGTATATAGCGCGATTGTGGCCTTTTTGGCCCTTTCGTCCGTGTTAAGGGACCAATCGAGTTTCCTGTCCAAGATGAGACCAAGATACTTGGCCTGATATTTAAGGGGTAGGGGCACCCCGCAGAGCTTGGGGGGTACCATATTGGGGATTTTGTATTTCCTGGTAAAAAGGACTAGTTCAGTCTTCGCTGGGTTTACCCCCAGACCAGACCTTGCGGTCCAGTCCGTCAGAAACCGAAGACTTTCGCTCATCCTGTCACAGAGTGTCTGCGGGAATTTTCCCGTAAACGCCAAGGCGACATCATCCGCGTAGGCCACGACACGACAGCCGCCTTCTTCTATGCCCTGAAGCAGTTCATTGACCGCCACATTCCATAGGAGAGGGAGAGGACTCCGCCCTGAGGTGTGCCTCTGTTGACTTGTCTGGAGATGGTTGACCCCCCCAGTGTTGCCTCCACCGTTCTGCTGCGCAAGATCCGGTCAATGAGACCCACCGAGTGTTGATCAATCCCCAGCCTAGTCAGTGCTGATGTGATTGAGCCTGGAAGGATGTTGTTGAAAGCGCCCTCTATATCCAAGAAGGCGACGAGTGTGAACTCCTTTTCGTGGAGCGATTTTTCTATGATAGTGGTAAGCGAATGGAGTGCTGTCTCTGTCGACCTGCCCCTCCTGTACGCGTGTTGAGATCCTGATACGGATGATTGGGGAATATTAGTTCTAAGATGCAGACTGATGAGTCTCTCCAGCGTCTTGAGTAGAAACGAGGAGAGGCTTATCGGCCTATAATCCTTAGGCGTGCAATGCGATGGCTTGCCTGCCTTGGGGATGAAGACAACTTTTGAGCGGAGCCAACCGCTCGGGATGACCCCTGTATCGAGGATGATCGAGAAGATCAGACGAAGCCAGGGAGTGGATAGCTCGGCTGCATAGCTGAGCTGTGCAGGTATGATGCCGTCCACCCCAGGGGATTTATATGGGCTAAAACTGTTTATTGCCCATTTGATGTTCCTATCACTAAGAAGGTAGTCCATTTCGGACGGACCCCGCCGTGTCGGGGGTTAGGCGGACTGCTCTGAGACGAGCTAGCAGGAAAGTGAGCATCCAGGAGAACTCCGAGAGTTTCCTCACTAGAGGTCATCCAGCTGTCATCAGGACGCTTGACAAAGCCCGGGTTGGAGGGCGTCGACGAGAGGACCTTCCGCAGCCTAGACGCCTCTGAGTAGTCCTGGATTCCTGAGCAAAAGTCGGACCAGGCCCTTCTTTTGGCCTTTCTTAATTCCCTGTTGTACAGGGATAAGTTCGATTTATAGAGACACCAAGATGCGTCCGTGTTGGCGCTCTTGGCTGTATTGAAGGACTGCCTCGTGGTCTTCTTATTCGGACGTTGATGCACTACGATCAGTACATTCAAGTGGCCCATCTGACACCAAGCACGTGCCTGTTCGTGTTAGGTGTTAGTAGGCGCGACAAATGAAAGTATAGAAAAGGAATACGAGGAAGTGACTACTGGCGTGCTGCCAGACTGTTTGCCTGCATGCGTACTAAGTGGGTTAGTATTAAGGTTTTTAGTTGGGGAAGGCTGTCTACGTTTGATGTTATCATGTACAAATCGTTATAATTTGCACATAAGACTCTAAAGGGTTCATGAAATTCAAAAGACGTTCAACATTGGGTCAAAACTAAAGGAATAGTAGTATTTCTACTCGGTACGTAAAAGTTAAGCTGACCCAGCAAGTCGGCACTTTCCACGTCACCGTGGATAAGGTTAAAAATGTACGTAACGCCAATAATGGTTCTATGGTTAGCTAAAGAAGGTAAGTTAATTAGGAGAAGTCTACTAGAGTACGATGGTAACCTCTGGTTCTTCTGAACTGACTTAATGCGTTTACTGTGAACCCCATACTGAGGGCTCCAGACGCAAGATCCATATTTTAAGATAGGACGAACTAACGAAATATATAAGGATTTTGTAACATAGGGGTCATTGAATTCTTTCGACCACCGTTTAATGACACCAAGCACACCTCTGGCTTTATTCACCATGCACGAAATATGATCGATAAAGTCAAGTTTAGGGTCCAGTCGGACACCCAAATCATCGACTATATTAATTCTTTCCAAAGAGCAGCAGTTAAGCGTGTAAGTCGCGAGCTTGGGAGCGACACGTGAGAAAATCATTAGCTTGCATTTAGAGCCGTTTAGGTTCAATAAGTTTATACGGCACCATGTTTGGAAGTTATTGAGATCTGTTTGTAAATCAGACTGGCAGGAAGCGTCCCTTTATTGCACGCAAAGTTTGACGTCGTCCGCGTACATAAGTACTGTGCAGTTAGTCAGAACTTTGGGCAGGTCGTTGATAAATAATGTAAACAACAGGGGACCCAAATGGCTCCCTTGCGGGACGCCAGAAGTAACCCTGAGAACATTAGATAAAGAATTTTTGAAGAGGACGTTTTGCGTTCTGCCATTCAGATAACTTGAAATCCAACTAAGAAGATCAACCGGAAATCCCATTAGATCGAGTTTCCGAACCAGAAGAGAATGGTTGACAGAATCAAATGCTTTACTGAAATCAGTATAGATTACGTCTGTCTGAAAGCCCTTATGGAAGCCCTTAACTAAGAAGTAAGTGAACTCTAAAAGATTGGTTGTCGTTGATCTACGCTTTAAAAATCCATGCTGACATGGAGAAATAATTGATCTAGACAGGTGCTGCAAATGTGGAGTAATGATTTTCTCGAAAAGTTTTGGAATGGCCGACAACTTAGAGATTCCTCTAGTTGCTGGTATCCGATTTGCTACCTTTTTTGTGGAGAGGAATAACAAATGATTCCTTCCAAATAAGGGGAAAGTGGGAGCTTTCTAGGAACAAGGTAAACAATTTTAGAAAGTGATTGCTCAGGGCGTGGGCACAATACCTAAGCACACAGCCAGGTATACCGTCGGGACCTGGCGAATAAATGGGCTTAACGCGATGAAGATCTAAAAGAATAGTGCTTTCGTCTAAAGTAGGACTGAAAATAAAGTTCGATTTGGGCATGATGTAGGAATAAGTCTGATTACAGTCAGTGGAAGTTGAGTAAGTGGTTTGAAAAAACTGCGCAAACAGATCGGCAATAGCCCAATCGTTTTTTACGGTTGTATTTTCGAACTAAAGCGAGGAAGGATGCGTAATTGGCTTATGTTTAGTGTTAACAAAATTATAAAACTGTTTTGGGTCCTGAGAGATCTGGACCCTACAACGAGTCAAATAATTCTTGTAACACTGCGCGTTCAACACGGTAAATCTTGACCGAGCAGATAAATAAAGGGATAGCGCAGAGTTAGAACCGGTATATTTATATTTAGTATACAGCCTAGATTTTTTATTTTTAAGATGACTCAACTCTTTAGTAAACCAAGGAGGCTTATTCGATGTTGATGGATAGTATAACGGAACACATTCAGTAAAAAAGGAATTTATGGCACTGTAAAAAATATCCACGGCTACTGACATGTCAGTGCACATGTATAAATCGGACCAATTAAAATCTGATATAAAGTTATTCAGCCGTTCGAAGTCCGTTTTGCGAAAACAAAAGACTGGACAGTCAGATATATTTTGTAAGTCAGTCCCAATGTCGAGAGTCACGTCGAAAGTAGGATGATAGGGATCTTCGGGAAGCGTCAACGGCGCCACCCTGGCTAAACTGACTCTTGCCGGATCTGAGACAAAACAGAGATCAAGCAAGCGCTCTAGGGAATTCCGTACATGGTTGACTTGAGACAGCGAAATGTCGAGCAAGCCAGCAATAAAATCATGCTGTGTGGAGGTGAAAAGTATACTAGAGGAATTATTTGAGGACCAAATAGCCCCTAGGATATTAAAATCACCAAAAACTACTAAATGATCCTTATTTGAAAGTCGGTTGAAAACAGTTTGGATAGCGAAAAGATGGTTCCAATAAATAGGAAGTTCGGACAAAGGAGGAACAGGTAATGAAAATAGAGCTACCATTAATGGTTAGCTTCACATTGTGACGAAGTCACAAACTTTGTACAGTATGTAAATAATTAGGTATAAGGTAAATATAAGCTAGAAATAATTATAGCTAAAGCGCCAGCCCTACCCCGCGCACAAACCACTCATCAGCGGCTTCCACTTGAGTGCACTCCATCACTCACTCAAAAGTGCACTCACGCATAGAGACCCACTCAAGCTCGACGAGAGAGGGAGCAGCGGCCGATCGCCGCTATCACCACAGCGCAGGCGTGGGAAAAAAGGGCGCGTGCCAAGCCGCCCTCCCGATTGGCCAGATCGGATCACGCCATGAAGGCAAGACCGAAGCCAGAGCGACGGCACATGCGCAGAAACACCGCGAGAGCGGCAGAATAGTGCTGCCGGCCCGATCGCCTGTGGGAGCGAGCGGGAGGAGAAGAGACGCCGCCTACACTCAAGCGACAAAACTAGGCCAGGGCCAAGTCGTGAAAAACCGAACTCGGCAGTCAATTCCTGACCAGGAACGCGAGCAGCAGCAAAACTTCCAAGTGCCAGAAACCGCCTAAGTCGTAAAGTCGCCTTCGCGAGTGCCCCGCCTTCAGTACGCCCAGGACCTGCGACAGGATCGTCGCAGGACACGACCGCCCAAGGACAAAGGGGCGTGTGTACGGGTGAGACATGGCCTCAGTCAATCTCCAGAGCTCTATCTCGTAGGAATATTGGCGCGGCAACCGTAGCCTGGATAGAAGCCATGCTACGACAACGGGAAATATCTTCCACGCTGGATGCGACAACGGTTCGCATTAACGCGGCTAGAGGGTGTCCACAAGGCGGAGTGCTGTCTCCCCTACTATGGTCACTTGTGGTGGACGAACTTCTAGAAATACTACACAACCAGGGAATCGATGCCATTGGGTATGCCGACGACCTGGCCATTGTAGTCACAGGGAAGTTCGGCAACACTGTCTCCGAATTGATGCAAAGGGCACTCAATTTGGTCCTCGACTGGTGCACAAACGTGGGCCTCAACATCAATCCGCACAAGGCGGTTGTCGTACCGTTATCGTATCGTATCGAAACGATATCGACCGTAGGGCTTGGGATAATGGCAACCCTTGCTATGACCCCGGCAGCCTGCAGTGGTTCACTGACGGGTCCAAAACTGAGCAAGGGGCGGGTGCGGGGATCTTTGGACCTAACACCAGAGTCTCGATTCCACTAGGTAAATGGCCCAGTGTTTTTCAATCAGAGATTCATGCCATTGAGGCCTGCTCCAAACTCATCCTTGCTAAAAGAATGAGAGGAGCTACAATAAATATCTTTTCGGATAGCCAAGCGGCGATCAAAGCGCTATCCTCTTGGAGGATAAGCTCCAAACTCGTCGCAGACTGCTGGACCAGCCTCCAGCAACTCTCCACTGGGAACAGGGTAACTCTGTGCTGTGCTGTGCTGTGCGAAAACGCTGATGAGCTGGCAAGAGTCGGCTCAGCGACTCCTTTACATGGTCCGGAGCCTTTCTGAGGCTTAGGGTGGGCCGCAGCCAACGATATGGTTGGAAGATGGGCTAAAGGAGCTAAGTCCAGGTATTGGATTTCCAGCTCAGGATGTCGTCAAGCTAAAGAGCTGATACATCCACTTTTGGGCAGGAACACTGATCGATGTTCCAGGATGGACCTAAGACTATTGGTAGCCTACCTCACTGGCCACCATGTCTTAAACTACCATCTTCACAAGATGCGTCTGTCTTCGGACATGGAGTGCAGGCTCTGTCAAGAGGACGACGAGACGACCAAATACATTCTTTGTGAGTGTCCAGCCATTATTTAGTCCAGAAGGAGGCCCCTGCACAGCGAATTCTTGACAGCTTCGCAGACTAAGCAAGCCTCGACAAGAGATCTGCTAGCCTTCATAAGGGAGGTTGAGCAACTCTTGTCTCAATAGGGAGTAATATAGGCACAAAAGACTAATTGGTCGCAGTGCCTTAAGTCTGCCTTAAGGGGGGAAGTCACCCTCGTAGCCGAAAACAATTTTTCTTTTTTTAATTTTTTTTTGTGGAGAAATATAACGGCGCACATAAAAATTGGTACCTATCGTTTATATTTAGAGGCAAGTTTGAAGAAAAGAAAACATGTTTCATATTATGAAAAAAAAAAAAATTGAGCAGAAGGCAGTGCTGGCCTCCGCCTATCTGCCTGGCGACTCGAAGGATGTGCCTACCGCGGCTACCTGTGCCCTGAAGCGCACTGCCAGAGAAGACGGATTAGGTGAATGATCGCCTGCTTTATCAATGCGCATTTCACAGTCTGAGGGAGCAGTGACATCAACGAAATAGGTGAGTGTCTTTTTGAATACATAATTAGTAATACGTAGGCTAACTAAAACAGGGCATGTTGTTCGTTGTCTCAAACTGGCAAGTTGCGAGTGAGATCACTATGTCAGATCAACAACACATTAGATTTGATATAGGATGCATTTTGCAATGTAGCATAGTTACTATAAATCCCAAAAACACCAACTGGGATCTTTTCTGTTTTTTTAACATGAAAGACTGCTCCACCCTTCAAATAATATCCATAGACGATCTAGAGAGTGAAGCCACTGTGCTTCATACAAATATTGAATCAGCATATTACGCCAGCTGCGAACAAAAGGTTCGCAAGCTCATAAGGGCCGTTCCCTGGTGGAACAAAAGCCTTGACGACCTCAAAAACGCTGCGCGAAGGCTCTTTAATAAAACGAAGAATGGGAGGGTCACATAGGACTCTTACAAATCGGCTTTAACGCTCTATAACAAAGAGCTGAGAACACACGTTGACACGTAGCGTCAACACTGTGGGCAGATTTCACATCTGCCGGAAGCTCTAAGGCTACAAAAAGCCCTCTCCAAGGACCACTCAAACGGCATCTGTACGCCAAAAAAGCTAGATGGAACATACACAAACAACCCAAGGGAAACGAGCAGCCTACTCCTGGCTACTCACATTCCTGGGTGCGTGGCTATGTAGCAACCCATCTCAGAGAGTGAGGCACAAACCTACCTGATAAGGACACCGGCATGGGTTACATACTTAGGTTAGGTTAGGTTAAGGCGGCGATGGCCGACTCAAGAGAGCCGGTCCATCCACTTGAGCCTGAGGTGGCTCTTTGTGATGCCGCGTAGGCTTAGATCCCCCGTCCAGTGCAGGTTCTCATGGGCCGATAACGAATCCTTACGTGAGAGAGGCCCAACCCGATCCTTGGATGAATCGGGTTAACTGCCTCGGTGATGTCTCGCTTAGCTCTGCGAGAACCACAAGGGTGGGGAAGCCCAGATACTGCAGTCTACGTCTGCTTAGGGCCGGACAGTGGCAGAGGAGGTGAAGGGCGGTCTCCTCCTCCTCCTCATCCCTACAGCTTCTACAGAAGTCGTTATGGTGCACTGACAGCCTGGACGCATGTGTTCCAAGTAGCCAGTGACCAGTAAGAGCCCTGACGGCAAGGGCGCAGCTTTCCCTGCTTAATGAAAATAGCTCCAATGAGCGTTTCGCTGATCGGCGTGGCCAGATCATTCTAGCGTGGCGGCAGGTGATTAGGTTTTCCCATTTCCTGTCCGCGAGGAGGTGGAAGTACTCCTTACAGAGAAGTCTGCGAGTGGCCAAGGGCATGTCAACTGACTCCCTCTCCGGGAGAAGAGGGGAGGTTGTACCCTGCCGGGCCAGCTCATCGGCAGCACAGTTGCCCTCGATGTCCCTATGTCCTGGGACCCATATGAGGTGGAGGTCGTACTGCTCCGCCATCTCGTGAAGAGATCTGCGGCAGGCGTTAATGGTCTTCGAGTTTGAAGAGATGGCTTCAAGTGACTTCAGGGCGGCCTGACTGTCAGAGAATATACATATGGGAGCTCTGACCCTGGTGGGGGGGAGCCGATCAATAGCTTCTTTGATGGCGTAAACCTCCGCCTGAAAGACGCTACAGTGGTCAGGTAGCCTAAAAGAGACGCTAACTCCCAGGTGCTCGGAGTATATACCTCCTCCCACCCGGCCGTCCAATTTTGAGCCATCCGTGTAAATGTGAAGGGACCGTAGAGGTCCAGGAGGTCCAAGGTTCCATTCCTCTCTGTCGGGGATGTAAACCTGGAAGGGTGTGGTTGGGTGTTCAGCGGGGACACAGTAGTCTGTGTTTCCCTCAGTAAGGTGTGGGGCAGTGTCGAGATTCGTGTGCCCGAAACTCGAACGCCTCCACAGACCCGCGCCCTTCAGCCTTAGTGCCGAGAGTGACGCGGTCATCTCCCCCATTATTTCTATTGGGAGGATATCCAGGAGAACGTCCAGAGCGTCTCCCGGGGTCGTGCGCAGGCCGCCTGTCATGCAGATCTCGGCCATGCGTTGGATTTTTCTAAACGTGCCCAGGCAGGTGGACCGCTTTAGAGCTGGCCACCAAATAGCCACCCCGTAGAGGAGTATTGGGCGAATAATAGCCGTGTACAGCCAACGGACAATTTTTTGGGGTCATACCCCATTTTAACCCGATAGCCTTGCGGCAGGTGTATAGCGCGATTGTAGCCTTTTTGGCCCTTTCATCCGTATTAAGGGACCAATCGAGCTTCTTGTCCAGGATAAGACCTAGATACTTGGCCTGATTTTTAAGGGTGAGAGGTACCCCGCAGAGTTTAGGGGGTATCATTTTGGGGATTTTGTATTTCCTTGTAAAAAGGACTAGTTCCGTCTTCGCTGGGTTTACTCCCAGACCAGACCTTGCGGTCCAGTCCGCCAGAAACCGAAGGCTTTCGCTCATCCTGCCACAGAGTGTCTGCGGGAATTTTCCCGTGAACGCCAAGGCGACATTATCCGCGTAGGCCAGGACACGACAGCCGCCCTCTTCTATGCCCTGGAGCAGTTCATTGACCGCCACATTCCATAGGAGAGGGAGAGGACTCCGCCCTGAGGTGTGCCTCTGTTGACTTGTCTGGAGATGGTTGACCCCCCAGTGTTGCCTCCACCGTTCTGCTGCGCAAGAGCCGGTCAATGAGACCCACCGAGTGTTGATCAATCCCCAGCTTAGTCATTGCCGTCGTAATTGAGTCTGGGAGAATGTTGTTAAAGGCGCCTTCTATATCCAGGAAGGCGACGAGTGTGAACTCCTTTTCGTGGAGCGATTTTTCAATGATAGTTGTAAGCGAATGGAGGGCTACCTCTGTCGACCTGCCCCTCCTATACGCGTGTTGAGATCCTGATAAGGATGATTGGGGAGTATTAGTTCTAAGATGCAGGCTGATGAATCTCTCCAGCGTCTTGAGTAGAAACGAGGAGAGGCTAATCGGCCTATAATCCTTAGGCGTGCAATGCGATGGCTTGCCTGCCTTGTGGATGAAAACAACTTTTGAGCGGAGAAGATCAGACGAAGCCAGGGAGTGGATAGCTCGGATGCATAGCTGAGCTGTGCAGGTATGATGCCGTCCACCCCAGGGGATTTATATGGGCTGAAACTGTTAATTGCCCATTTAATGTTCCTATCAGTTAGGAGGTATGCCATTTCGGACGGACCCCGCCGTGTCGGGGGGTTAGGTGGGCTGCTCTGGGAAGAGCTAGCGGGGAAATGGGCATCCAGGAGAACCCCGAGGGTTTCTTCACTGGATGTCGTCCAGCTGTCGTCAGGGCACTTGACGAAGCCCGGGTTGGAGGGCGTCGACGAGAGGACCTTCCTCAGCCTAGACGCCTCAGAGTAGTCCTGGATTCCTGTACAAATTCGGACCAGGCCCTTCTTTTGGCCTTTCTTAAGTTCCCTGTTATACAGGGACAAGTTCGATTTATAGAGACACCAAGATGCGTCCGTATTGACGCTCTTGGCTGTATTGAAGGACTGCCTCGTGGTCTTCTTGAGGCAGCTTAATTCCTTACACCACCATGGTGGCTTCTTCCCAGTCTTCCCCCCGTTCTTGCTACGGGGGCAGGACCTATCTAGAGCCGTGCTACAAGCATCGGTGAAGGTTTCAACGAGACGCTCCAGCCCCTCTGGACAGAAGTCCGAGAGGGTTAGGGCTGGAGGGGGCTTTAGGATCTTACTCAGCTGGGATCTGTATTTCCCCCAGTCAGTCCTCCGGGGGTTCCGGAAAGTGACTGGGTTGAATCTATCGAAACCTAGCGTGAATTGGATGTATCTATGGTCAGAGAATGAGTGCTTCTCCAGCACTCTCCAAGACTTAAGGGAGTCCTTCAGGGATTCAGAGAGAAGGGTGATATCAAGTACCTCCCTGATAAAGGTGGGTTTATTACCTGAGTTTCCCACCAGCAAGTTGGATGCAAGGATAAAATCAAAAAGAGACTCACCCCTGTCATTGGTGTTGGTGCTGCCCCACTGATGGTGATGGGCGTTCGCGTCGCACCCGATGATGAGACCCAGGCCCAGTCTTCTGCTGTCCTCGGTTACATGCTTCAGGGTTGGGGGGATGGGGTCCTGATCGTGCCCCAGGTATGCAGAGCATATCCGGAGGGAACCGTTTGGTCCCTCTAGACATGCGGTTATTATGTCTTCATTGCTGAAATTGGGAAGCAAGAAAAGAGTTAAGTCTTTCTTTGCGAGTATGCAGGCTCGCGATTTACCTGTTGTGGAGACTGCGTATAGCCTATAGCCGGCTGCCCTCAACCCTTGGATTCTGTCGCACAGATCCAGGGCTCCTGGATGAGGACAGCGTCAGTGCCACCTTCTGTTAGGTGGAGGAGTAGAGCAGCGGAGGCTGCTTTACTGTGATGGAGGTTTATCTGCAGGAACGTCAAAGACATTCTGCACTTTCACCTCCACCAAAGAGGAGGCTCTCGGTTTGCTGAGGATCTTGTCCCAGTCTACGACGACGAGCTTCTCACCGGGGTATACCTCACCCAGTCCTGCGATCGCCCGCTTGTAGAAGGTGACGGAGGCCGTGTCCTCGCACGCGATCACCTTCACGCCACCCTGGTGCCATCCGGCATCTTCGCACCGAGGCAGTGCACCTCCCGACTCCAACAGCTCCTCCACGAACCTGTTGTGCAGCTCGCCAACGATCCAACGCCATTGGTCCCGTCACTGGAGCCCTCATCCACCACTCCAATCAGGATCTTGCCCTTGGTCACCTCGGCGAAGGACCGCTGGGGCTGCACCTTGGTCTGCTTCGGCTGCGGTGGTTGCACCTCCGATGAGCGCTGGCGTTTGGCAGCGCTTTTGCCCGCGTTCGCGCTAGTTGGGTGGGAGCTGGGAGCTACTGCCCATCCCGCCTTCTCAGGCTTGAAGTCTGGCAGGACACCTCTCGCCCACTTTATGAGACCCGCCTGTTCCGGGTCCGCCTCCATGGCTGGATTGGCTCTCGCGAGGATAAAGGTCGCCCTTCTGCGCTCGTGATAGAGCGGCTTTCTCCTCTGCTGCTGCTGGGCCGTGCTTTCCGGATTGGGGTTGCCTCTGGAGCCGCCTGCGGTCACGTCGAGGGACTTGCCCCCGATCACGCCGCTCGGCGGGCCCATCGGTTCGCCCTTTCCGTTGGCTCCGGCCCCCGGATGAAGGCGCTCTGAAGAGCTCTCCTCCTCCTTTTTGACACACTCTCGACCGCACCTCTTCGAGGTGTTTTTAGCGGGGGGGATACCCCCTTTCGCCCTTGAGGTTTGGCGATCACCTATGTTTTGCTTGATTGTTTTATTGGAGTTCATGTTTTGGTCCCACGAGTATGCTGGGATGGGGATGTTCCGCCACGGTAGAGCCCGCATACCGTGGTAAGCCTAATTAAAACTGATGGGTCCACCAGAGTCCGCATACTAATGTCCAAGCACCCCCCGGACACGCATCCCTCGGCATATGCTGTTACACCTTGGATTGGGGTAATTTTTTGGGCAGGAGTTTTCTTCTCCCCGCCCGACTACCATTCGTCAGCATCCTCAGCAGAGACATGACCGTACTGGGACCTGCTTCCAGCCGCCCTCACGGGGAGAGTATTGTCGCACTTCCAACGGTGCGAACAGTTACGGCAGGTGATTTCTCACCCGTTATTCCCCCTGTCCGCCCGCTGGCTGACGGCCCCGGCCACACTAAGTCGGGCAAATCAGGGTCCCACAACATTTCTCTCTGCTGTTTTCAGGGTCCCACAACAACAACACTTCTCTCTGATGACTTCAGGGTCCCACAACATTTCTCTCTGCTGTTTTCAGGATCCCACAACAACAACACTTCTCTACGCTGACTTCAGGGTCCCACAACATTTTTCTCTGCTGACTTCAGGGTCCCACAACATTTCTCTCTATTGACTTCAGCAACCACTTCCTCTGCCGACTTCAGGGTCCAACAACAACAACCATAACTCCCAATTGCTGACTTAAGGGTCCGTTATCTACCCATTACCCCGTAATCGCTGACTTCAGGGTCCGCACCAGCACTTTCACATATTCCCAGGCACTGCACTCCATCCAAGGCATTCGACGCGAGGAGTCCGTTACGGCCGGAGCACCCAGACGCGAGAAGCCCGCCCACGGACACAGAACATCAGACGCGAGAAACCCTACGCCGACCGCATCGATCAAGCCACCCGCCGCCATACCATACCATACCATACCATTCGTGTACAAATTAGAATAAATAAAACCTCTGTATAAGCCTAATTAAGGTCGAAACTCTGCGCGCTATCACTGTGACTCGGGTCGGGAATTCCTTACTAGCACCACTGTCCTGAACCAAATAAATTTCCTGGATGACCCTGGCCAGCCCTGACTACCCGAGGCACGACTGAACGTCACAACCATATGGGGTAGCAGTGATGTCAACAAACGGGGTGAGTGCCTTCTTCAATATCTATTGTGTAGTCAATTAGTTGTAGTCAATAGAGGATGCAAGCCCACTTTTATAAACACTATCCAGGTGAAGGGCTAAGATCTCACCCTGGATAGCAATTTTTTATCAGATTGTATAACGGTCTGGAGGCCGCGCTATCAGACCTTCAGCACATCCGGTTTGATCTACCTGGCCAAACCGAACTCAATACTTCACTATAATAATAATAATAATTTGCTAGAGGTTGGTGCACTGCGACCACTAGGGTCTGTGCCCTCGTCCTAGTGTATGAGCTATAGCTCCTCGAACAGTTCAATCGATAGCAAGAATGCAATGATGTCGCCTGGTCGAAGAGTCCTCATTTCCTTTGTGGTGAGTGTAAGGCCCCCAAAGTGGGCCAACCTCAACCGACTGATGGCCGGGCATTCCTCAAGTAGGTGCTCCGGAGTCTCGTCTCTTTCCAGACAAAGTCTGCAAAGACTTTCCTCCCCTATTTTGAGATTGTGCAGATGCTTGCGCAGTCTGCAGTGCCCGGTCAGGAAACCCGTGACTATTCGGAGAGATCCTTTGCTCAACTCCAAACAGTCCTTGGGCCTCTTACTATTGTCGCTACCTAGCAGACGTTTACTCTGCCTTGCCCCTTTCGACGACCGCCAGAAGTCATCGCAGGCCATCATGAGATCCACACGACTGCTCTGACTGATGACTCCTGGCCCTAGTCCACAGATTGGCTCCGGACCATAGAAGGGCGTGCTCGCCCACTTTCTATCCATTAAGTCGGCCACATCATTGCCGGGGATCCCCGCATGCCCGGGTACCCAGTATATGGTTACTTTGTTGTTCACACTCATTGAGTGTTCTTATACATTGCCATACTAGTCTTCGATTGTAACCCCGCTCAATATTGAACGAGGCACGAGGCACAATACTTCACTATACAATTGGAAGAAAACTAATTGGAATATGTTCACAGCCTCTGTGGTTATGAAAGCTGAACAACACAAAACTAACGTTGCATCAGTGAATGACATGGAGAATTGCAGGTCAGACAGAAAGTTTGCTGGCTCTTTAATAGAATCGGGACTTCTGGGACACTTATAGAAGTGCTCCTACGGTGTATAATAGGAATTTTAGAAGATCGAAAACTGTCGTAACTACTGCGAAAGTGTGCAGGCACTACCAGAAGCAGATAGACTGCAAAAGGTCTTCGCTAAGGGCTCGACTAATGTGGTGGGGCTTGTAAGTAGACCAGATGGTTCTCTTACTCAACACCGAAATGAAATGCTTGAGTTTTTTGCTTCAGGTGCATTTCCCAGGGTCACGGATTAACACGCACGGTGAACCAGATGGGTTTACCACTCCACCGATCAGGCGCGATCACAGTCTGCCCGGTGGTATCTTCGATCCTGACAACGTCAGGTGGGCAGGCCGCCAAGTCGCTACACAAAACACAATTTAAGGAAAAAGGAAATCTAACAATGGGTATCAGTGATCGTTTCTCTCTTCCAAGTGAACGGACGTGTTTTTTTCTTGCGCTCTCGTTTTGTGTTAATTTTTGCATTAAAACAACCGGGGTTTTATTTAAATCTTCTACTTTGTGATTTATAAAGTTCCCAGCTATTCTGTTTTGTGTATTTAATTGTTATTATTTTCACAATTTAGTTTGTGCTGCCGGTGTTTGATTTGCATTTTTTGCATTCTTCTTTGTGCCTTCTCCGTTTAGTTTGCGCCGTTGCGACAGCTAAACGTTAAGCTCGCTACCACGCTCACCCGTTTACCCGCTCTCTCATTCTCCCGCTCTCTCGGTGCAGCTGCATTTTCTTATCTCTTCCTACGTAAAGGTACAGTGGTAAGTCCCTATAATGTCTGCTATCGTCTGTTTCGCTAAGACCTGTAAAAGGCAATTATATCAAACGATCTTACAGTGGGCTGCTGGCTGTGCGACAACATTGTGCATGCCTAGTGCATTGGTGTTGTTGCTCGGACGGTGGACGATGTAAGAAGAAACATCGGTCTGCGTTACTGCTGCGAGGCCTGTCGCGAGGTTGAAAGAGAAATGATGTCTTTTATGCGGCAGACCAAGGGCGGTTTTAAAGACATATTATCGAGTTTTCGTAAAACTCATGATATGCTCTTGGCGCTTGACACACAATTTAATAGCCTTAAACTATTAAATGAGTCTCCTAGGCGCAAAAAAAAACGCAACTGGTCTGCAGCATATAGGCGGATCTCAACAACCAGCGGCGGACTCCCAACAGCAGCCTCTCTCAACACAGCCCTCGACCTCAGAATTCAGTCAAAGAGTTCTGAGATCAAGTGGCAAACAAGATTCGGCATCCGAATGTGTTGCGGGAGGGACCGTTCACCCGATGATTTCCGTTTTGTCCCCTGGGGGTCTCAAATATTGACCCCTCAAAGCCCCGTTAATTTACCTGCTCAGGGTATCAGGCCCGGACTACCGGCCGATATAGGCAATGCAGACAATCAGTCTGCAGCGCCGAAAGCAATTGTAGTAATACCACCTACGAAACAGATATTTGTTTCGCGGCTCTCCCCTGCTCAGACATCGGAAAATGTTTTTGCCTTTATCCAAGGCAAAACTAGAGCTGAAAAAATACAAATAAAGGTGGAAAAATTCAAATTTTCTTATGCTAGGAATATTTCATCTTTTAAAATAAATGTCCCAAATGAACTCTTTGAAACAATATGCTCAACCGATTTCTGGCCAGAGTATATTGTCGTCAAAGAGTTTGAAGCTAAGAAAAAGAAACGGCGTCCCGTAGGAATAAGTCTTCCCAGGCCCGACCAGACCACTGCGCCCTCTACGACATCCGCTCCAAAAAACTAATCAATTCCCTCTCTATCTCCTATCAGAATGCATGAGGCCTACGTAGTAAGCTTCCCAATTAGTATTCTGATAGTCTCTCGTTTGCATCCCAGGTTATTGTGTTCACAGAAACCTGGTTAAAGCCGGAGATTCTGAGCTCCGAAGTTTTCCCAGCTGTGTTCACAATATATCGGCTGGATCGGCCTATCAGACGTGGGGGTGGTGTCCTCATAGCGGTTGACTTCACTCTCGCGTCGGAATTAATAACTTTCGAGGAGTTTGATGTTGAATTCCTCTGTGTGAAGCTAACCATCAATGGTAGCTCTATTTTCATTACCTGTTCTTACATTCCTCCTTTGTCCGAACTTCCTATTTATTGGAACCATCTTTCCGCTATCCAAACGGTTTTCAAACGACTTTCTAATAAGGATCAGTTCAGTTAGTAGTTCTTGGTGATTTTAATATCCCAGGGGCTATTTGGTCCTCAAATACTTCCTCTAATGTACTTTTCACCTCCAGACAGCATGATTTTATTGCTGGCTTGCTCGACATTTCGCTGTCTCAAGTCAACCATGTACGAAATTCCCTAGAGCGCTTGCTTGATCTCTGTTTTGTCTCAGATCCGGCAAGAGTCAGTCTAGCCAGGGTGGCGCCGTTGACGCTTCCCGAAGATCCCTATCATCCGACTTTCGACGTGAATCTCGACATTGGGACTGACTTACAGAACATATCTGACTGTCCAGCCAAGAAAGTCCTTTGTTTTCGCAAAACGGACTTCGAACGGCTGAATAACTTTATTTTAGATTTTAATTGGTCCGATTTATACATGTGCACTGTCATGTCAGCAGCCGTGGATATTTTTTACAGTGCCATAAATTCCTTTTTTACTGAATGTGTTTCGCTTTACTATCCATCAACATCGAATAAGCCTCCTTGGTTTACTAAAGAGTTGAGTCATCTTAAAAACAAAAAATCTAGGCTGTATACTAAATATAAATGTACCGGTTCTAACTCTGCCTTATCCCTTTATTTATCTGCTCGGTCAAGATTTACCGTGTTGAACGCGCAGTGTTACAAAAATTATTTGACTCGTTGTAGGGTCCAGATCTCTCAGGACCCAAAACAGTTTTATAATTTTTTACTAAACGTAAGCCAATTACGCATCCTTCCTCGCTTTCGTTTGAAAATACAACCGTAAAAAATGATCGGGCTATTGCCGATCTGTTTGCGCAGTTTTTTCAAACCACTTACTCAACTTCAACTGACTGTAATCAGACTTATTCCTACATCATGCCCAAATCGAGCTTTATTTTCAGTCCTACTTTAGACGAAAGCACTATTCTTTCAGATCTTCATCGCGTTAAGCCCATTTATTCGCCAGATCCCGACGGTATACCTGGCTGTGTGCTTAGGTATTGTGCCGACGCCCTGTGAAATCCCCTTCTAAAATTGTTTACCTTGACCTCCCACTTTTCCCTTATTTGGAAGGAATCATTTGTTATTCCTCTCCACAAAAAAGGTAGAAAATCGGTTGCCAGCAACTATAGAGGAATCTCTAAGTTGTCGGCCATTCCAAAACTTTTCGAGAAAATCATTACTCCACATTTGCAGCACCTGTGTAGATCAATTATTTCTCCATGTCAGCATGGATTTTTAAAGCGTAGATCACCGACAACCAATCTTTTAGAGTTCACTTCCTTCTTAGTTAGGGGCTTCCATAAGGTGTGACGCGTACCGCGCACAGAATGGGAGTAAATAAAATAAATAAATAAATATAATTAAATAAAATAAATAAATAAATATAATTAAATAGAATAAATAATTAGAAATAAGAATAGACTGAACAAAGAGAAATAAAGTGAAGTAAAATGGAAAAGAACTGGAACGACTAAACTGAAGTGAACGGGAAATTAACTGAAATAAATAAACTGAGAACAAACAGATAAGAAACAGAGAAGATGAATTTGAATTTGTATACGCGCGCGCGCCATCCACGAAGGATTGGCCACACTAAAAACAACAACAACATTTCTCTGCTGACTTCAGGGTCCCACAACATTTCTCTCTGCTGTTTTCAGGGTCCCACAACAACAACACTTCTCTCTGATGACTTCAGGGTCCCACAACATTTCTCTCTGCTGTTTTCAGGATCCCACAACAACAACACTTCTCTACGCTGACTTCAGGGTCCCACAACATTTTTCTCTGCTGACTTCAGGGTCCCACAACATTTCTCTCTATTGACTTCAGCAACCACTTCCTCTGCCGACTTCAGGGTCCAACAACAACAACCATAACTCCCAATTGCTGACTTAAGGGTCCGTTATCTACCCATTACCCCGTAATCGCTGACTTCAGGGTCCGCACCAGCACTTTCACATATTCCCAGGCACTGCACTCCATCCAAGGCATTCGACGCGAGGAGTCCGTTACGGCCGGAGCACCCAGACGCGAGAAGCCCGCCCACGGACACAGAACATCAGACGCGAGAAACCCTACGCCGACCGCATCGATCAAGCCACCCGCCGCCATACCATACCATACCATACCATTCGTGTACAAATTAGAATAAATAAAACCTCTGTATAAGCCTAATTAAGGTCGAAACTCTGCGCGCTATCACTGTGACTCGGGTCGGGAATTCCTTACTAGCACCACTGTCCTGAACCAAATAAATTTCCTGGATGACCCTGGCCAGCCCTGACTACCCGAGGCACGACTGAACGTCACAACCATATGGGGTAGCAGTGATGTCAACAAACGGGGTGAGTGCCTTCTTCAATATCTATTGTGTAGTCAATTAGTTGTAGTCAATAGAGGATGCAAGCCCACTTTTATAAACACTATCCAGGTGAAGGGCTAAGATCTCACCCTGGATAGCAATTTTTTATCAGATTGTATAACGGTCTGGAGGCCGCGCTATCAGACCTTCAGCACATCCGGTTTGATCTACCTGGCCAAACCGAACTCAATACTTCACTATAATAATAATAATAATTTGCTAGAGGTTGGTGCACTGCGACCACTAGGGTCTGTGCCCTCGTCCTAGTGTATGAGCTATAGCTCCTCGAACAGTTCAATCGATAGCAAGAATGCAATGATGTCGCCTGGTCGAAGAGTCCTCATTTCCTTTGTGGTGCGTGCAAGGCCCCCAAAGTGGGCCAACCTCAACCGACTGATGGCCGGGCATTCCTCAAGTAGGTGCTCCGGAGTCTCGTCTCTTTCCAGACAAAGTCTGCAAAGACTTTCCTCCCCTATTTTGAGATTGTGCAGATGCTTGCGCAGTCTGCAGTGCCCGGTCAGGAAACCCGTGACTATTCGGAGAGATCCTTTGCTCAACTCCAAACAGTCCTTGGGCCTCTTACTATTGTCGCTACCTAGCAGACGTTTACTCTGCCTTGCCCCTTTCGACGACCGCCAGAAGTCATCGCAGGCCATCATGAGATCCACACGACTGCTCTGACTGATGACTCCTGGCCCTAGTCCACAGATTGGCTCCGGACCATAGAAGGGCGTGCTCGCCCACTTTCTATCCATTAAGTCGGCCACATCATTGCCGGGGATCCCCGCATGCCCGGGTACCCAGTATATGGTTACTTTGTTGTTCACACTCATTGAGTGTTCTTATACATTGCCATACTAGTCTTCGATTGTAACCCCGCTCAATATTGAACGAGGCACGAGGCACAATACTTCACTATACAATTGGAAGAAAACTAATTGGAATATGTTCACAGCCTCTGTGGTTATGAAAGCTGAACAACACAAAACTAACGTTGCATCAGTGAATGACATGGAGAATTGCAGGTCAGACAGAAAGTTTGCTGGCTCTTTAATAGAATCGGGACTTCTGGGACACTTATAGAAGTGCTCCTACGGTGTATAATAGGAATTTTAGAAGATCGAAAACTGTCGTAACTACTGCGAAAGTGTGCAGGCACTACCAGAAGCAGATAGACTGCAAAAGGTCTTCGCTAAGGGCTCGACTAATGTGGTGGGGCTTGTAAGTAGACCAGATGGTTCTCTTACTCAACACCGAAATGAAATGCTTGAGTTTTTGCTTCAGGTGCATTTCCCAGGGTCACGGATTAACACGCACGGTGAACCAGATGGGTTTACCACTCCACCGATCAGGCGCGATCACAGTCTGCCCGGTGGTATCTTCGATCCTGACAACGTCAGGTGGGCAGGCCGCCAAGTCGCTACACAAAACACAATTTAAGGAAAAAAGGAAATCTAACAATGGGTATCAGTGATCGTTTCTCTCTTCCAAGTGAACGGACGTGTTTTTTTCTTGCGCTCTCGTTTTGTGTTAATTTTTGCATTAAAACAACCGGGGTTTTATTTAAATCTTCTACTTTGTGATTTATAAAGTTCCCAGCTATTCTGTTTTGTGTATTTAATTGTTATTATTTTCACAATTTAGTTTGTGCTGCCGGTGTTTGATTTGCATTTTTTGCATTCTTCTTTGTGCCTTCTCCGTTTAGTTTGCGCCGTTGCGACAGCTAAACGTTAAGCTCGCTACCACGCTCACCCGTTTACCCGCTCTCTCATTCTCCCGCTCTCTCGGTGCAGCTGCATTTTCTTATCTCTTCCTACGTAAAGGTACAGTGGTAAGTCCCTATAATGTCTGCTATCGTCTGTTTCGCTAAGACCTGTAAAAGGCAATTATATCAAACGATCTTACAGTGGGCTGCTGGCTGTGCGACAACATTGTGCATGCCTAGTGCATTGGTGTTGTTGCTCGGACGGTGGACGATGTAAGAAGAAACATCGGTCTGCGTTACTGCTGCGAGGCCTGTCGCGAGGTTGAAAGAGAAATGATGTCTTTTATGCGGCAGACCAAGGGCGGTTTTAAAGACATATTATCGAGTTTTCGTAAAACTCATGATATGCTCTTGGCGCTTGACACACAATTTAATAGCCTTAAACTATTAAATGAGTCTCCTAGGCGCAAAAAAAAACGCAACTGGTCTGCAGCATATAGGCGGATCTCAACAACCAGCGGCGGACTCCCAACAGCAGCCTCTCTCAACACAGCCCTCGACCTCAGAATTCAGTCAAAGAGTTCTGAGATCAAGTGGCAAACAAGATTCGGCATCCGAATGTGTTGCGGGAGGGACCGTTCACCCGATGATTTCCGTTTTGTCCCCTGGGGGGTCTCAAATATTGACCCCTCAAAGCCCCGTTAATTTACCTGCTCAGGGTATCAGGCCCGGACTACCGGCCGATATAGGCAATGCAGACAATCAGTCTGCAGCGCCGAAAGCAATTGTAGTAATACCACCTACGAAACAGATATTTGTTTCGCGGCTCTCCCCTGCTCAGACATCGGAAAATGTTTTTGCCTTTATCCAAGGCAAAACTAGAGCTGAAAAAATACAAATAAAGGTGGAAAAATTCAAATTTTCTTATGCTAGGAATATTTCATCTTTTAAAATAAATGTCCCAAATGAACTCTTTGAAACAATATGCTCTACCGATTTCTGGCCAGAGTATATTGTCGTCAAAGAGTTTGAAGCTAAGAAAAAGAAACGGCGGCCCGTAGGAATAAGTCTTCCCAGGCCCGACCAGACCACTGCGCCCTCTACGACATCCGCTCCAAAAAACTAATCAATTCCCTCTCTATCTCCTATCAGAATGCATGAGGCCTACGTAGTAAGCTTCCCAATTAGTATTCTGATAGTCTCTCGTTTGCATCCCAGGTTATTGTGTTCACAGAAACCTGGTTAAAGCCGGAGATTCTGAGCTCCGAAGTTTTCCCAGCTGTGTTCACAATATATCGGCTGGATCGGCCTATCAGACGTGGGGGTGGTGTCCTCATAGCGGTTGACTCCACTCTCGCGTCGGAATTAATAACTTTCGAGGAGTTTGATGTTGAATTCCTCTGTGTGAAGCTAACCATCAATGGTAGCTCTATTTTCATTACCTGTTCTTACATTCCTCCTTTGTCCGAACTTCCTATTTATTGGAACCATCTTTCCGCTATCCAAACGGTTTTCAAACGACTTTCTAATAAGGATCAGTTCAGTTAGTAGTTCTTGGTGATTTTAATATCCCAGGGGCTATTTGGTCCTCAAATACTTCCTCTAATGTACTTTTCACCTCCAGACAGCATGATTTTATTGCTGGCTTGCTCGACATTTCGCTGTCTCAAGTCAACCATGTACGAAATTCCCTAGAGCGCTTGCTTGATCTCTGTTTTGTCTCAGATCCGGCAAGAGTCAGTCTAGCCAGGGTGGCGCCGTTGACGCTTCCCGAAGATCCCTATCATCCGACTTTCGACGTGAATCTCGACATTGGGACTGACTTACAGAACATATCTGACTGTCCAGCCAAGAAAGTCCTTTGTTTTCGCAAAACGGACTTCGAACGGCTGAATAACTTTATTTTAGATTTTAATTGGTCCGATTTATACATGTGCACTGTCATGTCAGCAGCCGTGGATATTTTTTACAGTGCCATAAATTCCTTTTTTACTGAATGTGTTTCGCTTTACTATCCATCAACATCGAATAAGCCTCCTTGGTTTACTAAAGAGTTGAGTCATCTTAAAAACAAAAATCTAGGCTGTATACTAAATATAAATGTACCGGTTCTAACTCTGCCTTATCCCTTTATTTATCTGCTCGGTCAAGATTTACCGTGTTGAACGCGCAGTGTTACAAAAATTATTTGACTCGTTGTAGGGTCCAGATCTCTCAGGACCCAAAACAGTTTTATAATTTTTTACTAAACGTAAGCCAATTACGCATCCTTCCTCGCTTTCGTTTGAAAATACAACCGTAAAAAATGATCGGGCTATTGCCGATCTGTTTGCGCAGTTTTTTCAAACCACTTACTCAACTTCAACTGACTGTAATCAGACTTATTCCTACATCATGCCCAAATCGAGCTTTATTTTCAGTCCTACTTTAGACGAAAGCACTATTCTTTCAGATCTTCATCGCGTTAAGCCCATTTATTCGCCAGATCCCGACGGTATACCTGGCTGTGTGCTTAGGTATTGTGCCGACGCCCTGTGAAATCCCCTTCTAAAATTGTTTACCTTGACCTCCCACTTTTCCCTTATTTGGAGGGAATCATTTGTTATTCCTCTCCACAAAAAAGGTAGAAAATCGGTTGCCAGCAACTATAGAGGAATCTCTAAGTTGTCGGCCATTCCAAAACTTTTCGAGAAAATCATTACTCCACATTTGCAGCACCTGTGTAGATCAATTATTTCTCCATGTCAGCATGGATTTTTAAAGCGTAGATCACCGACAACCAATCTTTTAGAGTTCACTTCCTTCTTAGTTAGGGGCTTCCATAAGGTGTGACGCGTACCGCGCACAGAATGGGAGTAAATAAAATAAATAAATAAATATAATTAAATAAAATAAATAAATAAATATAATTAAATAGAATAAATAATTAGAAATAAGAATAGACTGAACAAAGAGAAATAAAGTGAAGTAAAATGGAAAAGAACTGGAACGACTAAACTGAAGTGAACGGGAAATTAACTGAAATAAATAAACAGAGAACAAACAGATAAGAAACAGAGAAGATGAATTTGAATTTGAATACGCGCGCGCGCCATCCACGAAGGATTGGCCACACTAAAAGGGAGAGTTGGCCACACTAAAAAGAGAGCGGGTCACACTAAAAGAGAGAGCGGGTCACACTAAAAGAGAGCTGGTCACACTAAAAGAGAAAGCTGGCCACACCAATATGGCAAATTGAGAATCGTCGGCGGGCACACTAAAGGCAGCAGGGGCCTATATAAAGCGGGCGGCTGGCCTCATATCGGCACTCAGTTCCCGACAGCGATCGGGTAAGCATCAGCAGCAGCAGCAGCTTGGTAAGACAAACCAGTAAGTTGGAAGAAATAATTGGTAGTTAGCGCTCTTAATACCCTCCCGCCCCCCTATAATCTATAGATCTGAATGGTCATAAATTAGGGTTCTCGCTTACTCCTGTGGCTGACCTGAATGGCCGCTTAAGGATCTCTCTCTCTGTTGGATCTGAATGGTCATAAATTAGGGTTCTCGCTCACTCCTGTGGCTGTTGGATCTGAATGGTCATAATTAGGGTTCTCGCTCACTCCTGTGGCTGACCTGAATGGCCGCCTAAGGATTTCTCTCTCTGTTGGATCTGAATGGTCATAATTAGGGTTCTCGCTTACTCCTGTGGCTGACCTGAATGGCCGCCTAAGGATTTCTCTCTCTGTTGGATCTGAATGGTCATAAATTAGGGTTCTCGCTTACTCCTGTGGCTGACCTGAATGGCCGCTTAAGGATCTCTCTCTCTGTTGGATCTGAATGGTCATAAATTAGGGTTCTCGCTCACTCCTGTGGCTGTTGGATCTGAATGGTCATAATTGGGGTTCTCGCTCACTCCTGTGGCTGACCTGAATGGCCGCCTAAGGATTTCTCTCTCTGTTGGATCTGAATGGTCATAATTAGGGTTCTCGCTTACTCCTGTGGCTGACCTGAATGGCCGCCTAAGGATTTCTCTCTCTGTTGGATCTGAATGGTCATAAATTAGGGTTCTCGCTTACTCCTGTGGCTGACCTGAATGGCCGCCTAAGGATTTCTCTCTCTGTTGGATCTGAATGGTCATAAATTAGGGTTCTCGCTCACTCCTGTGGCTGACCTGAATGGCCGCCTAAGGATTTCTCTCTCTGTTGGATCTGAATGGTCATAAATTAGGGTTCTCGCTTACTCCTGTGGCTGACCTGAATGACCGCCTAAGGATTTCTCTCTCTGTTGGATCTGAATGGTCATAAATTAGGGTTCTCGCTTACTCCTGTGGCTGACCTGAATGGCCGCCTAAGGATTTCTCTCTCTGTTGGATCTGAATGGTCATAAATTAGGGTTCTCGCTCACTCCTGTGGCTGACCTGAATGGCCGCCTAAGGATTTCTCTCTCTGTTGGATCTGAATGGTCATAAATTAGGGTTCTCGCTTACTCCTGTGGCTGACCTGAATGGCCGCCTAAGGATTTCTCTCTCTGTTGGATCTGAATGGTCATAAATTAGGGTTCTCTCTCACTCCTGTGGCTGACCTGAATGGCCGCCTAAGGATTTCTCTCTCTGTTGGATCTGAATGGTCATAATTAGGGTTCTCGCTCACTCCTGTGGCTGACCTGATTGGCCGCCTAAGGATTTCTCTCTCGACAGATCTGAACGGTCGCCGACTAGGGTACTCACTTCCCCGACGGATGACCTGAATGGCCGCCAAAGGGATCATTCTGTCTTTACAGCGCCCCAAAGACGATCCCGGACGACGACCCACGGCCACGCCCGCACCTTCGCGCTACCCCACTGAGAGGCCACGCGGAACGACAACTCGCTGTGGAGCGCCGCCTTCGCTGTGGAGAGAGACGAACCGCCCGGACGCCGCCCGGGCCGAACGAGTAGCACGGACCTATAATTAAACTTAGTCACTTCCCGTGAATAAACCAGTACTATTCTCAGTTACCGTGTAATTCACCCTGACTTCTACTCTGGGACGGGGTCGGCTTTCTATTCCAGCAACCACGTCAGATACAAATAAATATCTGTGACAACCCTGGGCCAGCCCTGAGCCGCCCAAACCCTCGACTAACCGTCACAGTGGCGCTCGAACAGATTAAAGTGGTTGCAAGGGAGAAACCGACACCAGAAGAGTAATGTCGAGCTGGGTGTATCAGGCAACGAAGAACGAACTGACAGAATACGCGATCGAGTTTGGATTGGACATTGCAGATAAAAACGAAGAACTCAGACGAGTAGTGGCTGCATTTGTCAAAAGAACCGATCATACTGGGGCAGAGAAGCGAAGACTCGAACAACTGTCAGCAACCTACGCACAGTTAGCGGCGAGACACAAAAGGGATAAGAGCCCGGCAGCAAGTACAACAGCGAGTACAACACCGGAAATCCTAGTAACGGACACGGAGGAAGGAGTTAACACCATGGAGGGGGAAAAAGAGAGGAAAACAGACAGGAAATTCGAGACAGAGATTGTGGACCGAGTACGCGGATGGGGCATCCGATACCAGGTTACGGATAACCCATTGGAATTCCTAAGCAAAATGGAACAATGGGCAGCCGGGTACGGGATACAAAAGGATCAGCTAATCCAGGCGATGCCTTTTGTTCTGGAAGGGGCCGCCATCGACTGGAGGAATGTAACCCCGACCAAGATCAGCACATGGGCACAATTAACGGCGGAGTTACTGGAGTATTTCCTACCGCCTAGATACGAGGACCAACTGGAGACCCAGATCGCCCAACTGAGACAGCGGGAGAACGAACCCGTAAGGCGATGGAACTACGTAAACTAATGCGTTTCACCAAGCTTTCAGAACAGGAGAAACTCGACCGCGTATACAAAAATTGCAGGAGCAAGATCAAATTGTATACGAGGAGATCCGGGTTCACCTCACTAACGGAGTTCTTAAAACTGGCGGAGGAAGTAGAGGAAATCGAGGCGGCAGAAAGTCCTGCCGGGATCAGCCAGCGAGTACAGCAGCCGCAACTAAGAACCGATATTTGTACGCGGTGCGGGGGCACCGGACACGCGGCACGAACATGCGGTAACCCACCAAGGTTATTTGGTTGGGTCTGCGGAAGGAACGAAGTGAGAACGACGGAATGCTGCAGAAATGACTCGGGAAACGCATAGAGGTCGGAGCACGTAAGGCTGGTGACTCAGGCAAGAGCACAACAGCCAGCACCGGAAAGCAACTAAGCTGTGACGGATTCCAGGTAGTTGCCAGATTAAGAATCGGCGAGCAAACAGCAAAGGGAATCATAGACACAGGAGCATCCCGCAGTGCGATAAGCAGGAGCCGGTATCAAGATTTAAGGGAGCAGGGCAAGTGGACAGGAACCAGAACCGAGATTACGCTCGCCAATGGAGCAAAACAGAGGTCGGTGGGAAGGTTCGAGGCAACAGTTCAGTTCGGAGGAAGGGAGTTTACCATAGCGTTCATGATATTGGAGAGGGTGGAAGGCGGAGTCTTGTTGGGAATGGATTTCCTGGCGAAGGTGCGCAGCGTGCTAAGATGCGGGAATTTGGAACTGGAGATAACGGAGGCAGGGAAGGAAGAAAACAGCGAGAATCAGCATGATGATGACGGACCGGAGGACATGGAAGAGGAACCATCGGAGGAAGAAGTACAAACCTTCTTGGACCGGCAAAGGCAAGTATTTGAGAACATGAACGGGGTTAGTCACATAACAACACACAAGATATATCTCAAAGATGACAAGCCCATAAAGCAACGGTACTACCCGCGAAATCCGAAACAACAGGCAGTCATAAACGAACAGGTCGACGAATTACTAACTTTGGGGCTTATAGAACCATCTCGTAGTCCGTATAGTGCACCAGTGGTGCTGGTAAAAAAAGAACAATGAATGGAGAATGTGCATCGACTATCGCTTACTGAACAACAAGACCGAAAAGGACGCCTATCCGGTACCGAGAATGAATTTCATACTGGACCAACTAAGAGAGGCGAGGTATATAAGTACGATAGACCTTAAGTCAGGATATTGGCAAATCCCGATGGAGAAGGAGAGCAGACAGTACACAGCGTTCACGGTTCCGGGCCGAGGTCTATTCCAATGGAAAGTAATGCCCTTTGGGCTAACCACGGCAACCAGCAACCAGCAACGTTCCAGAGGGAATTGGATACAGTGATAGGACCCGAGATGGAGCAATTTGCTTTCGCATATCTCGACGATATTGTGGTTATCGGTCGAAGCAAGCGGGAACACTTCGAGAAATTACAAGAGGTATTCAGACGACTGCGAGAGGCAAACTTACGGATCAACCCGGACAAATGCCATTTCTTTCAGAAGGAGCTAAAGTACCTAGGTCATGTGGTGAGCGACCAGGGCATTCGGACAGATCCTGAGAAGGTAGCGGCGATTCAGGACTATCCAACGCCAAGAAAGAAGTACACAGTTTCCTAGGAATGGCGTCGTGGTACCGACGGTTTATACCCAATTTCACGGAACAGGCTGGAGCGCTGCAGAGTCTGATCAAGAAAGGGATGAAATTCGAGTGGAACGAGAGCCACCTATAATAATAAAGAATTAGTATTTTGAAATAGGTTGATTTTGTTCATTTATTTCTTGGGGGAGCAGCAAGAGTGCCGCTCCCCATGTCCACATTGGATCTGGTTTTAATATTGTATCTTAGGTTCTAAGTAAGCCTACGTCTCGTCGCCGGTGACGCCGGCAGCGGAGCGGCGTTCTTATATATATTTCTTATATATATTTATTTAGAGGAAGGTTTGTTATATGCGCCCATATATTTGGTCAGCGTGAGAACGCTGACTCTGCATTTGTTCCGAGCCGCCAGATGGGTGCTCATGTTACATATGCACTTGAATGTTGGAACAGAGTGCAACGACATTATTGTTGTTGTTTATACATATATGTATGTGCGCATACTACATCTCCCTCCTTTTCAAAAATAACGTAATTCTATGAAGTTATTTTATAAGGTTTTACTTTAAAGATTAATTTTTAATTAACAATGGGGATTTTTAATTTTTTTTTTTTTTTTTTTTTTTATATAATATATTAAATTACAAATAACATTTAAATGTAGATAAGTATTTTTGTCTTAGCATGGCCATACTAACAACAATTATGAAATAAACATTTTTAATTTTTCCTTATGTACTGTTTGTCTTTTGTTTTTATTATTATTTGGTTTATATATGTTTTTGTATTTTATATGAAGTATATTGAAATTCGGAATGTAAAGTTTAAGACGTTCTGTTTTAATTGGTCGTTATACATAAAAAATTTTTATTATTATTTATTTATTTATTTCTTTTTTTTTTTACTTTGTTGTTGTTTTTTGTTCTGGTCGTTTGGTGGTCTGCAGTATATGTTATGTTGTCGATTTTCGTATAACTGCACAAGTTATACAAGTTATACAAGTTATTGATTATTGAATTTTTACGTACTATTTCCATGTCCAAAATGAACGTCTTCATTGGACCGTACTTTAGAATAAAAGATTCAAATATTGATTTTACCGACACTTTTTTTTTTTTGCTATTGCCACCAAATAATTGTTAAGTCACAAATTAAAGTGACTGGATATTCATTGCCATTTTCTGACCTGGGTAGAGGACCGATCGGGTCCACTATCACTCTATCAAAGGCATTTTCTGTTGGTGAGTTGGTTAGGATCATAGTTATTTTGTATGCGTCATTGTTTTCGACGTAAGGCATTTAGGACATCTACAAATATACTCTTGTATTTTAAGAGTTTATTTTTACTATGGTAGTGTCTTTTTACTTTGGCCAAAGTTTTATTTATGCCTGTATGACCTCCTTTTATTTGTTTTATTATGTAGTGAAGACAGTAAGCTTCTTCTTGGGTCACCGGGTTGAGTAGCTACTCTCAATGAATTTTATTGCCCATTATATTGAAATTATCTATTGTAACATGTACAAAGATATTTTCCCGCGGTGCCATTTGAGTTTGCATATTTTATATACCGGCTTGCATTTCAAGCCTTTGGACCTAAGTCAAGGACTCCATTGGTCTATAAATCGCTAACTTCTTATCTTGCAATAATTTTCTTATCATGTTTAAAGAAACATAACATAGTTTTTTATATGCAAGGTCACTACTTTTCATACTCCGTCAGTAGATCTTGGCTAGGCAATTCTACTTTTTCTATTCGTTATTTCCCTGCGCAGGATTTCTGTCTACTTTGTTGCCTGGTAGTGACTTTCAGGTCTTTATTTGTAAGTCTTTTGGTTTAAATTTTATATATATATATTTTTTTTTTTTTTTTCATGGCGTTAATATGTTACATAACATTATATGTATGTATTATATATAATAGGTCAAACTTCTTTGGTCTGTTATCGCTGTAAAGTGCTTGCCATAAATATAGTTTTGGAGATTCTTTGAATAAATAGCACAAGCTCCATAACTTAAAAAGTAACATTCTTTTTACATAATCTAGTTATGTGCCGTGAATAGTCGGCGAAGTTTTCAATGAAACGTCTATTAAAATTGCAAAATGCAACAAATCTTCTAGCGCTGTCCGCGTCATGCGGTATTGGATAATCTTTAATGACATCATTTTTTGGCAAAATTCATCTAGCTGTACGTCTATGACCGAGAAAGGTTACTTCGTGCATGAAAAGTTAGCACTTTTTTGGATGTAGCTTTAGATTATGGATTCTGCATAGATTAAATTATTAATCAAATTCTTGAACATATGATTTTCCAAACAACTATTTGCTATTAGGTTATCCATGTACAAGATTGCTTCTGATGGCTGGAGGCCTGAGAATGCTAGTTTAGCCATCATTCTCTGAAAATAATTTGGCGCTATTTTAAACCCAAAGGTAGTCGCGTGAAGCGATACGAACCATTGTCCGTTGAAAAGACGTTATATTTCTTGATTACATACTTATGTGTATATTCCCCCTGAACTTACAGTTGACTGGTAAGGTTTTCAGGAGTAATGATAAGTAATAAATTGGCTAGCATTTTAGCAATAAAGGAACAGCAACTCCGGCACTTCTTCCAAAAGGCCAGTAATCGACCAAGGTTGCAAAGTAGCCTGAGGCTACTAAATGAGTACAGACTCTTTTACTCAAAAAATATTGTAAGCCTATTTAATTTTGATACTCGCCCCAACAGGGGGCGGTAAGGCTTTCTTGGATTTTAGTTTTCCGAGTTGGAATCAGAAAATGACACTCGGCTGTAGTAAAGAAATCGGTAAATTTTCCAAAATCGTGATAAAGTTTATGTTATATAAATTTATTTATTTTTCATATATTTCTTTTTTTTTTTTTGTATATATATATATCAATTTAGGTTCAATACAATTTTTTTTTTCATAATAAAGACCAACTTTGTGTGATTTTATTAGAAATACCAAATATTTTCTGTATTTATTAATAAGATATTTATTGAAAAAATATTAATTTATTTTAATTTATAATTCATAAGAAAATGAACAATTTAAGCTCTTAAGCTTCACTTCATAAGTCATTGATAAATAATTAAACGGAATAAGGAAATAAACAGAATAAGCCTGTTTTGCAAAATTTTGATTCTTAAGCTTCCCTCCATAAGTCCGCCATTAGTTCGTGCTCCCTGTTTTGCAAAATTAAAGTAATTAAAATTAAAGTAATAAACATTCATTAAAATGGCTGAAGATCAGAGCCGTAATTTGTAATTAGGAAGTAATAAGTCGTTTAGAATATCCCTTCGCTGAGCGTTGTTTTTGGATATGCTTTTAAGCAGCACTCGATTAAATATTAATTTCATATTGAAGATTAATTTGAAAGGACAAATAAAAACTCAGAAGGAATATCATGCAGGGATTGGCAAGATCGGCATGAATGGTGAAAAGCAAAATCATATATAAACTAATCAAATATAAATTGATAGGAGAAATGAAATATAAATTGATAAGGAAAATCATGTAAATTAATAAGAATTTTTTTTTTAACGTTAACGTTAACATTTAGCATCCTACCTAGTGTTTTGTGAGGCTTCACGGGCCACACATCTCATCGGGCAGAAAAAGTTCCGCTCAATGTTACAATTTGTTTTTTAAAATTAATTGGTGTGCTCACAGGGCAACAAAAAATTCTTTGGTGTGCCACACAGGGCAACAAAAAAAATAAATGTTTCTCTCCGGTTGGTCCTCTGATCCTCCCTCGTAGGCGCAGGTGGCGGAGTGCCTCCCGCACTTGTTGATTACCGCTGCTGATGTCCTGGCCTATGGGCTCAGGCGGTGCCGGTGCTGGTCCTCGCACAGGCTATTTATCATCTGCCTCACAGATGTTCTCGGCCAATGATGCCGGGATGAGGAGGCTCCATCGAAGGCGCAGGGGGCGGTCTGCCTCCCACGCTCGTCTCCTGCTGCTCTTACGGTTGTTCTCGGCCGGTGATGCCGGGTTGAGGAGGCTCCAACGAAGGCTCAGGGGTTAGTCTGCCTCCCACGCTCGTCTGCTGCTGCTCACACGGATGTTCTCGGCCGGTGATGCCGGGTTGAGGAGGCTCCATCGAAGGCGGAGGGGGCGGTCTGCCTAACACGCTCGTCTGCTGCTGCTCACACGGATGTTCTCGGTTAAGATGGCGATGGCCAGAGCAATGCCGGTGAGGAGTTGTCCAACGACGGATGGTTCTTGCATGGTTCTTTAGCTGGCTTACCATAAATACTTGTCTACTTGCTGCTGTAGTGGCGGTGGCTTCTTTAGATGTCTCTACTCGCCATATTATGTATTTTTAGCACTTCACACATTGTCACATAATTTATATAATTTATACCAGTGACCATGTCACGGTCGCCATATAATAATAAAGAATTATTATTTTGAAATAGGTTGATTTTGATCATTTATTTCTTGGGGGAGCAGCAAGAGTTCCGCTCCCCATGTCCACATTGGATCTGGTTTTAATATTGTATCTTAGGTTCTAAGTAAGCCTACGTCTCGTCGCCGGTGACGCCGGCAGCGGAGCGGCGTTCTTATATATATTTCTTATATATATTTATTTAGAGGAAGGTTTGTTATATGCGCCCATATATTTGGTCAGCGTGAGAACGCTGACTCTGCATTTGTTCCGAGCCCCCAGATGGGTGCTCATTTTACATATGCACTTGAATGTTGGAACAGAGTGCAACGACATTATTGTTGTTGTTTATACATATATGTATGTGCGCATACTACACACCAGCTGTCCTTTGAGCAGTTAAAAGACAGCTTGACCAAGGCACCGATATTGTCGTGCCCCGACCTCACAAGGCAGTTCAAACTGCAAACAGACGCCAGTGATCTAGGCATTGGGGCAGTATTGACACAAGACGGTGAGGACGGAGAACATGTCATCTCGTTCGGCAGTAGGAAGCTGACCACAGTGGAACGGAAGTATAGCGCAACAGAGAAGGAATGTTTGGCTATATATTGGGGAATAAACAAATACAAGATGTACCTGGAAGGGTACGAATTCGTGGTGATAACGGACCACATGGCTCTGAAATGGCTAAACTCGATAGAAAGCCCATCAGGAAGAGTCGCTAGATGGGCGCTAGGATTACAGCCATTTCAATTCGAGGTACAGTACCGGAAGGGCAAACTAAACGCAGTGGCGGATGCCTTGTCGAGAGCCCCACAGGTGGAACTGAAGGGCCTAAACGAAACGGTGGATTGGATAGAGAAGAAACAAAGGGAGATGGGTACCGAGATGGACGAGCAGGAGTATATGATGAAGGGGAACAGATTATATAAGCTGAGCAAGGACACGAAGGACCCACAACCTTGGAAGCTGTGTGTGACGAAGGAGGAAGTCCAACAGATACTCATCGAGAACCACAGTACGGCGGAGACGGGACACTTGGGCACGTTCAAAACGCTGACCAGGGTGAGGCAGCGATACTTCTGGCCACGGCTATCACGGGACGTAAAGAAGCTTGTCAAAGAGTGTAACTGTTGTCAACAATACAAAGTGTCACAACAGAGGAAAGCTGGGAAAATGTTGACAAAAATAGCTGAAGCACCCTGGGAAACATTGTGCGTTGATTTCGTGGGACCCTTACCCCGAACAAAACACGGGAATACGACATTATTAGTGATCGTAGACAAGTTCTTAAAATGGGTGGAACTAGCAGCAATTCGACAGGCCACGGCAGATGCGTTCTTGCGAGTATTCAGGGAAAGGGTAATCTCGAGAATCGGAGCACCCAAGATCCTAATATCCGATAACGGCGTCCAGTTTGCCGGGCGCAAGACCAAGTTAGTGAGTTAAGTGAGTGGCGAGGATGCTGGCCTATAACAGTAGCAAGTCAGAATCGACAAAGTTTAGTCCTGCACAGCTGATATACGGGAGGGAGTTGCGAATACCCAGCACAATTTTCGACAAGGTAACAAGTGGGTCAGGCCTGAAGGAAGAGACAGTGGAGACCAGATGGAAAAGACTGCAGGAAATTCGAAAAGAGGCAACGGTGCATATGGAGGAGGCGGCAGGCAAGCAAAAGCTGCACTATGACCTGAGGAAAAGGGAATGGAGGCCGGAAATAGGCGAGCTGGTGTGGTGCAAAACACACCCATTATCAAAGGCGGCAGAAAAGTTTAATGCAAAGCTAGCGCCAAAGTACGACGGACCCTGGAAAGTGGTCAAGTTCACCTCGCCCGTAATTATCACGGTCAGGGACCCGACGACAAAGAAAACAAAACGCGTGTATATTGGGGACACAAAGCCACACCAAGGACCCAGTGAAAACCAGGTGGAACAACAGGGGCATGGGCCTAGCCAAGATCAGAACCTCACACTAAACACTCGTAAAATATCGATATCAACCCCCCACAAAATACTAAACCCACAAAAAATACTAAACAGACACAATGTACTAAACCAACACTACATACATCCACACTAAACAGCTGTCAAAACACCCACACTAACACAAACACAAACCGTTACAATCGTTACAGAACACGTGATGGACAAGTTCAAGGAAGCGGCGCGGAAATTCCGCGAAAGACACGCGCAGGCGGCAGCTTCTCGGACGGCGGCTAGGTTGGTGGACCCGATCCCCATGAGTGGCGTCAGGAAGCGCACGGCTCCGGCCAAGATGGGCAAGGCGGCGCCTGCTAAGGAGGGAAGACGGGAGGAGGAGGCGCGCGAACCACCTGCAAGACCGGCGGCAGGCACCTTGCCTGGCCAGGTGCGTATCGCCCACGTACCCCGAGGAGCAGGCGTGAGGAAGGCCACAGCGGAGAAAGCAGCATCCGAGCAGGTCCGGGGGAAGCCACAGCCACGAGCCGGTGCCGCAGCAGAGGCAGCCGGGGACAAGGCAGTGGTCATACCCGCAACCCGGCCAACGATACGCAGCGCCGTCGAGGCGGTGGCACGGGAGGCAGCACGACGGGAGCATCGTTCGCCGGATCGGGATGTGCTGGAGATCCACGCAGAGCAGCCATACGAGGATGGATGGACCGTACAGGAGGGAATACGCATCTCGCCGACGGCCCGAAACGAGATCAGAAGGAAGCTCCTAAATAAGATTCCGGGGAAACAAAGAGGTTTCTTGGTGCAGGATGGAAGGACGGTGCTGCGAGTCCTGTCTAACCGCGGAAACTTCGTCTCCGGAACCCGTCACGCTCATTCCGATAAGAGGGGGGGTGTGACGCGTACCGCGCACAGAATGGGAGTAAATAAAATAAATAAATAAATATAATTAAATAAAATAAATAAATAAATATAATTAAATAGAATAAATAATTAGAAATAAGAATAGACTGAACAAAGAGAAATAAAGTGAAGTAAAATGGAAAAGAACTGGAACGACTAAACTGAACGGGAAATTAACTGAAATAAATAAACAGGGAACAAACAGATAAGAAACAGAGAAGATGAATTTGAATTTGAATACGCGCGCGCGCCATCCACGAAGGATTGGCCACACTAAAAGAGAGAGCGGGTCACACTAAAAGAGAGAGCGGGTCACACTAAAAGAGAGAGCGGGTCACACTAAAAGAGAGAGCTGGTCACACTAAAAGAGAAAGCTGGCCACACTAATATATCAAATTGAGAATCGTCGGCGGGCACACTAAAAGCAGCAGGGGCCTATATAAAGCGGGCGGCTGGCCTCATATCGGCACTCAGTTCCCGACACCGATCGGGTAAGCATCAGCAGCAGCAGCAGCTTGGTAAGACAAACCAGTAAGTTGGAAGAAATAATTGGTAGTTAGCGCTCTTAATACCCTCCCGCCCCCCTATAATCTATAGATCTGAATGGTCATAAATTAGGGTTCTCGCTTACTCCTGTGGCTGACCTGAATGGCCGCCTAAGGATCTCTCTCTCTGTTGGATCTGAATGGTCATAAATTAGGGTTCTCGCTCACTCCTGTGGCTGACCTGAATGGCCGCCTAAGGATTTCTCTCTCTGTTGGATCTGAATGGTCATAAATTAGGGATCTCGCTTACTCCTGTGGCTCACCTGAATGGCCGCCTAAGGATTTCTCTCTCTGTTGGATCTGAATGGTCATAAATTAGGGTTCTCGCTCACTCCTGTGGCTGACCTGAATGGCCGCCTAAGGATTTCTCTCTCTGTTGGATCTGAATAGTTATAAATTAGGGTTCTCGCTTACTCCTGTGGCTGACCTGAATGGCCGCCTAAGGATTTCTCTCTCTGTTGGATCTGAATGGTCATAATTAGGGTTCTCGCTCACTCCTGTGGCTGAGGATTTCTCTCTCGACAGATCTGAACGGTCGCCGACTAGGGAACTCACTTCCCCGACGGATGACCTGAATGGCCGCCTGAGGGATCATTCTGTCTTTACAGCGCCCCAAAGACGATCCCGGACGACGACCCACGGCCACGCCCGCACCTTCGCGCCACCCCACTGAGAGGCCACGCGGAACGACAACTCGCTGTGGAGCGCCGCCTTCGCTGTGGAGAGAGACGAACCGCCCGGACGCCGCCCGAGCCGAACGAGTAGCACGGACCGCTCACCTATAATTAAACTTTGTCACTTCCCGTGAATAAACCAGTACTATTCTCAGTTACCGTGTAATTCACCCTGACTTCTACTCTGGGACGGGGTCGGCTTTCTATTCCAGCAACCACGTCCGATACAAATAAATATCTGTGACAACCCTGGGCCAGCCCTAAGCCGCCAAAACCCTCGACTAACCGTCACAAAGGGCTTTCAGACAGACGTAATCTATACTGATTTCAGTAAAGCATTTGATTCTGTCAACCATTCTCTTCTTGTTCGGAAACTCGATCTAATGAGATTTCCGGTTGATCTTCTTAGTTGGATCTCAAGTTATCTGAATGGCAGAACGCAAAAGGTCATCTTTAAAAATTCTTTATCTAATGTTCTCAGGGTTACTTCTGGCGTCCCGCAAGGGAGCCATTTGGGTCCCCTGTTGTTTACATTATTTATCAACGACCTGCCGAAAGTTCTGACTAACTCCAAAGTACTTATGTACGCGGACGACGTCAAACTTTGCGTGCAATATAAGGACGCTTCCTGCCAGTCTGATTTACAAACAGATCTCAATAACTTCCAAACATGGTGCCGTATAAACTTATTGAACCTAAACGGCTCTAAATGCAAGCTAATTTTCTCTTGTGTCGCTCCCAAGCTCGCGACTTACACGCTTAACTACTGCTCGTTGGAAAGAATTAATATCATTATTAATCATCGACTGATTTGGGTGTCCGACTGGACCCTAAACTTGACTTTATCGATCATATTTCGTGCATGGTGAATAAAGCCAGAGGTGTGCTTGGTTTCATTAAACGGTGGTCGAAAGAATTCAATGACCCCTGTGCTACAAAAACCTTATATATTTCGTTAGTTCGTCCTATCTTAGAATATGGATCTTGCGTCTGGAGCCCTCAGTATGGGGTTCACAGTACACGCATTGAGTCAGTTCAGAAGAACTTTCTGCTTTTCGCTTTACGCGGTTTGAACTGGGATCCAAACCAGAGGTTACCCTCGTACTCCAATAGACTTCTCCTAATTAACTTACCTTCTTTAGCTAACCGTAGAACCATGCTTGGCATTACGTTCATTTTTAACCTTATCCACGGTGACGTGGAAAGTGCCGACTTGCTGGGTCAGCTTAACTTTCTCGTACCGAGTAGAAATACTAGATCCTATATCCCTTTAGTTTTGAGTCAATGTAGAACGTCTTTTGAATTGCATGAACCCTTTAGAGTCTTATGTGCAAATTATAACGATTTGTACATGATAACATCAAACGTAGATAGCCTTCCCCAACTAAAAACCTTAATATTAACCCACTTAGTACGCATGCAGGCAAACAGTCTGGCAGCACGCCAGTAGTCACTTCCTCGTATTCCTTTTCTATACTTTCATTTGTCGCGCCTACTAACACCTAACACGAACAGGCACGTGCTTGGTGTCAGATGGGCCACTTGAATGTACTGATCGAAGTGCATCAACGTCCGAACGTCCGAATATCAAAAACTCTAGCTCATAAAAACATTGACGGAGCTTCCGTAGCCTGGATAGAAGCTATACTACGACAACGAGAAATATCTGCCACTTTAGACGCGTTGACGGTGGAGTGTTATTTCCACGCTATGGTCACTTGTAGTAGACGAACTTCTAGAAAAATTACACAGCCAGGGAATCGATGCCATTGGGTATGCAGATGACTTGGCCATTGTAGTTTCAGTTCGGCACCGAACTGATGCAGTGGGCAATCTCAACATCAATCCGCACAAGAAGGTTGTTGTGCCGTTCACCAATGACACTGGCCTCCTCCTCATTGGGGGGTCCCGTAGAGCTCTCCAGTGAGGTCAAATATCTGGGAGTTGTTCTAGATAAGCGCCTTAACTGGAACTCGCACCTCAAAAAAAACGATTACCAAAGCCTCACACGCTTTGTGGGCATATCTTAGACTTGTTTTTTTTTTCTCTCTCTTTTTATTTACAATCTGTCTTAAAAAAGTATGACAATAAGTAAATTTTATAATTAATCTTAAATTAACAGAGGCAGTAGTTATCCATTAATCCCTACTACATACTCTATGCATAACATGTTTTAAATTTAATACCTGTCGGGGAGATCTAGCACGTGAAACCTTTTAAGTCTTCTGACGTTATTATTATTTGCCAAACTTAAGGCTAAGTTATTTTCATGTGTTCTTAGTCTGTCTATATATTTTTTACTATGTTTTGCTATTTCTTCTTTAACATAAGGGATTCCTAAGTCTTTATGGATACTTGCATTTGAAATATAAAATGGAGCATTAACAATTTGTCTTAATATTTTTGATTGGTAGCGTTGTAGGATCTCAATATTTGAGTTGCTGGCAGTACCCCAGAGCTGTATGCCATAAGTCCACACAGGCTTTAGTATTGCTTTGTATAAACGGACCTTATTTTCCAGAGTGGTTGCAGATTTTCGGCCAAGCAACCAGGTCATCTTCAAACTTTTTAAATTTAGTTGCTGGCGCTTTGCTTTTATGTGGTTTTTCCACGTTAGTCTGCGATCGAGGTGCAAGCCAAGGTACTTTATGCAATTACTTTGTGGGATTGCTGATCCATTAAATGACACTTCTGGGCAGTCACCTCTTCTTAATGCAAAAGTTATTTGCGCAGATTTCAGGACGTTGACTTTAATTTTCCAAAGAAGGAACCAGTTTTCAATAAGGCGTAGCTCTGCTTGCAGGAGTTGTGAAGCTTCCTCTTTAGATGAGCTGGTAGCTAATATAGCTGTATCATCCGCGTATGTTGCCACAGTGCAGGTATTTGTTACCGGCATATCGGCCGTGAACAGGGTGTATAAGACAGGTCCTAAGACGCTTCCTTGTGGGACTCCAGCTTTTATGAAATGCAAAGGCGAGTATTCATTTTTTTTTTGCACATAAAAGTGTCTATTGGTTAAGTATGACTTTATTAATAAAAAATATGGTGCAGGTAACCACTTTTTGATCTTATATAATAAGCCGCCATGCCAGATTCGATCAAACGCTTGTTGAACGTCAAGAAATGTTGCAGTGCAGTATTTTTTGCTCTCAAATGCTGATAAAATTTCATGTATAATCCTGTGACATTGCTCAGGGGTTCCGTGGCCCCTTTTGAATCCAAACTGGTGTTCGGGTATGATAGCGAATTCGTTCAAGATTGGCAACATTCTCTTTAAAAGTATTTTTTCAAATACTTTAGAAAATATTGACAACAAACTAATGGGACGGTACGATGTCACTTCATTTTCTGCCTTGTTTGTTTTAAGGATCATTGTAATTTCTGCACATTTCCATTGGCTTGGGAAGTGGTCAACTCTTAAGATCGCATTAAATATAAGCGTAAGAAGTGGGAAGTGGTCAACTCTTAAGATCGCATTAAATATAAGCGTAAGAAGTCGTATACACTTTGGTGTTAGATTTTTCATGGTTATGCCATCTATTTTGTCCGAACATGGAGCCTTTTTACCATTCAGCCATTTTATTTCTGATGAAACTTCATTAATACTGATTTTACGAATGGGTAAGCTCATTTGGCAGGGTGACTCGAGAAAGTTGTCTACTTCCCTTTCTATTTGCGGGTTATCAATATCATTTGGCTGAAATACAGAGTGCAGGTGTTGAGCAAATGCTTTGGCTTGTTCATCGTCAGATCTACACCATTCGCCATTACAGTTTCTTTTTGCAGGTCGCTTAAGATATTTGGTTGCTCTCCATAAATTATGTTCGTGGTTACAAGAATGTGGATCTAGATTTCTAAGATATTCAGCAAGAGATTCATTTCTTAAAGTTGACAGTAGTTTTTTGAGATCAGATGCAGCCTTGTTATACGATCTTTTGTCAGCAGGGTAGAGAGTTTCTTGCCATCTTTTACGAAAATTTCTCTTGTGTTGTATTTGTTGTCGGATTTCAGCTGAGAGATAGAGCTGATTTGATTGTGAGTTTCTGGCTGGAAGCTTCGTACATATATAGCTTGCTTTATGGATCTTGTTTGTGAGTAGCTCAATAGCATGGCCTACCTCCTCTCCTGATTTTAGCGAGATATCCAGACTGATAGCTGTTTCCAGATAACTTTTAAACGCATTGATATCGGTATTAGCAGAAATTACTTTCTATGGTTTTGTCAGTATATGAGCTACTGTACTGTATGTCACTATTATTGGAAAATGGTCTGAGGTTAGATCAAAACTTTTCATTATTCGCATTTGTGATTGTGGGATTCCAAAGTATGCTACGAAGTCTATTAAGTCTGGTATCTTTCTACGGTCGGTGGGCCAGTATGTAGGCTTGCCGGTTGAAAGTGTTGTTATGCTGTTTTTTACTATGCATTTGTACAGTTCACTTCCCTTCGGATTTGTCAATCTGGAGCCCCACCAGGGGGCTTAGTATTGAAGTCGCCTCCTACTATAAACTGTGGTCCAAGTTTTTGAAAAAAGTTCTTAAAATCTGCTTCTTTGAGAGCAAATCTTGGGGGAAGATAAATTGCTGTTACAGATACGTCCGCATGCAAACATTTGATCTTGACCGTGGCAGCCTGCATAGCATTTTCTCTAATAATTTGAAATTTTAGGCCTTGTTTAATTAAAATAGCTGCGCCACCATGAGCTCTGCCCGAAGGGTGGTCAGCTCTAATGATATCATATCCAACAACCTTGATATATGATTTGCTGGTGAAGTGTGTCTCGGAAATTAACATAATGTCAATTTCATTCGTTTTTATAAAGATGGATATTTCATTTACATGGTTGGAAGCCCATTGGCATTCCATATTCCTAGGTTAATATTTACTTGCATAATTTGTTTACAAGTAACATTATCATGTTAAGTAAATTATTAGTAAGTTCAGACTGTTTTTCTAATAGTTTCTCTATTCTCTCCAGTGATGTGTTTGTTTTGCTATTTCCTGCAGTAATTTTGTCACGGATAATCGTTACTTTGTTGGGTATATGTTGGTTTGTTAGGCGGAGCAAACGATTTCGGGATTCCTAAATCATTTTTACTCTGGTCTCTATTGCTATTCAGGGATTTTCGATTGGTTGCTGATTTTTTTGACAAAAGTTCCTGATAAATTCTACACCTTTTGTAGCTGGCGGCATGTTCTTCGTAGCAGTTGGCACATTTTGCTGGTTGTTCTGTATTTTTCGGGCAGATGGTGCTTGGGTGTCGAGAAGAGCATTTTACACAGCGGTACGTTTTGTCACAATATGATTTAGTATGTCCGAATTCCTGGCACCGATAGCATTGAACGATTTCATTGGTTTTGCGGGGTGGCTCTATATTGACAATAGCGTTACCTATGTGTTTTACATTATATATGTCTCGGTTTTTATTGTTAGGCTCAATATCTACATAGAACATGTTCAGTGGCGTTTTGGTCGCACGGCTTTTAATATTACTTATGTTTCTAACAACATGACCTTTTGACTCTACTTCACTTTTAATTTCATCTAAATTTGTAGAAAAATGCAAATTCTTAATAACAACTCTAAATGCTCTGTCTTCCTTAAGTTGGTATTTTTTTTTTATTCGGACGTTGATGCACTACGATCAGTACATTCAAGTGGCCCATCTGACACCAAGCACGTGCCTGTTCGTGTTAGGTGTTAGTAGGCGCGACAAATGAAAGTATAGAAAAGGAATACGAGGAAGTGACTACTGGCGTGCTGCCAGACTGTTTGCCTGCATGCGTACTAAGTGGGTTAATATTAAGGTTTTTAGTTGGGAAAGGCTATCTACGTTTGATGTTATCATGTACAAATCGTTATAATTTGCAAATAAGACTCTAAAGGGTTCATGCAATTCAAACGACGTTCTACAGTGGCTCAAAACTAAAGGGATATAGGATCTAGTATTTCGACTCGGTACGTGAAAGTTAAGCTGACCCAGCAAGTCGGCACTTTCCACGTCACCGTGGATAAGGTTAAAAATGAACGTAATGCCAAGCATGGTTCTACGGTTAGCTAAAGAAGGTAAGTTAATTAGGAGAAGTCTATTGGAGTACGAGGGTAACCTCTGGTTTGGATCCCAGTTCAATCCGCGTAAAGCGAAAAGCAGAAAGTTCTTCTGAACTGACTCAATGCGTGTACTGTGAACCCCATACTGAGGGCTCCAGACGCAAGATCCATATTCTAAGATAGGACGAACTAACGAAATATATAAGGATTTTGTAACATAGGGGTCATTGAATTCTTTCGACCACCGTTTAATGAAACCAAGCACACCTCTGGCTTTATTCACCATGCACGAAATATGATCGATAAAGTCAAGTTTAGGGTCCAGTCGGACACCCAAATCATCGACTATATTAATTATTTCCAAAAAGCAGCAGTTAAGCGTGTAAGTCGCGAGCTTGGGAGCGACACGAGAGAAAATCATTAGCTTGCATTTAGAGCCGTTTAGGTTCAATAAGTTTATACGGCACCATGTTTGGAAGTTATTGAGATCTGTTTGTAAATCAGACTGGCAGGAAGCGTCCTTATATTGCACGCAAAGTTTGACGTCGTCCGCGTACATAAGTACTTTGGAGTTAGTCAGAACTTTCGGCAGGTCGTTGATAAATAATGTAAACAACAGGGGACCCAAATGGCTCCCTTGCGGGACGCCAGAAGTAACCCTGAGAACATTAGATAAAGAATTTTTAAAGAGGACCTTTTGCGTTCTGCCATTCAGATAACTTGAGATCCAACTAAGAAGATCAACCGGAAATCCCATTAGATCGAGTTTCCGAACAAGAAGAGAATGGTTGACAGAATCAAATGCTTTACTGAAATCAGTATAGATTACGTCTGTCTGAAAGCCCTTATGGAAGCCCCTAACTAAGAAGGAAGTGAACTCTAAAAGATTGGTTGTCGTTGATCTACGCTTTAAAAATCCATGCTGACATGGAGAAATAATTGATCTACACAGGTGCTGCAAATGTGGAGTAATGATTTTCTCGAAAAGTTTTGGAATGGCCGACAACTTAGAGATTCCTTTATAGTTTCTGGCAACCGATTTGCTACCTTTTTTGTGGAGAGGAATAACAAATGATTCCCTCCAAATAAGGGGAAAGTGGGAGGTTTCTAGGGACAAGGTAAACAATTTTAGAAGGGGATTGCACAGGGCGTCGGCACAATACCTAAGCACACAGCCAGGTATACCGTCGGGATCTGGCGAATAAATGGGCTTAACGCGATGAAGATCTGAAAGAATAGTGCTTTCGTCTAAAGTAGGACTGAAAATAAAGCTCGATTTGGGCATGATGTAGGAATAAGTCTGATTACAGTCAGTTGAAGTTGAGTAAGTGGTTTGAAAAAACTGCGCAAACAGATCGGCAATAGCCCGATCATTTTTTACGGTTGTATTTTCAAACGAAAGCGAGGAAGGATGCGTAATTGGCTTACGTTTAGTGTTAACAAAATTATAAAACTGTTTTGGGTCCTGAGAGATCTGGACCCTACAACGAGTCAAATAATTTTTGTAACACTGCGCGTTCAACACGGTAAATCTTGACCGAGCAGATAAATAAAGGGATAAGGCAGAGTTAGAACCGGTACATTTATATTTAGTATACAGCCTAGATTTTTTGTTTTTAAGATGACTCAACTCTTTAGTAAACCAAGGAGGCTTATTCGATGTTGATGGATAGTATAACGAAACACATTCAGTAAAAAAAAAATTTATGGCACTGTTAAAAATATCCACGGCTGCTGACATGTCAGTGCACATATATAAATCGGACCAATTAAAATCTGATATAAAGTTATTCAGCCGTTCGAAGTCCGTTTTGCGAAAACAAAGGACTTTCTTGGCTGGACAGTCAGATATGTTCTGTAAGTCAGTCCCAATGTCGGATGATAGGGATCTTCGGGAAGCGTGAACGGCGCTACCCTGGCTAATCTGACTCTTGCCGGATCTGAGACAAAACAGAGATCAATCAAGCGCTCTAGGGAATTTCGTACATGGTTAACTTGAGAAAGCGAAATGTCGAGCAAGCCAGCAATAAAATCATGCTGTCTGGAGGTGAAAAGTACATTAGAGGAAGTATTTGAGGACCAAATAGCCCCTGGGATATTAAAATCACCAAGAACTACTAAATGATCCTTATTAGAAAGTCGTTTGAAAACCGTTTGGATAGCGGAAAGATGGTTCCAATAAATAGGAAGTTCGGACAAAGGAGGAATGTAAGAACAGGTAATGAAAATAGAGCTACCATTGATGGTTAGCTTCACACAGAGGAGTTCAACATCAAACTCCTCGAAAGTTATTAATTCCGACGCGAGAGTGGAGTCAACCGCTTTGAGGACAGCACCCCCACGTCTGATAGGCCGATCCAGCCGATATATTGTGAACACAGCTGGGAAAACTTCGGAGCTCAGAATCTCCGGCTTTAACCAGGTTTCTGTGAACACAATAACCTGGGATGCAAACGAGAGACTATCAGAATACTAATTGGGAAGCTTACTACGTAGGCCTCTTGCATTCTGATAGGAGATAGAGAGGGAATTGATTAGTTTTTTGGAGCGGATGTCGTAGAGGGCGCAGTGGTCTGGTCGGGCCTGGGAAGACTTATTCCTACGGGCCGCCGTTTCTTTTTCTTAGCTTCAAACTCTTTGACGACAATATACTCTGGCCAGAAATTGGTAGAGACATTTGGGACATTTATTTTAAAAGATGAAATATTCCTAGCATAAGAAAAATTGAATTTGAATTGAATTGAATTTTTCCACCTTTATTTGTATTTTTTCAGCTCTAGTTTTGCCTTGGATAAAGGCAATAACATCTTCCGATGTCTGAGCAGGGGAGAGCCGCGAAACAAATATGTGTGGTACTTCACACAATCATTATTAAGTGTTTTAACTAATTTTCTGAATTCTTCAATACATTTAACTATTACTCTTACATGTCCATTACGTTGAGTCTTATAATAGTAAAGTTCTCTTTTAATTTTAGAATTAAGATAGGCTAGCATTTCACTTATATCATTGACGTCAGACAGAATGATGGGTGGCTGCTTAGCAGAATCAGTTGCGCTGACTTCAATTACCATTTCGAGATCTTCGTTTTTGTCATCTTTGTTTCCAAAAGAGTCGGGCAATCCGTCGCTTAAGAGAGCGAATTTATTTTCGCTGTTGCTTGATGAGTTGTCCAGGTAATTCTTTTTTTTTTGAACTTCGGGAGAGGCTTGGCTTGGTCTCTTTTTTGTCTTTGATTTTACTCTGCCATTTCAAAGCAGTTAGGTCTTCTTCGCTGTCGCTCATGTTGACAGCAAAGAGAGTCAACAGTTACTCGGTGCTTATCAGCAACCACAAACTTATTGTTGTATTTTATGATTGTAACACAAGAAATAACTGAATTTTAAGCAGAAGCTTCCGCACAAACTAGGCACGTCTAAACTCAAAGAGTGTTCGATCGCGACTATCTTAGACTTGTGACGTGGTTTCTATAGCCGGGGTGAGATCTCAGTCGCGGCCAAGGAACCTACACAAGAAATTTGTATAGAAGGGTGGAACCTGTAGTTAGGAATTTTGTATGCAGGAGCGGAGAGACCGACAAAGGTACTGATGCATAACTCTCTACTGCTGGTCGTCGTTCGTTGTGCTGAACTTTGGAATAGTTCCCAACTAGCGGCCGCGCTGCTGGGCGCTACTGCTAGACCCGGCTGTTCGCCGTCTGGAAACTCCGGCTCGAAACGCCGTCTGACAACTCCGGTTCGCCACGATCTGGCAACGCTGCGCGATCTGGTAACTCCGGCAACTCGGAACGATCTGGCAGCCCTGGAAGTTCAGTACGATCTGGTAACCCTGGCAACTCTGCACGATCTGGCAACTCTACGCAATCTGGTAACTCTGGCCACCCAGTACGATCTGGCAACTCTGGCTCAGCGCCGTCTGGCTACTCTAAATCAGCACAGTCTGGCAACTCTGGCTCAGCAACGTCTGGCAACCCTGGCTAGAAAAAGCTTGTGGAACGAGGGGCGGGGGGAATCATGGGAATCCTCGAGACACTAGGGCTTCTCGGGACTCTCCGGTTAATCACGAAGGCTACGGGATTTTCTACACACTCCGGTTATTCGCGGAGGCTACCGGGATCGGTGGACATGAGTTCCGGTGCGGATGCGAGACCAAACGCATAGGAACCGTCGGGCCACGCAGCGTACGCATGTAGAGGATCGGGGTGGGGGAGCAGAGGTGTAGACTCAGGAGTTCTTGTACGGATGGGAAACCAAACGCGCAAGTTCTGGCGAGCTATACAAGGTTCGCATGCAAGGGGGAAGGAGTGGGAAGCAGAGGTGGCCGGGGTGAAGGAAACACTGTGACTTCGTTGCGGTTATAAGTTTTATTCTCTACAATTTCCCCTGGCTGCTGCCGGAGGGGAAGGGGGACAGGTGGCTTACTTGCTCAGGCTATGGTGATCGATGAAGCGGGGAAAAGCTGTCGCCGCTGATATGCACTCGCGGGCTCACGTGTCTTTAGGCTTGGTAAGGTTTTCACGGTCACTAGGCTTTCGCGCACGTCTACTATGCTCGCGTCCGGAAACGAAAAAGCCACGATGTCTGGAGTAGTGATCGCACCTCCTCGATCGTTTTTTTTTCGAACTATCGTATCGTCAGTTTTCGTGCGATGTTTGATATCGATGTCCTAAGGTTGCCACCTGGGCACTTATAAGGAGTATACTTCTCTACTTCGTGCCCTTACTAAAAAATCGTTACTGGTGGACTCCGTATCCCTAATGAAATATCGTTATTGGTTGACTCCGTGTCCCTAATGAAATATCGTTATTGGTAATATTTAAGATTAACTACTGCTTAGTACTATTTACAGAGAATATACATTGGCGTGTAATACTAAAATTTGTATGACCCTAGAAAAGGGTCGTTACATCCCCTCCGTACTTCGGAGGGGGGTGCTGGCCGGTGCGTGTTCCGGAGGCTCCTGGTCGCTTGCTACGGAAACTAACGGCGGCATGCGGTGTTGTCCGGTTTGGGTGGGCGCGTCCAGGGTTATTACTTCCTGGGGCCTCTCACGGCGTCGGAATTTCTGTCCCGTGTCCTCCTCGTCGTCACTTGTTTCGGAATCCCAGTCCATGGCCTTGCTGGCCGGCGGCATGTAAGTGGCTGGGGCGCTGGGCACGAGTGGCGGTGCCGACTGGGCGGTCATTGTTTTCATCGCCGGTGTGGGGCGGCTGCCACTCTCTTCCACGCGTTCCGGGGTTCGGTGACTGGTGTCGGGGTCCGCTTCCTGGCGTGCGACACCCACGATTTCTCCTGCTTCGGGTCCGTCCCACTCGGGGTCGTGGTCGGGTCCCATAATGCAGAGTCTCTCTGGGGATGACGGGAATGTGATGATGGGGCTCGGTGTTGGGCGAAATGGTGCCTCTATCTGGAGCACCCGATAGGTTGTATGGGTTAGGTACACCCAGGAGCCGCGGTGGAACGCAAAGCGGTCTTCACCTTCATATACGTAATGTGCGGCTCCTTCCCCTGGGTGTTCCTCCTCGTAGTGGTTGTCGTCGTCGTATGACTCGTTGGTCGAATCATCTTCTATGTGGGCGGATGAGGTTCCTCCTACCGGGTCTGGACGAGGGGAGCTAAGGAATTCCCTCTCGCCGTCATCGTCCTCGTCCTCGCGGCCGCACGGGTCGTACACTCGCCCGGCGTCGGAGTCGTCCTCTGAGACGGACATCTCCTCGTTGTCGACGGTTGGACCAGATGGGCGCGCTGTTTCTGGGTTGGTGTGGAAGCGGCCACCTGACGGTATTGGTTGGCCCACATAACAGGGCGAGGGCCCCCGGTTGGCTCGGGGCGATGGCAGTGGGCAGTCCGAGAAAACGCTCTCGTCGCTGTCGTAGGCTGGGGAGGCAGTCGGCGCTGCCCGATGGGTATGCTTCCTAGCGGAGGAGGTCTCTAGTGAGGATTGGGACGCTCGGCCAGAGTCTCCTTGCTGGCTCCCACCCACCGGACATGGCCGTGTGGACCGCCCAACATACGCCGTTCCCGTTCGTAGTCGGGGGTCGCGGTTGGCTGCCGGCTGCCTGGAGGGTGCTGCTGCGCCGTCTTTGCTGTCACTGGAGATGCAGATGGTCTCCATGTTGAGAAAAAACCCTATCTTAGTGATCGTATTCTGTAGACAGGGGCCGTGTGGCCAGCAGTAGGGTTCTTGTTAGTAAGTCGGTCAGTTCGGGTCGGTTGTTGACAAAACGGTCGAGGCTATAGGCACAGGCGGGCCTTCAGAGGTCATGGCTTGGTTTCAGTGGTCAAAAGAGTCTTCTACGCCGCCGTCTTCGGCGTCAGGGGCTTCGGGAGGGGATGAGTGAAACTCCTTTAGGTCGCCTATGCTGACCAGTCGACCCTTGCGGTGACCTGGTAAGCGGACGCGGACTACGTTCGGGGTTGGGAACGCAACCACTTTGTAGGGCCCGTCGAACTTTGGTGCGAGCTTCGCAGCAAAACCCATCCCATCGCGGGTTTCCAGAGTCTTCGGCGCAAATTATAATGTCGCCCTCGTTCCCGGCTGGCCTTCTGTAGGTTATTCTGGACGATGGTGTTCCGACTTCTCGAGTGGTGACTGGGGTAAAGCTGCCGCACGAGGCGTTACTTGTTCGTACCAGGATCCGGGTAATCTCGGTTCTCGGGCCTGGAGCAGGAATGCGGGACTATATCCCGTCGTCTCTGAGATGCTGGTGTTGATTGCGAGCGATAGCAGTAAGCTATCCCACGTGTTCTGGCCGGCCTCGACGTACTGAGAGATCATGGTTTTGACCGTACGGTTAGCTCGTTCGGTCGGATTTTCCCTGGGGCAGTATGGAGCGGTGAATTGGAGGTCTACTCCCATCTCCTGGAGGAAGTCCTTAAATGCCTTACTTGTGAATTGAGTGCCATTATCACACACTGTGACTGAGGACTGAGGATCCTCTCGCGAAAAGCTCGTATCAGTGTGGCCGTGGTTGCCTTCCGTAGGGGTATTAACTCGACCCATTTCGTGAAACTGTCGAAAAGTACTAAGAGCATCGTATTTCCTTCCTTAGATCGGGGCAACGGTCCCACGAAATCTGCGCATAAGATGCCGAACGGTTCGCTGACTTGCCGGGTTAGCATCCTGCCGGCCTGTTGTCGTTGTACTGACTTGTATTTCTGGCATGGAAGACATTGGCGCACATGTCGTCCACGTCGCGAAACATTCCAGGCCAGTAATATTTCTGCGAGATTCGGAGAATTGTTTTCCGGATGCCGAGGTGGCCGGCCGTGGGAGCGTCGTGGCATTCCTGTAGAATGCGCTCTCGATGTTCGTTCGCTACGCACAGTTTCCAGGGGATATAGTCCTGGTCGTCCGGGCGGTGTCCTAAGTGTCGATAGAGCTCTCCGTTTTCGATGGTGTAATCTGCGAAGTTCTGTGGTTCATCTCGGACCTCTCGGAGCTTACGTTAAAGCCACTTGCACTGGTGACTGTCGTGGGTGAGCAACTGAAGGTGTTCCAGGGGTTGCCGGGATAAGGCATCGGCGACAACATTGTATTTCCCCCGTCGGTAATGTACGTCGTATTGGTACTGTTGGAGCTCTTGGGCCCATCTCGCGATCCTTCCGGTTGGGTTCTCGATGTGATCCAGCCACTTAAGGGCCAGGTGGTCGTTAATCACGTCAAACCTGTAACCCTCGAGGTAACAACGGAGTTTCCGAATACTCCAAACGATGGCGAGGCATTCCTTCTCTGTGGCAGAGTAGTTTAGTTCTGCGGCATCGAGTTTCCGGCTTACGTAGGCAATGACCCGTTCTTGGCCGTCGATTTTTTTGGGTTAATACTCCTCCGAGCCAGTAGTTGCTGGCGTCGGTCTGGAGTGTCATCTTCGCGGAGAAGTCCGGGCATACCAACACGGGTGCGTCTGTCAGCAAGTTCTTGAGTTGGTTCTTCTTCAGCAGGTTCGTCGTGGGTTCGACTACGGACGCGAAGTTTGGTACGAAACGCCTGTACCATGAAGCCATGCCGAGGCATCTCCTCAGTTCTCTCAGGCTCGTCGGCGGATTCGGGTTTCGTACAGCGGCTACGATGTCTGGGTCAGTGTGTATCCCTCTGTCGCTGATCATGTGTCCTAAATAGGCTAGTTTCCGTTTGAAGAAAGAACATATTTCCTGGTTAATCCGCAGGTTCGCTTTCCTCAGACGTCCGAACACCTTACGCAGGTTATCCATGTGTTCCTCTAGACTGGCCCCTATGACAATTATGTTGTCAAGGTATGCGAAGGCGTGTGGATCAAGATCTGGTCCTATCACTCTATCAAGAGCTCGCTTAAAGGTCGCTGGGGCTGAGTGCAAACCGAAGGGCATGACTCGGCATTGGTACAGGCCGCGTCCGGGTAGTGTAAAAGCGGTGCATGCTCGGCTCTCGGCTGCCATGGGTATTTCCAGTATCCATTGCGTAGATCTAACGTAGAGATAAACTTTGCGTTCCTCAGCCGTTACAGGATGTGGTTGATGCGCGGCAGCGGTACGCGTCCGGGACGGACTTCGCGTTCAATTGCCGGTAATCGACACACATTCGCCATTGAGGCCACATTCGCTGTGAGGGCTGTGTGAAGGCTCTATGCATCATTGCTCCAGTAAGGCATCCACCTGTTCGTCGATTATTCGTTGCATGGCGGGGTTCTTCGGGAAATAGCGCTGTTTCATCGGTCGGTCGTCCTTCATCGTTATTCGGTGCTCGGCTATGTTGGCTACCCCTGTCATGCCTTCGAATAGTGTTAGCTGCTCCTTGAGGAACGCTCGTACGCGAGGCGGGATTGTGCTATCGCCTTCTGGGTTTCCTGGGTAGGGTATCCGTGGATTCTGGGTCTCCGGCTCTGGGTTATCATTTCTCTGGGTCTCTGGCTCTGGGTTATAGTATCTATGTGTCTCTGGTTCTGGGTTATGATATCTCTGTGTCTCTGGTTCTGGGTTATGATATCTCTGTGTCTCTAGCTCTTAGTTGGAATCGCTCTCGGATCCCTCTACGTTGTTCTCCATGGTTATTTCTGTATCCTGTTCGTTCCGTGGTCTTATCTCGTGGTCAGTGATGCCTAGGCGAGGTTCGGTGGTCGAGGTCCTTATGCCGTCTATTGGTCGGGGTGGTCTGTGGGGTCGAGGTCGAGGCTCGGGTTCCATTGGCGTGTTTCGCTCTATAGCGCTATGTCTGGCCGGGTCGTTATCTCCAGGTCTGCGCCGAGATAGGGTGAGACTAGCGGTCCCACATCGGAGGGTAGTGCCTATGGTGGCCAAGAAGTCCATCCCTAAGATCAAGGGCTCTAGCATAGCTGGCATAACTAGGAGAGACACCTGGATCGTCTTTCGAGCGAGCGTTACGTTTGCCAGCAGTAATCGGGTGACCTCCACACGCGACGTGTCCGCCAGATTAATCTGGGTGCGGATCTCTTGGAACTGGTGGGGTTGTCCGACCACTGTCTTGGCCTGGAGGCCCCTGTGTCGATGGTGGCTAGTCGCACATATCCACCAATATCGACTTCGGCGGCGATCCTCCCCCTCTCTATCCTCAGTGGTGCATTTATTGGCGGCGCGTTGGTCCCCGGCGGATTTCGCAGTCCCAGCAATAGTACTGGCGGGGGTTTCGGCAGTTATGGCTGAGGTGTCCAGCCTCTCCACAATTCCAACATGCGTCTCGCACCTCAACGCGGGGAGCGGACGCTGACACTCGATTGACTCTAGCCGGCATTGATACTCTGGGTTCGGGTGGTGCGGGCAGGATATTTCCTCGTCTGTTTTCCCAGTGGGACAAAGGCTGACCTCGGGTCGGAGCAGTGGCACTCTGTGCAGGCATACTCAGAGAAACTTGGTTGGCATTATGGCGCCCTAGGTCTCGTGTCTTGACCGCTTCGAACTCAGTGGCCAAGTGGACCAGATCCCCGATGGTCCGGAACCCGGGGCCATGTTCTCGTAGAGCCTGTTCAGCTCCTGCTCTTCGGTGTAGCAGGCGTGACGCATGAGAATGCGAAGGTCTAATATGTAGTCCTTGAAAGTTTCTCCGTCCAGCTACTCACGACGCCGAATCTGGTCGTCTAAGCGCTGGAGGTACCTAGGCGGGAGGTAGAACTCTAAGAACTCTCTCCGAAAGCTGGTCCAATCAGCCCCTTGGAGATGTCTGGTTTGGAACCATTTATCGGCTCTGCTCGTCAGCAGTTCCGCCATGGCCCGAGGAAGGCTCCCGAAATCTATGCCATAAGATACTGCGCGGCTCTCTACCTGCTCTATGAACGCAAGTGGGTCAGAATAACCGTCGAATTGGAGACCCCATTTGCGGATTCTCTCCGGCACGCATACGTATTCGCGGCGGTGTCGGTCGCCGCTCGGGTCAGAGGAGTTTTCTTGGGTCGTGTCAAGTGATACCAGAGGTACTCCGATTGCGAGGGGAGGTTCCGGGGTTCGGCCCGGCGTTTATGCTGGCGAGGTGGCCGCTGGAGCGAGCCCGGTCCTCATCGCGAGGCACTGGGCTCCTGGATCGGAGTCTATATCGTTTCTCCAAGTCAAAGAGTCGGGCCCATACTTCTTGGGTCTGTTCCGAATCTTTTACTAGAGTGGCAAAGTTTCGGCGTAGGACGTCGACGACGCCGTCGGCAGGGAATCCGAATTCCTCGGCAAAGGATAACAGTTCGGCCTTGAGTCGGCCATAAATCCACCGTGTGGAGACCCCCGGATTCTTAATTTTACGTGGAACGAACTCACCGGGCATTTTCTGGTCGGCGTCCATGGCTGTGGGTTTCTGCTCTGGGGCTTTCTCGTCTTTCAAATGGTTCTAAGCGTCTTTCTCACTGGTCTTCACTTCTCGAATGGTTGTGTCTTCGTGTCTATGGTTTATTGTCACTGGCACTGATCTCGTTTTCCGCTTCGGGGATACGTCTCTGGAGTCTAGGTTTTTGTTTTGAATTATCACTGCACTGGCACTCGTTCGCGTGGACTGGGCTTGATTCTGGACGCGCGGACTGTTAGTTCGAGTATTTTGCACGGTCGCGGGCACTTTGATCACTTTTTGTTTATTTTTCGCGGTTTTTGATGTTATGTCACTATTCTGGAGGCTTCGCGCTCCGTATACAGATGGTAATATTCCTGGTATTTCTCCCTATCAGGTCCCTGCTCGGGCGCCACCTGTGACGTGGTTTTTATAGCCGGGGTGAGATCTCAGAGAACCTACACAAGAAATTTGTATAGAAGGGTGGAACCTGTAGTTAGGAATTTTGTATGCAGGAGCGGAGAGACCGACAGAGGTACTGATGCATAACTCTCTACCGCTGGTCGTCGTTCGTTGTGCTGAACTTTGGAATAGTTCCCAACTAGCGGCCGCGCTGCTGGGCGCTACTGCTAGACCCGGCTGTTCGCCGTCTGGAAACTCCGGCTCGAAACGCCGTCTGACAACTCCGGTTCGCCACGATCTGGCAACGCTGCGCGATCTGGTAACTCCGGCAACTCGGAACGATCTGGCAGCCCTGGAAGTTCAGTACGATCTGGTAACCCTGGCAACTCTGCACGATCTGGCAACTCTACGCAATCTGGTAACTCTGGCCACCCAGTACGATCTGGCAACTCTGGCTCAGCGCCGTCTGGCTACTATAAATCAGCACAGTCTGGCAACTCTGGCTCAGCACCGTCTGGCAACCCTGGCTAGAAAAAGCTTGTGGAACGAGGGGCGGGGGGAATCATGGGAATCCTCGAGACACTAGGGCTTCTCGGGACTCTCCGGTTAATCACGAAGGCTACGGGATTTTCTACACACTCCGGTTATTCGCGGAGGCTACCGGGATCGGTGGACATGAGTTCCGGTGCGGATGCGAGACCAAACGCATAGGAACCGTCGGGCCACGCAGCGTACGCATGTAGAGGATCGGGGTGGGGGAGCAGAGGTGTAGACTCGGGAGTTCTTTTTATTTATTTATTTATTTATTAGAAAAATATAGCAAGTGACTGCTATTGTAGGCCGTATCCTTACCTCAGCCGAAGTAAGGAGTGTTTTTTAACGATGTGCTCAGACTCAAGGATAGGTGTCTTAAAACATTATGTGTATTTAAATCTAACGACAATTCAACATGTAACAAAAAGTATAACTCATTATAAAAAGAACATAAAACACGAAAAGGGTCATGCAACTCGAAGTTTGTTTTACAAAAATCGAGAGCGATAGGACGAAAGTGACGAGAAGGTCTAACAGGGACTGAGAAATGCAATTGACTTAGAAGATAGGACGAACAAACATGACCATTAATTAATTTAAATAGAAAAATCACTCCGTGGCAGGTCCGACGATCCTTCAGAGTGGGAAGACTGAGAAGACGCAGCCTGTCGATGTAAGGCGGGAGGCGGCGATGTGGGTCCCAATGAAATCCCCGAAGACCGAACAAAAGGAATTGTTTCTGAACCGATTCAATAAGGTCTTGATACTTCGCATATTGAGGTGACCAAACACACGAACAGTATTCAAGAATAGGACGAACAAGAGAGACATAAAGAAGTTTTGTGGTGTAAGGATCGTCAAACTCCTTAGACCAACGCTTGACGAAGGCAAAAACACCTTTAGCTTTCCCAACAATTATGCCAATGTGGTCTGAAAAATTCAAATTATGGGCAAAAAGAACTCCAAGATCAGTAACCGAATGTATGCGCTCAATCCCTAAAGAATAACCTGCAGAGAAACAGTTTTTACGAAAAAATGACATAAATTTACATTTAGAGTTGTTAAGAAACAGCAAATTGTTAATGCACCAGGACTTTAACACCGCACAAGATAAGTAAAAATTTTACTTTGCTGCCGGTCATTTTTATGATTTTTCTCTAAATCCGAGTCCGATTGATCCGACACTATGGCAGCTTCCAAGTCCGAATCGCAATTAATTTATATTAATTTTCCGCGAATTCAACATTCAGAAAGTGTATGTTTAAATATATGCCATAAGCCACAGTGAAACTTCCAAATTCGAATTTCTCTTCGTTCCTACACCTACGTACATACATATGTCCAAGACATACAGTCCACTTCACTTATCTACAATCGGCACCAACAATTTATGCAATAAATATTCGTTTCCTGGATAATAATAGGAAATAAACATTCAAAAATCCACAAGTGTGTGAAGATTCACATTTTTATAGGATTAGCTTTAAGTTAGGATTAAGATATCTCCAAAGTTCACGAAGAACCGGCACATATATTTAATTTACCCACATATTAGTATTTAAGTTATTCTGTATTAGTATTTAAGTTAGCCTAAGTGGCAACTCAAACCTATCGAATAAGCTAGGAGAATAGCTAGATTCCCGCCAAAGCTAGAAAATACTAGACATCGATAACAAGGGATTTTAAGAGAAGAAGAAACAGGCACACTAAGTTAGCAATTCAAGTTTCGAGCACGCGGCGGGCAAGAGGTAAAATCAAGAAGAAAACCGAGAAGTAAAAAGAAGAAAAGAAAACCAACGACGACGACACGAGGCCACCATCCGGAACCGAATTAGGACTACTAGAACGCTGGCGACGAACAACAGGGTGAGCATAGTGAGTGCGACAGGGAAAGATAGGGCCAGCTAGGAAAAGAGAAATGTGAATAAACCGAAAACTTAAAACCCGAACATGAAATGACAAGACTTCTATCTCATCGTGCGCATTATCTAGGCTATCTGTGCTAGTTGCGATCGTGCCGCCTGGAGTATTCCGAGCACTTTCGCAAAGTTTTCCTTGAGCAGCGTTAGTTGCGATCGTGCCGCCTGGAGTATTCCGAGCACTTTCGCAGAGGTTTTCCCTGAGCAATGTTAGCTGCAATCGTGCCGCCTGGAGTATTCCGAGCACTTTCGCAGAATTTTCCTTGAGCAGTGTGAGTTGCGATCATGCCGCCTGCGAGTAACCGGGCATTTTCGTAGAATTTTCCCCAGACAGTGCTAGACGACGGTGCCGCCTGCGAGTAACCGGGCCCGTGCGTATTGTTTTAGGCCAGCAGTGCTAGTTGCGATCGTGCCGCCTGGAGTATTCCGAGCACTTTCACAAAGTTTTCCTTGGTCAGTGCTAGCTGCGATCATGCCGCCTGCGAGTAACCGGGCATTTTCGTAGAGTTTTCCCCAGACAGTGCTAGACGACGGTGCCGCCTGCGAGTAACCGGGCCCGTGCGTATTGTTTTAGGCCAGCAGTGCTAGTTGCGATCGTGCCGCCTGGAGTATTCCGAGCACTTTCACAAAGTTTTCCTTGGTCAGTGCTAGCTGCGATCATGCCGCCTGCGAGTAGCTGGGCATTTTCGTAGAGTTTTCCCCAGACAGTGCTAGACGACGGTGCCGCCTGCGAGTAACCGGGCCCGTACATATTATTTTAGGCCAGCAGTGCTAGTTGCGATCGTGCCGCCTGGAGCATTCCGAGCACTTTCACAAAGTTTTCCTTGATCACTGCTAGCTACGATCATGCCGCCTGCGAGTAACCGGGCATTTTCGTAGAGTTTTCCCCTCAGAAAGTGCTGGACGACGGTGCCGCCTGTGCGTAACAGGACCCGTGCGTAGTTTAGGCCATCAGTGTTAGCTGTTATCGGGCTGCCGGAGGGTATTTCAGGCACCGTAGCAAAGTTTTCCCCGGCCGCAGCGGAGATTTGGGATATCGCTGACCATTAAATCCTATGAATATCTCTCGATCTACATATAAGTATAGAGACTCCGTGACCCGAGCAAGATTTTACCGCCGAACAATATGATACCCCCCTCAACTGTCTCGAAGATAATAAATTTATCTGTAGAGGATCCTGGACAGACTGAGACGCCGATCCCAGCCAAACGCATCCTTACAGATTGGCGCCCGAGCAGGGACTAGTTGGGGAAAATTTGGGGAAAATTCCAACCATCGTGACCTAAAGAATCACTAGATCATTTTGTCTTCATCATCTGGTATGGGAAAATTTTGACAGGGGCATTGAGAATAGGGTTATTACCAAGCATGGAGTAGCCTTAGACGAACCTCTGTAATAAATCGCTGGAAAGGAAATATACATGAGTACACTGAGAGAAATATACAGGAGTACACTGAGAGAAATTTTTAACATTTTATTCAAGAAGCCGTGTCTAACCTCTGAGAGCGCGCGCTCGAAATATACCCGCCATAGACAGACCCACGCACGTGAGACAAACCCGAGACGATCACGTGATCACCGCCGCCGGGTATATAAACGCGTGGTCAGCCGCCAGTAAATTCATTCGTTCGCCAGAGCTCAAGCTAGCAACATCGTGTTAGACCAAATCAAAGAAACATTTAACCATCGTCGGGAATTACTATCGAGAACCTCGTGCAAGCTAATTTAAAACAAAGCTTACGTAATATCCGGTCTGAAAAATTTTCAACAATTAACATTGAAGTGGCACAACGGTCGTGAAAGTGTAAAACATTTACTGAGAATCACTCGGAAGTGTGACCAACAATAGTATCCCGTTAACATCAAGAACGTCGCGCAACAAGAACTCGGCTTAGACCCTTACGTAATGGGAGTAAAGTGGATTTCGTATCGTCGGAAACAGGAGCTCGAGGCCCTGACAGCCACGTTTGGGTTGAGTAGTAGTGGTACCGTCGAGGAGCTACGCCAACGGCTCACCGAGTTCTCAAGGCGGGACGACTTGTCGCCGGAAATCCAAGAACATTTAGTGAAAATGGAGACGGCGTACGGGAACGCCGTTACTGCCGAGCAGAAATCGCCGCTTACCGTCGTGGTCGACCAGCAGCAGGAAGAAGGGCTTGGTTACGGTACGGGGGACACACTCCGCCTACCCAGGACCGCTTCTGGTCCTAACATAGCCACGCTACTACAAGTCGACGAACGCCGCGGGGGCACAGTCGCGAGCCGAGGGTAACCCCTGCGCGGTCCTGGTGGACAAAATGGCCAGGTGGGGAATTACTTTTGATGGGTCCGGCGACCCATTGCGCTTTATGGAGCATATCGAAGAGCGAGCAGCCACGTATCAAGTCGATCTACGGTCCCTACCTCAAGCGATGCCGGTCCTACTGGTCGGAAGAGCCGAGAGCTGGTTCCGCACGAGCAGACTCCAGGGCACGACATGGAAGACATTTCGGAAGGAGTTCCTGGAATTTTTTTTACCACCCCGATATTTCCAGACACTAGAGGATCAAATCCGGACCCATAGGCAGCGAGCAGGTGAGCTGTTTAAGTTCTATTTGGTTGATCTCCGCATACTCATGCAACGGGCGGGATACACAATGGCCCAAGAACTCGAACGCGTGTATGACAATATGTTGCCGGAGTACCAATTGTACACTCGGCGGCAAGACTTTCGAACACTGGCTGAGCTGACTCAACTGGTCGTAAACTTCGAGACAATAAGGAGCCGCGGAGACTGGAACCAACATAGTCTTCAGGAGCGCGAGAGTTTCAGTCCGCCACAGCGAAGGCCTGATGCCTTGATGGGCCAGCGGGCATATCACAACCCAGAGGTATGGACTGGAAGACCCACAGAGGTACAACATGGAACCATCATGCCGGAAACAGAGGCTCCGATTGACGTGCGTAACGCATGTAGGAACTGTGGAGAAAGTGGTCATTTTCAGCGTGAGTGTAGGCGGCCCCAGGTGTTTTTCTGCTGGGATTGCGGGAGACGTGGCCTCCGCACCATAGAATGCTGTCGGAGATCGGGAAACGCCTACGGGCCTCGAGCAGGCGGGGACCGCTCGAGGGACTCGAGAGATTCCCCAAGCCAGTAAATAAAATCTTACAATTAACCCAAGGCCGAGTCCAGGCGCAGGTCCGCATCAAAGGCCGACCATTTACAGCCACCCTGGATACAGGAGCCACCCGAAGCTTCATCAGTGAGCGGCGTGCAGCGGAAATTGGGCGTGGAAGGGATTGGAGAGAACGCCGAACGCGGAGTGCGTGGCTGCTCCTTCTGGAATCTTACGGAGCGACAGCGGGACCATGGATGTTTCAGCAGGGAACGACGCACCGAACGCGGAGTGCGTGGCTGCTCCTTCTGGAATCTTACGGAGCGACAGCGGGACCATGGATGTTTCAGCAGGGAACGACGCACCGAACGCGGAGTGCGTGGCTGCTCCTTCTGGAATCTTACGAAACAACGACGGGGACATGGATAGTTCAGCAAGGAACGACGCACCGAACGCGGAGTGCGTGGCTGCTCCTTCTGGAATCTTACGAAACAACGACGGGGACATGGATGTTTCAGCAGGGAACGACGCACCGAACGTGGAGTGCGTGGCTGCTCCTTCTGGAATCATACGAAGCGACGGCGGGACCATGGTTGTTTCAGCAGGGAGCGACGCACCGGACGCGGAGTGCGCGGCTGCTCCTTCCGAAATGCCACAAGCCAACGAGGGCCTCCTGGAAACACCCACAGTTAATCCCAGGAAACAACGCCGCACTAGGCAGACCCGACACCTCCCCGACGCCGCCACAGGGGAAGCTCAATCAAGCTGGGTTTCGGCGTTGCCCCCGAGGAACGAGGCAGCTCGACAGCAGAACCCTTTTCGTCAGCGCACGGGATCAACCTTAGCTCAGACGACCAGGCGGGTCCGATTTCGGGATCCAGTCACCGAAGGCGCGCATGAGCCCCCGTTCGACAGACCGCCGCCGATAGACCCCCAAAACGAGGCAAGCTTAGCCGTCATCGACACCACTCCGGACGTAGTAGTCGCACCAGAAATGCTAGATCAGCGGGTGAGTGTTTTCCTTCAGACTGAGTTAGACAAATTCGATCGTCTCAAAGGCACGTCCCATATCGCGGAGCACCACATCGTCATGAGAGATGATAAACCTATCAAACAACGTTACTATCCGAAAAACCCGGCAATGCAAGCAGTTATTAATAAACAAGTCGATGAACTATTACGCGACGGAAGGATCGAGCCGTCCAAGAGCCCGCATAGCGCTCCCATAGTGCTCGTCGGCAAAAAGACAGGTGACATCCGTATGTGTGTAGACTACCGACAGCTAAACGCGCGATCCATACCTGACGCCTACCCATTACCGAGAATCCATCATATCCTCGAACGGTTGCGAAACGCGCGGTTTATCTCAACGCTCGACCTTAAGAGTGGGTACTGGCAGATCCCCGTTGCACCGGCCAGTCGCGAATATACCGCTTTCACCGTGCCGGGGAGAGGCCTTTTTCATTGGAAGGTAATGCCATTCGGGTTACATTCGGCGCCCGCGACGTTTCAAAGAGCCCTCGATAGTGTCATAGGTCCAGATATGGAACCCTCGGCATTCGCGTATCTGGACGATATTATTGTCATAAGTATGACTCTAGACGAGCATATCGAAAACCTTCGCGAAGTCTTTAGGCGACTTAGGCAAGCAAACCTGAAGCTCAATCGAGACAAGTGTAGTTTTTTTCCAACGGAGCCTGAAATACCTAGGGCACGTTATCAGTGAATCCGGTATTCACACTGATCCAGATAAGATCTCCGCGATTCGTGCATTAAAACCGCCAACCAACATCCGAGAGCTACGACGGTGCCTCGGAGTCGCGTCATGGTATCGACGGTTTGTCCCAAATTTCGCGGCCATCGTTGAACCCATCTCCACGCTCCTCCGCAAGGGTAAGAAATGGAGTTGGGACACGGAACACGAACAGGCGTTTGAGACGCTGAAGTCACGACTGACAGAGGCCCCTGTTCTCGCGTGCCCAGACTTCACACAGAAGTTCTCCCTACAAACCGACGCTAGTGACCACGGGGTAGGAGCCGTTCTACTACAGACGATCGACGAAGTGGAACGAGTCATAGCATACGCCAGTCGACGCTTAACGCGAGCCGAAGAGAACTATTCAGTAACCGAAAAAGAGTGCCTGGCCATCGTCTGGGCTATCCGAAAGATGAGATGTTACCTTGAGGGGTATAGGTTCGAAGTCGTGACTGATCATCTAGCGCTAAAATGGTTAAATTCGATCGACAACCCGACCGGACGGATCGCGAGGTGGGCACTCGAACTTCAACAATATCAGTTCGATGTACAATATCGACGGGGAAAATTTAACGTGGTTGCAGACGCCCTTTCACGTCAACCTTTGGATGTTGTACAACAAGCCGAAGTGGAACCCTCCCAGTGTAAGTGGATCCGAAAGATGACCCTTCGAGCAACCCAGGAGCCCGAGAAATATCCCGACTATCGAGTTGAAGGAGGTCATCTGTACCGCAGGACGGGAACTACACCCCAGGAGGAAGACCAAGTGCCATGGAAGCTGTGTGTCGGCCAGGAGTATCGTCAACGAGTCCTTCAAGAGTGTCACGATCACCCGACAGCCGGACATCTAGGGACACGGAAAACCAGTAAACGAGTCATGCAGAAGTATTATTGGCCCGGCCTCTTCCGAGAAGTTACCCGGTATGTACGACGTTGTCCCTCTTGCCAAAAATACAAAGTAAGCCAACTCAAGCCCGCCGGCCGAATGTTCACCCGCCAAGTCGAGGAGCCGTTCAGCGTGGTCTGTGCGGATTTCATGGGTCCATTCCCGCGCTCTCGCCACGGAAATACTATGTTATTGGTATTTCTAGACGCGTTCACTAAATGGGTGGAGTTGGTCCCACTTCGAAAGGCAACCACACCTCGTCTCGAACGGTCATTTCGAGACAGAATTTTAAGCCGCTTCGGTGTTCCCCAGACCATTGTATGTGACAACGGGACGCAGTTCACAAGCAGGTCCTTTAAAGCATTCTGTAAGAACCTTGGAATGGGACTCCAACACACAGCCCCCTACACACCACAACAAAACCCAACGGAGAGGGCAAACAGGACCATAAAGACGATGCTGGCCCTGTACTTGGAAGGGGCAGAGCAAAACACGTGGGACGAACTTTTGCCCGAACTTTCACTGGCCATAAACACGAGCATTTCGGACACGACAGGATTTAGTCCGGCCTTCATAGTACAAGGGAGGGAACCGAACCCAACACACTGTACAATCAAGCCACTCCCGAACAGACCTCGAACCAGCCATCTCCAGGAAAGAAGGCCGAACAGATTCGAGAGCTATTTCAGATCGTCCGGGACAACAGCGAACGAGCATCGAACGAGCAAAGAAGGCACTATAACCTCCGCCGACGAGAATGGCGACCTGCCGTAGGATCCTTGGTACTCCTCCGCCGACACGTTCTATCCAAAGCCTCAGAGGGATTCACGGCCAAACTTGCGGCGAAATACGACGGGCCATACAAGGTCCACAAGTTCCTGTCTCCTAATCTCTTACAATTGCAGGCACCCGGGAGTCGACGCCGACGTACAGCCGGCCTGAGTGACCTAAAGGCATACCATCACGAGGACACAGACGAAGAAGAGCAACAAGATGTCAGCGAGAAAGCCACGTCCTGAGTAATGGGGCCACTTGCTGGTAGTCGCGACTACCCAACGTCCCTCCCCGCAAGGGGTGCTCACTGGCGAGACATAATTTTTTTTTAAAATTGAAAAAAAGACGCTACTGTAAATTAGGGCATACCAATGAATTACCTAGATAGGTTTAGACTAGCAGATCGCACTCTTAGGGCCCTTGATTTAATTAAGATAAACTAAGTATCTTGTCCCCACAGCACCATGAGTTCCAGGGACCCGAGGCGCCAAGCGGCAGACCCGACCAACGACGAGGTCGACGAGTACACCCGCCAGATCGACGAAGCTCTTCGGCAGTCGATGGAAGGCCTCCCGACTGACACGTGGTGGCAGAACGAGTTCGATCTACCGGAGGCCGAAGCCACGGGACTCTCCATCGAAGATGTCCTCGACTTGTGCGTACCACCCGGAGAGCAAGTCGGCAGCGCGAGCGAGATGGACGTCGATCCAGACGGCAGGTTCGGAGTTTTCCGCGACCCGAGCCCACCAATCGCCCGAAACGCCGAAAGGCCCAGTGCCGTAGAGGAGCCCAGTGCCGCCGCACATCCCAGTGGGCCCGAGATGCCGACCTCGCCACCACACTACGAGGACATCTCTAGCGCCGACGAGCCCAGCCCTGAGGCACAAGCCGCCACAGCACCAGTCCAAGTCTCGGGGGCCGGAGAGCCACCTTCCACGGCCGACCCGGTCGAGACAATCGAGCTGTCGGACTCGGACGACCGTAGTACCCCTTTGTGGAGAGAGGCACAACCGCGCCAGGTGACACCACCACCCTCGTACCAGGAGCTCTTCGGGCCTGGCCCGTACGACAGCCCTCGCACCATGGCCAAGAGGCAGCAGACGCCGTCCATTGGTCTCGTAACACAAGGAGTCGGAGGGGGCACCAGCCTGGACACCCTGCTTGATGGCCCTAGCACCTCCAGCCAAGCAGCCAGGATGCGTGCCGAGCGCCAACGGGCGAACACTTCCGCCCAGAGCCCCGACGGCATCCCACCACCCGGCGAGACCAACCACTCCCGGAGTGCTGCGGGACCCGCGACACCTGCTCATCCAGGACGCCCACGTGTGGAGAGAAACCATCAGGCTACCAGTGGACATGCCCCGACCAACCACCATGCTACCGGCGGACGTGCCCCAACCAACCGCCGACGCTCCCCAGATGGCCCTCGCACCTCCAGCCAAGCAGCCAGGATGCGTGTCGAGCGCCAACGGGCGAACACTTCCGACAAGCGCCCCGACGGCATCCCACCACCCGGCGAGACCAACCACTCCCGGAGTTCTGCGGGACCCGCGACACCTGCTCATCCAGGACGCCCACGCGTGGAGAGAAACCATCAGGCTACCAGTGGACATGCCCCGACCAACCACCAGACTACCGGCGGACGTGCCCCAACCAACCGCCGACGCTCCCCAGATGGCCCTCGCACCTTCAACCAAGCAGCCAGGGTACAACCACGCCCACGCTCGGAGACCGGCCACCATCTGCAACCCCCCGGTGCGGGCCACCCACTACGATACACGGGCTGAGAGGAGATCCGCTGCGGAGCAGTGCGCGACATGTCAACCACCAGCCAGCCAAGAGCCAGTCGACGCCGCCGAGCCAGACCGCCAACGAGCAGCTCGTCAGCCGCCAGCTCACCCGAACGCACTCCAAGGGCGAGATTAACGACGACGCCAACCGGAGTAGATGGACAGCTGACGGCCAACATGGTGGTAGCTCCGGAAGATTGGGGAGTCGAGACGCCAGGGCGGCAGATACCAACCAGTCTGCGAGACCTGATTCTCCACCTCCTGACCCAACCGCGGGATAAGGACGTTCGGAGCCTCGGAGAAGCCGATGGGAGCAGGTACCGGATCCACCTCTCCAAGAGTGGGCGCGTCCACATCAAACCGTACCCCCGCCCGAAGTAAGGGGAGGATGTGAAGATTCACATTTTTATAGGATTAGCTTTAAGTTAGGATTAAGATATCTCCAAAGTTCACGAAGAACCGGCACATATATTTAATTTACCCACATATTAGTATTTAAGTTATTCTGTATTAGTATTTAAGTTAGCCTAAGTGGCAACTCAAACCTATCGAATAAGCTAGGAGAATAGCTAAATTCCCGCCAAAGCTAGAAAATACTAGACATCGATAACAAGGGATTTTAAGAGAAGAAGAAACAGGCACACTAAGTTAGCAATTCAAGTTTCGAGCACGCGGCGGGCAAGAGGTAAAATCAAGAAGAAAACCGAGAAGTAAAAAGAAGAAAAGAAAACCAACGACGACGACACGAGGCCACCATCCGGAACCGAATTAGGACTACTAGAACGCTGGCGACGAACAACAGGGTGAGCATAGTGAGAGCGACAGGGAAAGATAGGGCCAGCTAGGAAAAGAGAAATGTGAATAAACCGAAAACTTAAAACCCGAACATGAAATGACAAGACTTCTATCTCATCGTGCGCATTATCTAGGCTATCTGTGCTAGTTGCGATCGTGCCGCCTGGAGTATTCCGAGCACTTTCGCAAAGTTTTCCTTGAGCAGCGTTAGTTGCGATCGTGCCGCCTGGAGTATTCCGAGCACTTTCGCAAAGTTTTCCTTGAGCATCGTTAGTTGCGATCGTGCCGCCTGGAGTATTCCGAGCACTTTCGCAAAGTTTTCCTTGAGCAGCGTTAGTTGCGATCGTGCCGCCTGGAGTATTCCGAGCACTTTCGCAAAGTTTTCTTGAGCAGCGTTAGTTGCGATCGTGCCGCCTGGAGTATTCCGAGCACTTTCGCAGAGGTTTTCCCTGAGCAATGTTAGCTGCAATCGTGCCGCCTGGAGTATTCCGAGCACTTTCGCAGAATTTTCCTTGAGCAGTGTGAGTTGCGATCATGCCGCCTGCGAGTAACCGGGCATTTTCGTAGAATTTTCCCCAGACAGTGCTAGACGACGGTGCCGCCTGCGAGTAACCGGGCCCGTGCGTATTGTTTTAGGCCAGCAGTGCTAGTTGCGATCGTACCGCCTGGAGTATTCCGAGCACTTTCACAAAGTTTTCCTTGGTCAGTGCTAGCTGCGATCATGCCGCCTGCGAGTAACCGGGCATTTTCGTAGAGTTTTCCCCAGACAGTGCTAGACGACGGTGCCGCCTGCGAGTAACCGGGCCCGTGCGTATTGTTTTAGGCCAGCAGTGCTAGTTGCGATCGTGCCGCCTGGAGTATTCCGAGCACTTTCACAAAGTTTTCCTTGGTCAGTGCTAGCTGCGATCATGCCGCCTGCGAGTAGCTGGGCATTTTCGTAGAGTTTTCCCCAGACAGTGCTAGACGACGGTGCCGCCTGCGAGTAACCGGGCCCGTACATATTATTTTAGGCCAGCAGTGCTAGTTGCGATCGTGCCGCCTGGAGCATTCCGAGCACTTTCACAAAGTTTTCCTTGATCACTGCTAGCTACGATCATGCCGCCTGCGAGTAACCGGGCATTTTCGTAGAGTTTTCCCCTCAGACAGTGCTGGACGACGGTGCCGCCTGTGCGTAACAGGACCCGTGCGTAGTTTAGGCCATCAGTGTTAGCTGTTATCGGGCTGCCGGAGGGTATTTCAGGCACCGTAGCAAAGTTTTCCCCGGCCGCAGCGGAGATTTGGGATATCGCTGACCATTAAATCCTATGAATATCTCTCGATCTACATATAAGTATAGAGACTCCGTGACCCGAGCAAGATTTTACCGCCGAACAATATGATACCCCCCTCAACTGTCTCGAAGATAATAAATTTATCTGTAGAGGATCCTGGACAGACTGAGACGCCGATCCCAGCCAAACGCATCCTTACAAGTGTAAATTTAAATATATGTACGTATGCTATAAGCCACAGTGAAACTTCTAGTTCCGAAATTCTATTTGTTCGGAGGGGGATGGCTTTAACCTGGAAGGCACTCGATAAGTAAAACACGGGAGATAACTTTCGGGGTATTACGCTGTGACGTGGTTTCTATAGCCGGGGTAAGACCTCAGTCGCGGCCAAGGAACCTACACAAGAAATTTGTATAGAAGGGTGGAACCTGTAGTTAGCGTCGTGAGCTCGGGAGTTCCGGTGCGGATGCGAGTCCAAACGCATAGGAACTGTCGGCTCACGCAGCTTACACCGGCAGAGGATCGGGATGAGTAGGAGTGCAGACTCGGGAGTTTTGGGCGGATGAGAATCCAAACGCGCAAAGTTCCCGACGTGCTACTCTAGGTTAGCATGCGAGGGGGTGGGGGCAGAGGTGGTCGGGTTGGAGGAAAAGACACTACGATTGCTATGGTATGGTTTTCTTTTATTTCGACAATAAGCTGCCCCTGGCTGCGGCCAAAGGGGGAGGAGAAAAAAGGTGGCTTACGTGCTCTAGCTGTATTACTTGGCGTAGCGGGAAGAGGCTGTCGCCGCTGATGCTCGGTCGTCTGTAGCTGGGGTGTAGCGGGAAGAAGACTTTCGCCGCTGATACTGGCTCGCGCACTCGCGCGTCTTTCGGGATTGTCTGGTGCAGCGGGAAATACTGTCGCCGCCGATGCTTAAATCGCGCACTCGCGTGTCTCTGGGAGCCCTTTTGTTTCGTCGATGCCGCGTGTTTTCTACGATCACTCAGTTTTCTTACGCACACGTCTGCTTCGCTCGGAACCGGAAATCAAGAAGCCACGATCTCTGGCTTAGTGGTCGCATCTCGCCGATCGTTGTTTTATCGATATATCGCATTCCACTATCGGGGTCTTAGGTTGCCACCTGGGCACTTGTGAAGGGTATTCTCGAGGGACTTCGTGCCCTTAATGGACGGACTCCGTGTCCCTAATACTATTATTCCAACTCGATAAACTTAATAGACGGTGAATGGACGTCGTGCCCTTAATACTATTATTACAGCTTAATGAAGGTGGGTGGACTTCGTGTCCCTGATCTTATAGTTATATAATTATAATTATAACCTAACAGATGGTGGATGGACTTCGTGTCCCTAATATTATAATTATGACCTAACAGACGGTGGATGGACTTCGTGTCCCTTAATACTATAATTATGATCTAACAGACGGTGGATGGACTTCGTGTCCCTAATATTATAATTATGACCTAACAGACGGTGGATGGACTTCGTGTCCCTAATATTATAACCTTAATATTTAGTGTTCATTAATATTATCTACGGGTGTTGGGCGTAACGTCAAGGAATTTGTACGGCCCTTGAAAAGGGATCGTTACATCCCCTCCGTACTTCGGGGGGGGCCGAAGCTGATGGTGATGGTACCAGTAGGCTTCATGGTCACCTGGTAGGACCCTGTGGCCGTTTGGACCCGGAATCGTTGTCGTCTCCGGTTGGCTGCCGTGCGTCTCTCTTGGAAGGCCGTCCACACTACTTCGGGCAACTCGTTGTTGGGGACATTGCCATCCCATCCGGCTGGTAGAGGGAAAAATCTCTCTCTCGGGCGAGCGTGGTCGGGGTTCTCCTCGTCTTCGGAGAGGGGTTGGACCGTGGGTAACTCGAGGTGCGTCCGAGGGTCCCATTCGTCGGGGATGGCCTGGAGTAGTTCTTCCAGTTCTGCGGGGATTTCCTCCAATAGTAATCCGCAGGCTCCGGGGGACAGGTCCAGGTCCAGGTCCATCTCGCTGAACCAGGCCGTGCTGGCAGGTGTGTGTCCTGGCTCTGGCGGTGCTCGACCGTTTGTCACGGGGACGAGGGGCGGCATAACGTGCTGCGAGAGGTATACTGGTTCGCCTGGGGCCTCCACTTCTCGTGGCCTCTCGCGGCGCCGGAATCTTTGGCCCGTGCTCGCCTCGTCATCACTTGTTTCGCTCTCCCATTCCATCGACTTGCTGGTCGGTGGAGTGGGCGGGCCTGGCGCGCTGGCGGTAGGTAACGGGACCGCTTGTGTTTGCAGCGAGGCCGACTGGGCGATTGGTGATGTTCGTGGTGGCGTTATGTGCCTGTCGTTCTCCGGGGTACTCTCCGGGGCTCGGGTATGGGTGTCGGAGGTCGCCGATGGGGTTCGATGTTCCAGGCTTCCCCGTCGTTGGATTCGTTCCATTCCGGGTCGTGCTCGGTTCCCATGATGCACAGTCTTTCCGGGGATGGCGGAAAGGTGATGGCGGGGCTTGGCGTTGGACGGAACGGGGCTTCGATCTGGGTCATTCGGTACGTGGGTGAGGTACACCCAGGAGCCGCGATGGAAGGCGAAGCGATCTTCGCCCTCGTAAACGTAGTGGGCGGCTCCCTCTTCCGGGTGTTCCTCACCGAACCGATCGCTATGGCCGTCCGACTCGTTAGTGGAGTCGTCCTCGAGGTGGACGTCCGGGCCTCCGTTTCCTGAGTCTGGGTGCGGGGAGCTGATAAACTCCCATTCGTCTCCGCTGCTCTCGTCGTCTCGCCCACACGGGTCGTAGATCCGTCCGTCATCAGTGTCCTCGGACATTGGTATCTCCTCACGATCGGCGTTCGGACTTGAGAGACGCTCCGCTCCGAAGTCGGGACAATTGGAGTAGACGCTCTCGTCGGTGTCGTACTCTGGGGAAGCAGTCGGCGCTGCCCGATGGGCCTGTGTCCTAGCCCAGGAGGCCTCTGGCGAGGATTGGGACGCTCGGCCAGAGTCTCCTGGCTGGCTCCCACCCACCGGACATGGCCGTATGGACCGCCCGACGTACGCCGTTCCTGGACGTAGTCGGGGGTCGCGGTTGGCTGCCGGCTGCCTGGAGGGCGCGGTTGCGCCGTCGTCGCTGTCGCTCGATATGTAGATTGTTTCCATGACGATCCTATGGAAGAGATAAGAGAAAGAAAACCCTATCTTAATAGTCGTATGTGGTAGACGGGGGGGCCGTGTGGCCAGTAGCAGTGTTCTGGTTAGTACGGCGGTCAGTTTGGGCCGGTCATTTTCAGATCGTGTGAGGCTATAGGCCTGGGTAGATCTTCAGAGGTCATGGGTGGGTCATCACTGGTCGACAGAGTCGTTTACACCGCCGTCTTCGGCGCCAGGGCCTTCGAGAGGGGACGAGTGGAATTCTTTTAGGTCGCCGACGTTGACTAGTCGACCCTTGCGGTGACCTGGCAAGCGGACCCGGACCACTTTTGGGGATGGAAACGCAACCACCTTGTATGGCCCGTCGAACTTTGGTGCGAGCTTCGCAGCAAAGCCTTCCACTGCTTTGGACAGGTGGTGTTGTCGTACTAGGACCAAGGATCCCATCGCGGGTTTCCAGAGCCTTCGGCGCAAATGTTAATGTCGTCCTTGTTCCCGGCTGGCCTTCTGTAGGTTGTTCTGGACGATGGCGAAGATCTCCTTAAGGTGTTCCGACTTTTCGAGCGGTGACCGGGGTAACGCGGCCGTACCAGGCGTTACTCGCTCGTACCACGATCCGGGTAACCTCGGTTCTCGTGCCTGCAGCAGGAATGCCGGACTATATCCCGTCGTCTCCGAGATGCTGGTGTTGATCGCGAGTGACAATTCCGGCAATAAGCTATCGTACGTACTGAGAGATCATAGTTTTGACCGTACGGTTAGCTCTTTCGGTCGGATTTTCCCTGGGGCAGTATGGAGCGGTGAATTGGAGGTCTACTCCCATCTCCTGGAGGAAGTCCTTAAATGCCTTACTTGTGAATTGAGTGCCATTATCACACACCAAATTCCTGGGCGCTCCGAAGTGACTGAGGATCCTCTCGCGAAAAGCTCGTATCAGTGTGGCCGTGGTTGCCTTCCGTAGGGGTATTAACTCGACCCATTTCGTGAAACTGTCGAAAAATACTAATAGCATCGTATTTCCTTCCTTTGATCGGGGCAACGGCCCCACGAAGTCTGCGCATAAGATGCCGAAGGGTTCGCTGACTTGTCGGGTTAACATCTTTCCGGCTTGTTGTCGTTGTACTGACTTGTACTTCTGGCATGGGAGGCATTGGCGTACGTGTCGTCGTACGTCGCGGAACATTCCTGACCAGTAATATTTCTGCGAGATTCGCAGAATTGTCTTCCGGACGCCGAGGTGGCCGGCCGTGGGAGCGTCGTGGCATTCCTGTAGAATGTGCTCTCGATGTACATTCGCTACACACAGTTTCCAAGGGATATAATCTTGGTCGTCAGGGCGGTGTCCCAAATGTCGATAGAGTTCTCCGTTTTCGATGGTGTAATCGGGGAACTTCTGGGGTTCCTCTCTGACCTCTCGTAGCTTACGTTGAAGCCACTTGCACTGGGGACTGTCGTGGGTGAGCAACTGAAGGTGTTCCAGGGGTTGTCGGGATAAGGCGTCGGCGACAACATTGTACTTCCCACGGCGGTAATGTACGTCGTATTGATACTGTTGTAGCTCTAGAGCCCATCTCGCGATCCTTCCGGTTGGGTTCTCGATGTGATCGCTTAAGGGCCAGGTGGTCGGTAATTACGTCGAACCTGTAACCCTCGAGGTAACAACGGAGCTTCCGAATACTCCAGACAATAGCGAGGCATTCTTTCTCTGTGGACGAGTAGTTTAATTCTGCGGTATCGAGCTTCCGGCTTACGTAGGCAATGACCCGTTCTTGGCCGTCGATTTCTTGGGTTAACACTCCTCCGAGCCCGTAGTTGCTGGCGTCGGTCTGGAGTGTCATCTTCGCGGAGAAGTCCGGGCATACTAATACGGGTGCGTCTGTCAGTAAACTCTTGAGGAGGTCAAAAGCAGCCTGTTGTTCCTGTTCGCACTTCCATCGTTGGTTTTTCTTCAGCAGATTCGTCATGGGTTGGACTACAGACGCGAAGTTTGGTACAAAACGCCTGTACCATGAGGCCATGCCGAGGCATCTCCTTAGTTCTCTCAGTATCGTCGGCGGATTCAGGTATTCCCTCTGTCGCTGATCATGTGTCCTAAATAAGCTAACTTCCGTTTGAAGAAAGAACACTTTTCCTGGTTAATCCGTAGATTCGCTTTCCTCAAGCGTCCGAACACCTTACGTAGGTTATTCATGTGTTCCTCTAAGCTGGCCCCTATGACGATTATGTCGTCAAGGTAAGCAAAAGCGTGTGGGTCAAGACCTGGTCCTATCACGCTGTCTAGCGCTCGCTGAAAGGTCGCTGGTGCGGAGTGCAAACCGAAGGGCATGACTCGCCATTGGTACAGGCCGCGTCCGGGTACAGTAAAAGCGGTGCAGGCTCGGCTCTCTGCGGCCATGGGTATTTGCCAGTATCCATTGCGTAGATCCAACGTAGAGATAAATTTTGCGTTCCTCAATCGTTCCAGGATGTGGTTGATACGCGGCAACGGATACGCGTCCGGGACGGACTTCGCGTTCAATTGCCGATAATCGACACACATTCGCCATTGGCCGGTCTTCTTCCGTACTAGAACCAAAGGTGCGCTGTGAGGGCTGTGAGACGGCTCTATGCATCGTTGCTCCAGTAAGGCATCCACCTGTTCGTCGATGATTCGTTGCATGGCGGGGTTCTTCGGGAAATAGCGTTGTTTGTTATGATGTCTCTGTGTCTCTGGCTATGGGTTATGATGTCTCTGTGTCTCTGGCTCTGGGTTATAATGACTCTGTGTCTCTGGCTCTGGGTTATGATGACTCTGTGTCTCTGGCTCTGGGTTATAATAACTATGTGTCTCCGGCTCTGGGTTATGATTTCTCTGGGTCTCCGGCTCTGGGTTATAATAACTATGTGTCTCTGGCTCTGGGTTATGATGTCTCTGTGGCTCTGTGTTCGGTTCGTTCCGGGGTCTTATCTCGTGGTCCGTGATGCCTAGCCGTGGTTCGGTGGTCGAGGCTTGCGAGGTCCTTGTGCCGTCTATTTGCCGGGGTGGTCTGTGTGGTCGAGGTCGAGGCTAGGGTTTTGCGTCGTCGGTCTGGGGCGGGGGCCGTGGTGATCTGGGTTGGGGCTGTGGCGGATGGCTAGTGTCTGCTATCGGGCGAAGTGGACTCTGTGATCTGGGTCGGATTTCGCGGAACTGGTGAGGTTGTCCGACTGTCTCGGCGGTGTCCTGGCTTATACAACTTCTGGAGGCCCCTGTGTTAATGGTGGCTAGCCGTACGTGACCCCCAATTTCGACTTCGGCGGCGATCCTCTCTCTCTCGATCCACAATTGTGCGATTACTGGCGGTGCTCGGCTGAGTTGGTCCCCGACGGACTCCGCCGATCGTGGGGACCCACGTCGTTTCCCGGCCGTGGTCGCCGGCAGCACTCGACTGTGCGGACTTCCAGGCGTCCACAGTCCCAACAGAAATACTGCCGGGGGTTCGGACAATCACGGCTGAAATGTCCTGGCTCTCCGCAATTCCGGCAAGCATTACAAGAGTCGATTCGGCAGTCGGATGCGGTCACTCTGTTAACTATGGCTGGCATGGATAATCTAGGATGGGGCTGTGCGGGCGTGCTAAGAGGAAATTGGACATTGTTGTTGCGTCCTAGGACCCGTTTCTTAACGGATTCAAACTCGGTGGCCAGACGCACCAGTTTCCCAATGGTCCGGAACTCGTTGCGTCGGATGTACATCTGATATTCGGGGGCGACATTTTCGTAGAGTCTGTCCAACTCTTGTTCTTCCTTGTAGCCGGCGTGGCGCATGAGTATCCGAAGGTCTAGCATGTAGTCCTTGAACGTTTCTCCATCCAGCTGCTCACGACGCCGAATCTGGTCGTCCAAGCGCTGGAGGTACCTAGGCGGGAGGAAAAACTCTAGGAACTCTCTCCGAAAGCTGGTCCAATCAGCCCCTTGCAGGCGGCTGGTTTGGAACCATTTATCAGCCCTGCTCGTCAGCAGTTCCGCCATGGCTCGGGGAAGGAGCCCGAGGTCTATGCCGTAGGAGACTGCGCGGCTCTCTACTTGCTCTATGAACGCAAGTGGGTCGGAATAACCGTCGAATTGGAGACCCCATTTGCGGATTCTCTCCGCCACGCATACGTACTCGCGGCGGTGTCGGTCGCCGCTCGGGTCAGATGAGTTTTCTTGGGTCGTGTCGAGTGGAGAAGGGGCAGAGATAACGATATTCGGGGCATGGCGATTACGAGGGGAGGTTCCGGGGTTTGCCCCGGCATTGGTACTGGCGAGGTGGCCGCTGGAGTCGGCCCGATCCTCATCGCGAGGCACGGGACTACTGGTTCGTATAGTATATCGTTTCTCTAAGTCATAGAGTCGGGGCCATACTTCTTGGGTTTGTTCCGAGTCTTTTACCAACGTGGCAAAGTTTCGGCGTAGGTCGTCGACGACGCCGTCGGCGGAGAATCCGAATTCCTCGGCAAAGGACAAAAGTTCGACCTTGAGTCGGCCATAGATCCACCGTGTGGAGACCCCCGGATTCTTAATTTTACGTGGAACGAACTCACTGGGCACTTTCTGGTCGGCGTCCATGGCTGTGAGTCTTTGTTCTGGGCTTTCTCGTCCTTCAGCTGGTTCTAGGCGTCCTTCTCACTGATCTTCACTTCTCGGATGGTCGTGTCTTCGTGTCTAGGATTTACTGTCACTGGCACTGGTCTCGCTTTCCGCTTCGGGGTTGCGTCTTTGTTCTGAGTGTGTTTGCCTTGTTTTGAATTATCACTGCACTGGCACTCGTACGCGTGGACTGGGCGATGTCGCGGTTAAGCACGTGGGCTTGCTTCTGGATGCGCGGACTGTTAGTTCGAAGATTTTGTACGGTCGCCTGCACGTTGTTCACCTTTTTTGGTTATTTTCGCGGTGTTTTGAGGTTATGTCCCTACTCTGGAGGTTTCGCGCTCCGTATACAGATGGTAATATTCCTGGTATTTCTCCCTATCAGGTCCCTGTTCGGGCGCCACCTGTGACGTGGTTTCTATAGCCGGGGTAAGACCTCAGTCGCGGCCAAGGAACCTACACAAGAAATTTGTATAGAAGGGTGGAACCTGTAGTTAGGAATTTTGTACGTAGGAGCGGAGAGACCGCCAGAAGCACTGAAGCCTAATCCTCTGCCGTTTATCGCAACTTATTGTGTTGGTGTTGGACCGTTCTCGACGCGTGGCCACGCTGCTGAGCGGCCGGCAGTCGGTTGTGTAACACAAGGACGTCTCTGGCGGTAACACGTGGCGATCGCCTGGCTTGGCGATCGACGACTGGTGGGACTAGCGACTGCACGATCGGGTAACCCTGGCAACTTTGGTCGATCTGGCAACCCTGTCAATTTTGACCGATCTGGCAACCCTGTCAACTTTGATCGATCTGGCAACCCTGTCAACTTTGATCGATCTGGCAACCCTGTCAATTTCGGCTGATCTGGCAACCCTGGTAACTTTTGGTTGGTCTGGCAACCCTGTCAATTTCGGCTGATCTGGCAAGCCTGGTAACTTTTTGGTTGATCTGGCAACCCTGGCCGTTTTGGTTGATCTGGCAACCCTGGTAACTTCAGCTGGTCTGGCAACCCTGGCTAGAAGCTCGTGGGACGAAGGGGGGCGGGGGAGTCAGGTGAATCCTCGGGACACTGGGGCTTCTCAGGCCTCCTCCTCCGGATAATCGCGAAGGTTCCGGGATTTCTACTACTCCGGATGAACACGGAGGCTACTGGGGTTAATGGGCAGGCCAGTAGCGTAGCGTCGTGAGCTCGGGAGTTCCGGTGCGGATGTGAGTCCAAACGCAGAGGAACTGTCGGCTCACGCAGCTTACACCGGCAGAGGATCGGGATGAGTAGGAGTGCAGACTCGGGAGTTTTGGGCGGATGAGAATCCAAACGCGCAAAGTTCCCGACGTGCTACTCTAGGTTAGCATGCGAGGGGGTGGGGGCAGAGGTGGTCGGGTTGGAGGAAAAGACACTACGATTGCTATGGTATGGTTTTCTTTTATTTCGACAATAAGCTGCCCCTGGCTGCGGCCAAAGGGGAGGAGAAAAAAAGGTGGCTTACGTGCTCTAGCTGTATTACTTGGCGTAGCGGGAAGAGGCTGTCGCCGCTGATGCTCGGTCGTCTGTAGCTGGGGTGTAGCGGGAAGAAGACTTTCGCCGCTGATACTGGCTCGCGCACTCGCGCGTCTTTCGGGATTGTCTGGTGCAGCGGGAAATACTGTCGCCGCCGATGCTTAAATCGCGCACTCGCGTGTCTCTGGCAGCCCTTTTGTTTCGTCGATGCCGCGTGTTTTCTACGATCGCTCAGTTTTCTTACGCACACGTCTGCTTCGCTCGGAACCGGAAATCAAGAAGCCACGATCTCTGGCTTAGTGGTCGCATCTCGCCGATCGTTGTTTTATCGATATATCGCATTCCACTATCGGGGTCTTAGGTTGCCACCTTGGCACTTGTGAAGGGTATTCTCGAGGGACTTCATGCCCTTAATGGATGGACTCCGTGTCCCTAATACTATTATTCCAACTCGATAAACTTAAGGGCAGGGGTCTTTTGAGTAAAAAAATGCAACATTTTTGAGATTTTTTTTCTTTGTTTAGTTATGACATACATTTTTCGGATAAAGTACATTTAAAAAAGTGGAGTTTGAACTTTAATTTCTGAAAATTTCAACTAAAAATATTTTAAATTCAGCCGATGGCAGCCATTTTACGAAGACGTTGTCGAGAAGAAGCACCTTGCGGTGTCCCTCGTAACTCGATGTAGGATCATCTGAAAGCAAAAATCCAAAATGATTTCATTTTTGGACATGTTTTTCATGGCCCCAACGATGCCCGAATATTTTTTTTTCATTTCTAATTTTTTTATAACGTTTTAAAGCAAAAATTGGGATTTTCAGCAGTAAAAGTCGGCCATTTTGTAGCTGTAAAATCGAAAAAAAAATAAAAAATTGAAAATAAGATCGTTGGGGCCGGGATAAATATGTGTAGAAAGTGTGTGAAAAATTTCAAATTGATCGGTTGCATATTCGCTGAGTTATGATGGACACCGACATTAAAAACAACATTTCGAGAAAAACGTTGTTATTGCAGCTTGTTGCTCGGCTCATTGGACGCGAGACAGAAACTTTTAAAAATCATATCTCCGTCAATTCTTCACCAAATTGTTGAAATTTTAACAGAATACTCCTGAGACTTTGTACTATCGAATAAAAAAATAAAAATGTTTGACCATTTTTGACCCCTGTAAGCCCTTAATAGACGGTGAATGGACGTCGTGCCCTTAATACTATTATTACAGCTTAATGAAGGTGGGTGGACTTCGTGTCCCTGATCTTATAGTTATATAATTATAATTATAACCTAACAGATGGTGGATGGACTTCGTGTCCCTAATATTATAATTATGACCTAACAGACGGTGGATGGACTTCGTGTCCCTTAATACTATAATTATGACCTAAAAGACGGTAGATGGACTTCGTGTCCCTAATATTATAATTATGACCTAACAGACGGTGGATGGACTTCGTGTCCCTAATATTATAACCTTAATATTTAGTGTTCATTAATATTATCTACGGGTGTTGGGCGTAACGTGAAGGAATTTGTACGGCCCTTGAAAAGGGATCGTTACAACGCGACGTGCGTCTTTATTTGTGTAATGGTAAATTAGTACTGACAAAGAAGAAGGCTTAATAGATAGCTTAGATAGCTTGGGGAGAGCGGATTAGCAGCTCTATGCACGAAAGTGCAGTGGAAGAGGGAGAGAGAGAGCGAGTGTACGGGATCACACTGCCTCCGGAAAATAAACGCCCTTCTGGCGTGAACACTATTCGTTCACTGTGTTCCGCTTGCATTTACATATTTACACTCTCCGATATACAATACAGTCCACTCCACTGATCTACGAGCGCCAAGAGCAATTTAAACAAAATTAAATAAATATATACACTTATAAATATTTAAACTTAAAATAAATATAGTTGCAATATTCCTAAACTTTAAACTACATAATTCTACAAATTCTACAATTCTAATTCTACAAATACAGTCCAAAGCTCCTATAAAAAAATAAATATATCCCCAAAATCACGGCAAAGAAACGCCGACTTAATTTGTGCATTTATTTATCAGCTCTTCACTGCTCTATTCTGAGCGGAGCTTCATCCAAACAAACATACATAATACATATTCGACTGCAAGTCGAAGCTCCGATTTTTGGCAATTTTTCCGCCTCTCGTTGTCTTCGCTATTCTGCATTGGCAAACGGCGAATGCACATTGTGCATTGCACAAACATATTCACACGCACGCCTTATCTTCAAGAACAGTACCGCGGAAAATACAGCAGCGGTCAACTGAATAAATCCAGGCACACAAAATAATTTTAAAATTATTTTTTATAAAATCCCAACTAACTAAATCAGTTAGAAATTCAAGTGCGCTTCCATATCCGCATTAGTGTGACCGTACATCTCCGTACATCTCCGCCACTACACAATAAAATTACACTATACAAATAAATTAAATTCCTAATACATTCCGATTGGTTCCTAAATTCCAATTCCAGCTTCGACACGTATAACTAAATCGTCCCAAAAAAACAAGTTGATTTTCGATTTCTTAACTGGTTGTACGCTTTATCCAGCGTCCCGAATATATGCGTTTTCGATCCAATTGGTTGCACGCTTTATCCAGCGTCCCGAAAAGAAGTTGTTTTCGATCATTCAACTGGTTGAACGCTTTATCCAGCGTCCCAAATATAAGTTGTCTTTCGATCACGCTTTATCCAGCGTCCCGAAAATATAAGTTAATTCGATCCAGAATATAACCATAAAGAAACAATCCAGTTTGTTCTTTAAATATCCAAAATGACTGTTTCCAGTTTAAATAAATTTATTTCGATCTGTGACCGTCTACGTCACTTCGATTCCAAAATCTGCAATCCAGCAGCAACTAGTCCATCCAAATATACGTGTCAAATTCATCTCGAAAAAGTCAGAGCGCTATGGGATAAGGTCGAGAAAGAATATGAAACTTAGAGGGCTTAGAGAGCACGGCGGACACCTTACCTACTCTAAAGGCAAAATACGAGTATGCCTATTTTATATACGAAAGGTGTGCCGCAAAGCTCATGGAACAGATCGATGCGATCGCTTCCAATGCAGCTCAAATCCAACCCGTTCCGCCCCAAAATTCCTATCCGTCTGGCTGTCAGCTTCCTCCGTGCGAAACAGAAGTTTTCTCGGGCGATTACATTCGCTGGCCGACTTTCCGAGACCTTTTCACAGCAGTCTATATCGACAATCCTTCGCTGACCCCCGTTGAAAAGTTGTTCTATCTAAATGCCAAGACTAGTGGTGAAGCTCATTCCGTAGTTTCCAATTCGCCACTCACCAACGATGGTTTCCGCTCAGCCTGGAAAAACCTATCTGAGCGTTTCGAAAATAAACGAGCGCTGGTGAACAGCCAACTGAAAAGTTATTAAACATGCAGTCCATTGCACACGAATCTTCGGCAGCCTTGAAGGAGCTGCAAAATACGATCCAAAACTGCCTCACATCCCTAAATTTGTCCAGCATTCCTACGAATAATTGGGATTGTCTCCTGGTGTATGTGTGTTCCACGAAGCTTCCAAAACTGACGCTTTCATTATGGGAGCAATCTATCCCGAACAAGACTGACATTCCTACGTGGCTAGCACTTGACTCTTTCCTGACTGAGCGCCATAGAACTCTGGAGGCCATAGAGTTTATACATCCTACTACGTTGCTCCTCCATCCGTCCGAACCGACACCCTCCGACGTGCCGCCACGAATACTGAAATCCTTCAGTACGAGGATCGTTCCGATATCCAAAAGTTGCGATGTATGTTCCAAAGAGAACCATCCAGTGCGTTTATGTCCACGCTTTCTTCAGATGACGACAGAGGATCGTACATCTTATATCCAGAAGAAGCGGTTGTGCTTAAATTGCTTTGCAAGCGGTCATCAACTCCGTAATTGCACAAGCGCCCAAAATTGCTTCAAGTGTCACGGTCGGCATCACACTTTGTTGCATCCAAGCAACTGCTCCTCCAGTGAACCGACTGCTCCTGATACTGCTTCTGATCCGATCCAAAGAATTTCCTCGTTCTCCACACGAGTGACAACAGCTCCTGAGTCTTCCAATTACTGGGTCCCGTACAGCGAGATGAAATGCAGACGTTCCCGAGGTATTTTATCCTACCCATGCCGAGTCTGCCAAGGGAACCATCCTCTTCGGAAGTGCCACCGTTTTCTTCGGCTTAGCGCGGAGAAACGGCTCCAAGCAGTCATCGAGAAGAAATACTGCGTCAATTGCCTCGCCCATCACCATTCCACTGGATCTTGCCGCAGTGACGACCGATGTCAGTCGTGTGGTCAGGATCACCACACACTTCTCCACGTCCACGAGCGCTCAGCGTACCCAACGCTTTCCCGAGCAAAGGCCTCCTGTAATATTCCTACAGCGTATCCTCGCTAAGGGGGCCTCGAAGGTTTTCTTCTTATAATTTTGCTGCGTATCCTCGCAAGGGGGGGAGAATTTTCACGCCAGAAGGGCGTTTATTTTCTGGAGACAGTGTGATCCAGTGCACTCGCTCTCTCTCTCCCTCTCCCACTGCACTTTTGTGCATCGAGCTCCTAGTCCGCTCTCCCCAAGTTAGTTTTAAGGCTTCTTCTAGTTAGTACAAAATTCCGATTCCACAAATAAAGACGCACGTCGCGTAACAACCCGAAAGTCATTCCGTGTTTTACTTATCGAGTGCATTTCAGAATAAAGCCACCCCCTACGAACACAGGGAAACCCAAAAGCGTAAATTTTTTCAGCTGCAGCTGGTGATTCACACAGTCAAAGGCTTTACTGAAGTTCGTAAAGACAACGTCAGTTTGGGTGTTATTTTTAAAAAAGTTCCTAATAACAGTACTAAACTCCAGAAGGTTTGTGGAAGTTGACCTGTGTTTCATGAAGCCATGCTGGTAGGGGGACATTATAGAGAGACATTGGTGCTGAAGTTGAGCAGTAATTAGAGATTCGAAAAGCTTAGGAATCGCACTAAGGTTTGCAATCCCTCTATAGTTTTCAATATTGGACTTACTACCCTTTTTGTGAAGGGGAATTATAAAAGATTCCTTCCAACTTTCAGGAAAAAATGAAAGCTGAAGGGATATCTTAAAAAGTTTAGACAAAGGACTACATAATACACTGGCACAATATCTCAGGACCAGAAGAGAACGACAGCTTGAGTGTTTTGAGATGCTGAAAAACATCGTTTTCGCTGATTGTGGGCAAAAAAATATTATCTGAGTGCGGAAGAGAGTATGGATATGGTGAGGTAGAGTCAAAACTGATAGATGTATAAGTAGTCCGGAAAAATGTTGCGAATAAGTTCGCAATATCGTGCTCGTTCGAGGCGGACTCATTATGGAGGTGAAGACAGGATGGGAAAATGTGCGACTTTCGTTTTGAATTAACAAAAGCGTATAACTGTTTGGGATTAGCCTGAAACTCAGTTCTACATCGATTCAGGTGGTTCGTGTATCATTCAGAGTTGTAAGTCAGAAAGTCAGAGCGGGCTATTAAATATCTAGCACGACTTGCAGCCCGGTTCTTTTGAATTTTTTAAAAAGTCTGGACTTCACGTTTTTTAAATAGGAGAGTCGACGGGAAAACCAGGGACGCTCATGCGAAAAGTCAGGAGAGGGGAACGATGGAACAAACATTTCAAAACTAGAGTACAGTAATTCATAAAACCGTTCAACCATGTGCAAGGGATCGTCAGTGGAGTCAAGAAAAGTCCAATCGATTGAAGATAAATAAGAGATCATGTCAGTGAAATTTGCTTTGCGGAAGAAGCGAAAAGTTTCTGGTTCAGCTAAAGAACACGGCAGTAGTGGAGTCGAGGCCTCTAGATTTATCTCCAATGTGGGACGATAAGCATCTTCAGGGCTGGAGAGAGGGTCGATTCTAGAGGCGTAAGCATTGGCAAACGCCGACGAAAAAATTAAGTCTTAGACCTTGTGTCCACGGTTCTTAATAAAATTTAATTGTCTCAATGAAAGGTCGATAAGGCCATTAGTAAAATCATGAGGAGCAGTGGGAACTAGAAAATTCGAGTCATGAGAGGGCACCCAGGATATGGAAGGCAGGTTAAAATCACCCATAACAATGAGGTGATCATTAAAGCCAAGGGACGAATGAATATTTTGGATTGGCATTAAATGCTGCAAATATATATCAGTATCAGACCGGGGTGGGATGTAGGAGCATGAGACATAAACAAAATAATAATGAACATGGAAATGAAATTACATAAAATTACAATCCGTGTCATTTATCGAAAGCAAGTTAGAAACAAGTTCAGACTTAACAGCGATAAGAACACCACCGCCGATACGCATAAGACGATCACGTCTATAAACGACATAGTTTCCTGCAAATAATTCACTATCAGACACAGAGGAGTTTGTGACGTTCAGTCGAGCCTCGGGTAGTCACGGCTGGCCAGGGTCATCCAGGACATTTATTTGGTTCAGGAAAGTGGTGCTAGAAAAGGAATGCCCGACCCGAGTCCCAGTGAGAACGCAGAGTGTAACCTTACTAGGCTTATATATAAAGATAGATATGAAGTTTATTAGTTTAGTGACAGTTTACAATGCTACAGGATACGACGACGGGCGGTGTCCGTGGTGACGAACGTCCTTGTCCGGGTAACGCTCCTCGGGTCCGGGGTCCGGGTATGGGGCTCCCTGCCCTGGCTGGGATGATGGTTGATATCGCAGGACGACTCCGTCAGCAGGATACGTAATATGGTTAGAGTAGGACGAAACCGTCAGCAGGATACGTAATATTGATGTAGCAGGACGACACCGTCAGCAAGGATACGTACTTTGGTTAAAGCAGGACGAAACCGTCAGCAAAGATACGTAATATGGTTAAGTAGGACGAAGCCGTCAGCAAAGAAACGTAGTGTTGATAGAGCAGGACGAAACCGTCAGCAAGGATACGTAGTTTGGTTAAAGCAGGACGAAACCGTCAGCAAAGATACGTAATATGGTTAAGTAGGACGAAGCCGTCAGCAAAGAAACGTAGTGTTGATAGAGCAGGACGAAACCGTCAGCAAGGATACGTAGTGTTGATAAGATAGGACGAAACCGTCAGCAAGGATACGTAGTGTTGATAAGATAGGACGAAACCGTAAGCAAGAATACGTAGTGTTGATAAAGTAGGACGAAACCGTCAGCAAGGATACGTAGTGTTGATAAGATAGGACGAAACCGACAGCAAGGATACGTAGTGTTGATAAAGCAGGACGAAACCGTCAGCATGGATACGTAGTGTTGATAAGATAGGACGAAACCGTCAGCAAGGATACGTAGTGTTGATAAGATAGGACGAAACCGTCAGCAAGGATACGTAGTGTTGATAAAGCAGGACGAAACCGTCAGCAGGATACGTAGTATGGTTAAATAGGACGAAGCCGTCAGCAAAGGTACTTAGTGTGGTTACAGTCTTATTCCTTGTTACCGCTGGCTCCTAATCCTGAGTTGCTGCTTGGTTGCTGCTCGCTGGTGACTTCCACCTTGGTTGACGCCGACCACTGAATGATCAATCTGAGGCCAGCGGCCCGCTTTATATAGCGCTTGGCTGGTTTTGGTGTGCCCGCTCGGGCTGTGGGTTTGCCCGAATTAGTGTGGCTGATGCTCGGTATTTGCCCGACTTAGTGTGGCCGGAGCTTGGGTTTTAGAGTGCCCCTTTGCTTGTTTAGGCGCGCGCGGGTTTTGTTCGAATTTGAACTTCTTTATCACTGGGTTGTTGTTTATGGGTCTTGGTTGTTATGGATTAGTATTATTTATTATTATTATTTATTTACAGTTTATTATTATTATTTATTATTATGGATTATTGTTGTCGTCGGGGCCGGCAAGCTGGTATTCCAAAAATCCCAAAGAGTGAAATAAAGAGATGGGGGATAAAGTTCAGGAGCGTGTAAAGGCGACTAGTCGCTGTGAGTTTATTTTCCGTATTAGACGTACATTTTGAACATGGCGGCTTCGTGCCCCAGTTCGGAACCGGGTAAAAGGTACATTTTTCGCCAACAGTGATGGTCTGCTGGCGGGATAGCTGACTCCCTTGTTCAGCATGAACATTCTCCCCCCCTTGCAAGAGGAAGACTTGCAATTTAGGAGAAGGAGCAACGTCCCGAAAGGATCCACCCTAATGTCGAGTTCTGCGCCATGGGCAGGCCGTCCTGGCCTGGAAGAGTACCTGGCAGCATCAGATCAGCATATACATCTGCCCCCAGTACCGCCGATACAAGTGATGGGTGGAACCAACGGTCGTCCGCTAGCGTCAAGTTCTGGAACATCTTGTGAACCTTCGGATCCAGAGGCTGCGCCGGCGTTCGCATCTGCATCTGCTCGTCCACCAGCATCAGCAGCTGCCTGCTCATCCGGGATGCTTTCGAGCGAATCTCGGTGGTGCACACCCGTTCGCCGCCAATGCCCGGGATGGCCAAGTTGAGAGCCTTCACCAGCGAGACGTGGATGCGACTAACAGGGCAGCAAGGATCCACCAAGACTCGCACATCGAACCGCTTCTGCTCGGATCCAATGAGCACGGCTGCGGTCGGAAGGATACTCACACTCGTACGCACCAGGATAGGCGCGGACGGAGGCGTTGAGACTGAGCTGCGGGGTGGCGACACATCCAACGGCGAGGCTGAGCGTCGTGACCCGGTTGAAACCGCCCTCCGACGCTGCTGAGGCTGAGGCGCCGCGCGGGGGTTGCGCGTCTGTTCGGGCCTCGAAGAGCGCGACTGTTCGCCGCGGATGTGCAGCAGGGTGTGATGGGCAGATGTGGCACCTCCCCTTGCTGTGACATGGCCGACCCAAATGCTCGTGGGCCTGACAGTTTGCGCAGTATTTGTTAATTAAGACTGCCCGGAGTCGCTTCACAGCCGGTAGCTGCAGGAACCTCTGGCAACTCTTCAATGGGTGAACACCCCTGCAGACTCGACATCGGTACACATCAGTGGATGCCGAGCGACGAACAACGTGGCGGGTCGTTGGAGCCATTATATACGAAACTATAGTAGAAATGGATAAATAAGGAGAATGAGGCGATATGGATGCAGATGATTATGACACATGGACGTACGGACGACGTGGGACGACACAAACTTAGGACTAGTCAAAGGCTATATGGAGGAGTTCTTAGACTCATTAGGGCTGTCCATTGGGAGGCGAATCATCTTCGCCACTGGTCGTCGTATGACACCCCTTGCCGTGAGAGCGTCCGCTACTCTGACCTTGCCATCTGCGCCCGGACAGACCCCTTGGATACGCCCAAGCCGCAACTCGTTGGCTGGCAGGTTCTCCTCTTTGATCACCACCATATCTCCTTCCTGGAGATTTCGCGTTGGGAACTTCCATTTGTTTCTTTTGTGGAGTTCCTTTAGGTACTCCTCCTTCCAACGCAGGCAGAACTGCTGATGCTGGGCTTTCAACCTCCGCCACCGATTGATAATGGAGCTGGCACTTTCTTCAATCTCAGGTTCTTCTACCGCAAGCAATGGTCCCCCGATTAGAAAGTGCCCAGGGCTAAGAGCCACAAGGTCAGTGGGATCTTCGGACATTGGCGAGATAGGCCTGGAGTTCAAACAGGCTTCAATCTTTGCCAGGAGGGTAGCCAGTTCCTCGAACGTGTACTTCCCAGCGGCTGTGTGCTTGTAAAAATGCACCTTAAAGCTCTTAACCCCCGCCTCCCAGAGTCCTCCCATATGAGGTGCGCCAGGAGGGTTGAAGTGCCAGGTCACGTTCTGAAGGTTGTGCTGGGATAAAACCAACGTTCTGGTTGCTTCAATGAAGTCTTTGGCCAAGGACGTGGAGGCTCCGACAAAGGTTTTCCCGTTGTTAGAGTAGACGTGCTGTGGGCACCCCCGCCGAGCGAAAAAACGGGAGAACGCGGCCAAGAACTTCTCGGTCGTCAGGTCGGAGGTCGCTTCGAGGTGGATGGCCCGGGTAGTGAAACATACAAAAACGCAAACATACCCCTTTGTGATTTTGCAGGCTCGACCGACATAACTCTCGATGTCAAATGGTCCTGCGAAGTCCACCCCGGTATGGGTGAACGGTCTGGAGAACGTGGACCTCGCACGGGGCAAGTTCCCCATCAACTGCGTTTGCAGTTTCTTCTTGTGAATGACACAAACTCGGCACGAGTGTATTGTTTGTTTCACCAAGCTTTTAAGCTTAGGAATCCAGAATTTGGACCGAATCAGTCGAATCATTAATTGATTCCCCCCATGCAAGGATATGCGGTGGGTAAACAGGACTTGAAGTTTGGCGAACCTACACCGTGCAGGAATGATGATCGGATGTTTTTCATCATAACTAAGCATCTCAGATGATTGTAACCTGCCGCTTGCCCTCAAGACCCCCTTTCCGTCGAGAAAAGGGTTTAAGTTAGCAATTGCGCTTGCGGGTGGAACTGACTGCTTATTGTTCAAGGCCTTGTATTCGGCGGGAAATTCGTTCTTTTGAGTGAGCACGATTAACCGCTCTTGCACGTCGGACAATTCCGCCGCGGTGAGTTCTACCGATGAGACTACACTCTTCTCTCGGCAACGTTTTACGAAACGAAACACATAAGCAAGAACCCGCAGAGCCCTGTCAAAGGCTGAGAAACGCTCTAGGATCTCGACTGCTGGGGGTACTGTGACAGTGTGACATTTGATGGGGCGCTGCTCAAGCTCAGTATCCGGATGGACCCCTGAATCGCTCGGCCACTGCTCCTGTTTGAGGTGCAACCAAGCTGGCCCTTGCCACCACAGTGCGCTGTTCTTAAGCTCTTGGGCTGAGACGCCCTGGCTTGACAGATCAGCTGGATTGTCTTCGGATCGTACATGTCCCCATCTGCTTCCGTTGGTGGACTGTTCGATTTTTGCGACCCTATTGGCCACGAATGTCGTCCAGGAGCATGCTGGCTTACTTAGCCACGCCAGAACGATTGTAGAATCCGTCCAGTAAAAAGTCTCATAGACACGAGGAGGCATTTCGGAAATTAGTGATGCTGCTAGCTCAGTGAGCAGCACTGCTCCGCACAATTCTAAGCGTGGTATGGAGATGGACTTAACAGCGATAAGAACACCACCGCCGATACGCATAAGACGATCACGTCTATAAACGACATAGTTTCCTGCAAATAATTCACTCTCAGACACAGAGGAGTTTGTGACGTTCAGTCGAGCCTCGGGTAGTCACGGCTGGCCAGGGTCATCCAGGACATTTATTTGGTTCAGGAAAGTGGTGCTAGAAAAGGAATGCCCGACCCGAGTCCCAGTGAGAACGCAGAGTGTAACCTTACTAGGCTTATATATAAAGATAGATATGAAGTTTATTAGTTTAGTGACAGTTTACAATGCTACAGGATACGACGACGGGCGGTGTCCGTGGTGACGAACGTCCTTGTCCGGGTAACGCTCCTCGGGTCCGGGGTCCGGGTATGGGGCTCCCTGCCCTGGCTGGGATGATGGTTGATATCGCAGGACGACTCCGTCAGCAGGATACGTAATATGGTTAGAGTAGGACGAAACCGTCAGCAGGATACGTAATATTGATGTAGCAGGACGACACCGTCAGCAAGGATACGTACTTTGGTTAAAGCAGGACGAAACCGTCAGCAAAGATACGTAATATGGTTAAGTAGGACGAAGCCGTCAGCAAAGAAACGTAGTGTTGATAGAGCAGGACGAAACCGTCAGCAAGGATACGTAGTTTGGTTAAAGCAGGACGAAACCGTCAGCAAAGATACGTAATATGGTTAAGTAGGACGAAGCCGTCAGCAAAGAAACGTAGTGTTGATAGAGCAGGACGAAACCGTCAGCAAGGATACGTAGTGTTGATAAGATAGGACGAAACCGTCAGCAAGGATACGTAGTGTTGATAAGATAGGACGAAACCGTAAGCAAGAATACGTAGTGTTGATAAAGTAGGACGAAACCGTCAGCAAGGATACGTAGTGTTGATAAGATAGGACGAAACCGTCAGCAAGGATACGTAGTGTTGATAAAGCAGGACGAAACCGTCAGCATGGATACGTAGTGTTGATAAGATAGGACGAAACCGTCAGCAAGGATACGTAGTGTTGATAAGATAGGACGAAACCGTCAGCAAGGATACGTAGTGTTGATAAAGCAGGACGAAACCGTCAGCAGGATACGTAGTATGGTTAAATAGGACGAAGCCGTCAGCAAAGGTACTTAGTGTGGTTACAGTCTTATTCCTTGTTACCGCTGGCTCCTAATCCTGAGTTGCTGCTTGGTTGCTGCTCGCTGGTGACTTCCACCTTGGTTGACGCCGACCACTGAATGATCAATCTGAGGCCAGCGGCCCGCTTTATATAGCGCTTGGCTGGTTTTGGTGTGCCCGCTCGGGCTGTGGGTTTGCCCGAATTAGTGTGGCTGATGCTCGGTATTTGCCCGACTTAGTGTGGCCGGAGCTTGGGTTTTAGAGTGCCCCTTTGCTTGTTTAGGCGCGCGCGGGTTTTGTTCGAATTTGAACTTCTTTATCACTGGGTTGTTGTTTATGGGTCTTGGTTGTTATGGATTAGTATTATTTATTATTATTATTTATTTACAGTTTATTATTATTATTTATTATTATGGATTATTGTTGTCGTCGGGGCCGGCAAGCTGGTATTCCAAAAATCCCAAAGAGTGAAATAAAGAGATGGGGGATAAAGTTCAGGAGCGTGTAAAGGCGACTAGTCGCTGTGAGTTTATTTTCCGTATTAGACGTACATTTTGAACATGGCGGCTTCGTGCCCCAGTTCGGAACCGGGTAAAAGGTACATTTTTCGCCAACAGTGATGGTCTGCTGGCGGGATAGCTGACTCCCTTGTTCAGCATGAACATTCTCCCCCCCTTGCAAGAGGAAGACTTGCAATTTAGGAGAAGGAGCAACGTCCCGAAAGGATCCACCCTAATGTCGAGTTCTGCGCCATGGGCAGGCCGTCCTGGCCTGGAAGAGTACCTGGCAGCATCAGATCGGCATATACATCTGCCCCCAGTACCGCCGATACAAGTGATGGGTGGAACCAACGGTCGTCCGCTAGCGTCAAGTTCTGGAACATCTTGTGAACCTTCGGATCCAGAGGCTGCGCCGGCGTTCGCGTCTGCATCTGCTCGTCCACCAGCATCAGCAGCTGCCTGCTCATCCGGGATGCTTTCGAGCGAATCTCGGTGGTGCACACCCGTTCGCCGCCAATGCCCGTGATGGCCAAGTTGAGAGCCTTCACCAGCGAGACGTGGATGCGACTAACAGGGCAGCAAGGATCCACCAAGACTCGCACATCGAACCGCTTCTGCTCGGATCCAATGAGCACGGCTGCGGTCGGAAGGATACTCACACTCGTACGCACCAGGATAGGCGCGGACGGAGGCGTTGAGACTGAGCTGCGGGGTGGCGACACATCCAACGGCGAGGCTGAGCGTCGTGACCCGGTTGAAACCGCCCTCCGACGCTGCTGAGGCTGAGGCGCCGCGCGGGGGTTGCGCGTCTGTTCGGGCCTCGAAGAGCGCGACTGTTCGCCGCGGATGTGCAGCAGGGTGTGATGGGCAGATGTGGCACCTCCCCTTGCTGTGACATGGCCGACCCAAATGCTCGTGGGCCTGACAGTTTGCGCAGTATTTGTTAATTAAGACTGCCCGGAGTCGCTTCACAGCCGGTAGCTGCAGGAACCTCTGGCAACTCTTCAATGGGTGAACACCCCTGCAGACTCGACATCGGTACACATCAGTGGATGCCGAGCGACGAACAACGTGGCGGGTCGTTGGAGCCATTATATACGAAACTATAGTAGAAATGGATAAATAAGGAGAATGAGGCGATATGGATGCAGATGATTATGACACATGGACGTACGGACGACGTGGGACGACACAAACTTAGGACTAGTCAAAGGCTATATGGAGGAGTTCTTAGACTCATTAGGGCTGTCCATTGGGAGGCGAATCATCTTCGCCACTGGTCGTCGTATGACACCCCTTGCCGTGAGAGCGTCCGCTACTCTGACCTTGCCATCTGCGCCCGGACAGACCCCTTGGATACGCCCAAGCCGCAACTCGTTGGCTGGCAGGTTCTCCTCTTTGATCACCACCATATCTCCTTCCTGGAGATCTCGCGTTGGGAACTTCCATTTGTTTCTTTTGTGGAGTTCCTTTAGGTACTCCTCCTTCCAACGCAGGCAGAACTGCTGATGCTGGGCTTTCAACCTCCGCCACCGATTGATAATGGAGCTGGCACTTTCTTCAATCTCAGGTTCTGCTACCGCAAGCAATGGTCCCCCGATTAGAAAGTGCCCAGGGCTAAGAGCCACAAGGTCAGTGGGATCTTCGGAAATTGGCGAGATAGGCCTGGAGTTCAAACAGGCTTCAATCTTTGCCAGGAGGGTAGCCAGTTCCTCGAACGTGTACTTCCCAGCGGCTGTGTGCTTGTAAAAATGCACCTTAAAGCTCTTAACCCCCGCCTCCCAGAGTCCTCCCATATGAGGTGCGCCAGGAGGGTTGAAGTGCCAGGTCACGTTCTGAAGGTTGTGCTGGGATAAAACCAACGTTCTGGTTGCTTCAATGAAGTCTTTGGCTAAGGACGTGGAGGCTCCGACAAAGGTTTTCCCGTTGTTAGAGTAGACGTGCTGTGGGCACCCCCGCCGAGCGAAAAACGGGAGAACGCGGCCAAGAACTTCTCGGTCGTCAGGTCGGAGGTCGCTTCGAGGTGGATGGCCCGGGTAGTGAAACATACAAAAACGCAAACATACCCCTTTGTGATTTTGCAGGCTCGACCGACATAACTCTTGATGTCAAATGGTCCTGCGAAGTCCACCCCGGTATGGGTGAACGGTCTGGAGAACGTGGACCTCGCACGGGGCAAGTTCCCCATCAGCTGCGTTTGCAGTTTCTTCTTGTGAATGACACAAACTCGGCACGAGTGTATTGTTTGTTTCACCAAGCTTTTAAGCTTAGGAATCCAGAATTTGGACCGAATCAGTCGAATCATTAATTGATTCCCCCCATGCAAGGATATGCGGTGGGTAAACAGGACTTGGAGTTTGGCGAACCTACACCGTGCAGGAATGATGATCGGATGTTTTTCATCATAACTAAGCATCTCAGATGATTGTAACCTGCCGCTTGCCCTCAAGACCCCCTTTCCGTCGAGAAAAGGGTTTAAGTTAGCAATTGCGCTTGCGGGTGGAACTGACTGCTTATTGTTCAAGGCCTTGTATTCGGCGGGAAATTCGTTCTTTTGAGTGAGCACGATTAACCGCTCTTGCACGTCGGACAATTCCGCCGCGGTGAGTTCTACCGATGAGACTACACTCTTCTCTCGGCAACGTTTTACGAAACGAAACACATAAGCAAGAACCCGCAGAGCCCTGTCAAAGGCTGAGAAACGCTCTAGGATCTCGACTGCTGGGGGTACTGTGACAGTGTGACATTTGATGGGGCGCTGCTCAAGCTCAGTATCCGGATGGACCCCTGAATCGCTCGGCCACTGCTCCTGTTTGAGGTGCAACCAAGCTGGCCCTTGCCACCACAGTGCGCTGTTCTTAAGCTCTTGGGCTGAGACGCCCTGGCTTGACAGATCAGCTGAATTGTCTTCGGATCGTACATGTCCCCATCTGCTTCCGTTGGTGGACTGTTCGATTTTTGCGACCCTATTGGCCACGAATGTCGTCCAGGAGCATGCTGGCTTACTTAGCCACGCCAGAACGATTGTAGAATCCGTCCAGTAAAAAGTCTCATAGACACGAGGAGGCATTTCGGAAATTAGTGATGCTGCTAGCTCAGTGAGCAGCACTGCTCCGCACAATTCTAAGCGTGGTATGGAGATGGATCTGACGGGAGCGACTCGGGTTTTAGATGTCAGTAAATGGATACAACAGCCTTCCTTCGTTTCGATCCGAACGAAAATAGCAGCCCCATATGCGTCCTGTGACGCGTCGCAAAACGCATGGAATTGAAGTTTAGCAGCTGGATGGAAACGTGTACCCATCTCGGAATACGAATTTCCTTCAGGGCTGGATACCCTTCTAGTAACTCTCGCCACTGGGTTGCGAGGTCCATAGGGAGTGGCTGATCCCAGCCCAGCTCCCGTAGCCAAATTTTTGCATGAAAATCTTGGCTCGTACTACGAACGGTGATAGCCAACCTGCTGGGTCGAAAAGTTTGGCTATTTGAGATAAAACCTCTCGTTTTGTGTAAGCAGTTTGAAGTGGATATCCACCGGAATAAAAAAGAAACTATCGGACGTAGCTTGCCAGCGGATCCCAAGAGTTTTCGCCGTACTAGCCTCTTCAAGCTCAAGGAAGTCGGCACTCACCAAGTGCTCCTTCGGAATCGCTTGTAGGAGGTTCCTCTCGTTTGAGGTCCACTTTCGCAATGGAAAACCAGCACTCTCAAGAGCCAGCCGAAGCTCCTCGATGGCTAAAAGTGCCGACATCGTCAACGTACATAAAATTCGAAATGATGTCACTCGCCAACGGATATTGGCCACGGATATCCTGAGCCAACTGGTGTAGTACGCGGATGGCTAGGAAAGGTGCACAGTTTACGCCGAAGGTGACCGTATCGAGTTCATAGTCGCAGAGGTCTCCGACCTTATTGCGGAAGAGGATTCTCTGAAAACGCGTATGGTCAGAATTTACCAGAATTTGCCTGTACATCTTTGTGATGTCGGCATTGAAAACATACTTGAAGAACCGCCATTTTAGGATCTGGATAGTCAGATCGGACTGCAGTACAGGCCCCGCATGAAGGATATCATTGAGGCTGTTCCCGTTTGATGAGGGACTGGAAGCATTGAACACAACGCGAACCTTCGTCGTGGTACTGTCTGGCTTGAAGACAGCGTGATGGGGCAAATAAAAATTGCTGGAGTCGTTCGGAGAGACTTGGTGCATATGGCCTAAATCTAGATACTCTTGAATGACTGAGTCGTACTGCTGTTTTGATTGAACGTCTTTACTCAGTCGAATCTCATTTCGCAGGAGCTGAGCCAGTGCGATTGACCTGGAGTGTCCCAGATTGATATTGTTCGGCTCTTTAAAGGGCAACGAAACCACATACCTCCCATCCTCGTTCCTTTTGGTGGATCGGACTAAGTTCTCCTCGCAAACCATAGTAGATTCCCTAACCGGTCTCACTGGAACATCCTCCACCTCCCAAAACTTGGTGAGAATGTTGTCTAGTCTGGACTCGGTGACCGCTAGTCGGGATGAAAATGAGCATATTCTACTTGTGGGATTCGTTGCGATGGGCCCGCAAAGAATCCAACCGAAAATGGTCTCTTGGCCAAGAAGCGTGCCACAAATATTGGAATGGGAGCCGCTAAGAATGATCGATGGCAGGATATCGGCGCCAATAAGAAAGTCGATCTGCGAACTCCGGTAGAAATTCGGATCCGCTAGTTGCAAAGGCGGCAGCTGCTTCAGAGAGTTCTCTGGTATAGTACAGGATGGGAGATTTCCGGCCAATTGTGGTAGTACGTATGCAGACGTTTCAATTTGGATGTGGGGCTTGACTGGAGAACCTATGTTGAGCTGACAGCGCTTACGGGGCTGAGCCGCAACAGTGAGGTTGACCCCTGAAACTTGAGCTTGTACGGACTCATAAGGTAATTTAATCAAGTTGAACAACCGTTCTGATATAAAAGTTGCCTCAGAACCGGAGTCAATAAGTGCCCGTGCTGAGTATTTGATGCCCAAATGGCAAATCTCTATTAAAGCTGTACTCAGGAGGACCCCTTGAGTGCTTACAGCCAAGAACGTTTGCACATTCGGTTGACTCGTCGATGGAGTGGACTGTATATTTTGCTGGTGCTCAAATGTGGATAAGTGGGGCTGATGGTCAGGATTGACCGCGGATTGAACTGCCGGAGTGCTATTTCGGTGCAGGAGAGTGTTATGGCGTCCTCTGCAAGTATAGCAATTATGCGTGCTGGTGCAGTCCCTAAGAAGATGCGTTCTGGCGAAACAGTTTAAACACAACTTCTGCTGTTTTATGTATTTCTCCCGATCTCCTACTGGCATTCGTAAGAATAACGGACATACTCGGATGGGATGGTTCTCTTGAGAACAAAGTTTACAGGATTGTGGATTTACTGTAACTCTATTCTCAAAAGTTTGGATTGTCCGCGGTGCTCTGGATTGAGCGCTCGCGTTTGGCTTAAACTCTTCAATCGCCTCGAGCGTTCGATGACGATCTTGTAAGAAGGCCGTGAATTCAGCCCAGAGTGGAATATCTGTCTTACTAATAAGGGATTGTTCCCATAGAGACAGCGTTAGCTTTGGTAACTTGGAGGAGCACAGAAAAACTAGCAGGCAATCCCAGTTAGTGGTATCGATTTTTGCTATTTTCAGAGCCGTTAAACAACCTTGGACCGTGCTCTCTAGCTGTTTCAAGGATTTGCAGCATTCAAGGGGGACGGAAGATAAGTTAAACAAAGTCTTCAGCTGACTGTTGACCAGTAGCCTCTTATTTTCGAACCGATTCTGCAAGTTCCTCCACGCTGATTCAAAACCATCATTGGTTAGAGGTGATAAGGACACAATGGATTTGGCTTCTCCGCTAGTTTTCGCATTGAGATGGAACAATTTTTCAACTTCTGACAACCGAGGGTTATTTATGTAGATAGCTGAGAAAAGGTCCCGAAACGTGGGCCAGTGAACAGAAAGTGTCGCACTCGACTGGGGGTAAGCGACACCCCCCCTGAGGAGGCGCCGAAGTGGAGGCCTGAGCGGACTGTCGCGAGCGTGAACCTTCAATGACCTCGTTGAGACTCGCAGCGCACCGCTCGTAAACGGTATAACAATAGTCATACTTGGACTGCATGACTGTTATTGTGTCTGTGCAATTCAGTCCGGACAGAACTTCGGAGAAAGTCTCGTATTCCTTCTCCACCTTGTCCCATAGGGCTCTGATCTGCTCGAGTCGAGTCCCTACTCGTGTGGATTGACGGACTGGTGTCTGCTGGGGTGTTGACTCTGGCTTCGAACTGACCTACCCTATCGGTCACGGTCATGAATTTTGTCAAGGCCTTGTCTGCCTCAGCTTGCGCCATTTTTGCGGCTGATCTAGTAACTTGGGGTGAGAAGTCTGAAACCGCAGATTTCGTGTTCGGTACTGACTGCGGAACTTGGAGCGACGTGCTCGTAGATTTTAGTGGAGTTGTCAATGGGGTTCTACTTTGAGAGGGATTTGGGCTTTTGGGGGCCACAGAAGACTCGCTCTTGGCTCTAACTCGCTGAGACGCTTTTGAGACAGTCAAACGGGGTTTTCCGTCCTCACCGTGGCCAATTGGCATATTAAACTCGCGTAGGAGCCGAAAACCGTAAGGGGGCGAAACTATCTGTCCACTTGGACAAATACGGAGGAAGCGTGCAACCACCTAAACTTTCAAAATCTCTTATATGTTTGGGACGCTGGATAAGCGTGCTACCAGTTGAAAGAATCGAAACAGCTTATATATTTGGGACGCTGGATAAGCGTACAACCAACTGGATCGAGAAAAAGACGTATATATTTGGGACGCTGGATAAGCGTGCAACCAATTAAGCGATCGAGTTACCTTATGTTTTCGGGACGCTGGATAAGCGTGCAGCCAATTGGATCGGGGAAAAACATAACTTATATATTTGGGACGCTGGATAAGCGTGCTACCAGTTGAAAGAATCGAAACAGCTTATATATTTGGGACGCTGGATAAGCGTACAACCAACTGGATCGAGAAAAAGACGTATATGTTTGGGACGCTGGACAAGCGTGCTACCAGTTGAAAGAATCGAAACAGCTTATATATTTGGGACGCTGGATAAGCGTACAACCAACTGGATCGAGAAAAAGACGTATATATTTGGGACGCTGGATAAGCGTGCAACCAATTAAGCGATCGAGTTACCTTATGTTGTCGGGACGCTGGATAAGCGTGCAACCAATTGGATCGGGGAAAAACAAAACTTATATATTTGGGACGCTGGATCAAGCGTACAACCAGTTGAAAGATCGAAAACAACTTATATTTGGGACGCTGGATAAGCGTTCAACCAGTTGGATCGATCGAAATATTTCGCAATTGGAAAAAGTAACTGGAGTTGATGGATAAAACGGACGGATAAATATAATGGTTGTCAATTTTGAGTGATATGGGTTCGCTATATGAAGCGCAAAAAATACTGACTAATCGGAAAAAAATGTGTTATCGATTTACACAGACAATAGGGGGCGCTGGATTACGCGTGTCACAGGTAATAATCGGAACGAAATAATGTTATCGGAATGGAAAGAAAATAAATCCGGGGTCGCTAGACTTAGCGCAACTAAATGAATTAACGGGAAAGTTTTATCGATTTAGATAAAAAATATAAATTAAAAAGAAATAGGGAGCGTTGGGTTACGCGTGACAAGTAATAATCGTGCCAATTATGTTATCGTTTTTATATAAAACGCGGGGTTGCTGGATAAAGCGCAGAATTATAATTATCGGGAAAAAAACGATTAAGGAAAACCAGATATGGGGGCGTTGGGTTACGCTGGACTACGATTGTCGATCTGGGACGCTGGATAAGCGTGCGACCAATTATACGATCAACCTTTTATATATATTTGGCAAAAATATTAATATTAAAGAAAAAACACATCCACCGTCACTTTTCATTGGAACGTACAAAAAAGTAGTGCAAGTGAGAACGGTGCCTTAGCCGCGTATGACCCTAGTGTTGCTACCTAGACGTACATATGTCCGTATGCCTACGCAAATATGTAAATATTAGCGCCGTTGGTCGCTTTTATTAGTTCGTTTGTTTATTTTTGTTTTGTCAAACCTTGTCGTGTTTGTGGTTGTGTTTGTGTCACTAGTGTTAGCCGCCGCCGGTTCTCAACTGCCGGTCTAGCACTCTTCTCTGTTTTTGCGTTTGTTTTCTTTATGTGTGGGAGCTTTGTGAAATAAAACAATAACATGAATATGAATATGTATGGTAGGTGAATATGTTGGGTAGGATTAATTCCTGATCCCCATTTATTTTCTACCGATTTATGAACACCCTATGACCATACAGATGTACGCCGTTGCGTATATGCCATGTACTTAATGTACATATGCAGATGTAATGGACGTATGTATGTTCATAGATCGGCCACGATGTCTTTTATGTATTTATGTATGTATGTTAATGTTGTGTGGAAGTTTTTAGGTGGGGGACTTGGATTAAGTCGTTCTTTTATTGGAAAGTGTTATTGAATTTTTATATTGAGTATATATAGCATATACACACATATGTACATATATGATTGCGCAGCCGGCCACTAGTTGATAGTGAGCAATCGCAGCGATATGTGCATATGTGTACGTACATACATATATGGTGGGAATTCTGGCACCGTACTTATCTCGGCAAAGCGCTGGAAATCCGGCTCGAAGGACCAAAATGTTGTCGTCGGGGCCGGCAAGCTGGTATTCCAAAAATCCCAAAGAGTGAAATAAAGAGATGGGGGTTAAAGTTCAGGAGCGTGTAAAGGCGACTTGTCGCTGTGAGTTTATTTTCCGTATTAGACGTACATTTTGAACATGGCGGCTTCGTGCCCCAGTAAAAGGTACATTTTTCGCCAACAGTGATGGTCTGCTGGCGGGATAGCTGACTCCCTTGTTCAGCATGAACAATTATTATTATTTTATTTATTGTCATGGATTATTATTATTTTATTTATTGTTATTATGGTGTCTTATTATTTATTTACAGTTTGTTATTATTTATTATTATTTATTTAGTTTATCATTATTTATTATTTAGTTATTTGTGCGCGCCCCGCGTCATAAGTTGAGCCACGTTTCAGTAAAGGCAATAACATTGGCATCAAAGGAAACACTGTTGACGTGCAGTTTACTAAGTTTGCCTAGTAAGCTGCGAACATTCTGGTAGTGTAGGATAAAGAAATCTTTTAGTTTTTTGGAGTTCTAGCCGAGGGAGACCGTGGCACGCGGGACCGAGGGTCACTCTTGCTGACGAATTCATAAACAATTGCGTGTTCAGGCCATACGGAAGTATCAAGAACCCTAGGAAATAGTACATCAGAAATTCCAGTTTAAGCCGAAGATATATCACGTCTTTGCTTAAAACTGAATTTAGTGACAGTAAATTCGGTACCAGAAACATTCAGCTTGTTGCTCAAATGGGTCCTTACATCGACCTCAGAGGCCCCTGGATTGAGGCGGGAAACAAAGATTAGCTTCTTGGGAGCAACGCCAGCTAAAAGCCCAGGTCTTCGTTGGGCAACTCCAGAAATTGTAGAAGTTTGGGGTCCTCGGCTGGTGATTGGCAGCGCTAAAGTTGAGACCGCCGGAGGTACCCCAGAGTGGGCATCCAAGTCCAACGACACGCAGTCAGCGGCAGCCGACGTGGATGGTTGGTCGGCGTTGACGGGATGTAGATCCAAAGGCACGTCGAAGTTGGCTGGTTGCAGACCCAAAACCATGTCGTCACTATTCCCGCCAGATATCGGTGCAAGAAAAGCAACTTCACCTGGGCCGTTGACCACGGCCGCGGTGTTATCAGCGGGCTCGAGGCTAAATCGAGGGCTAAACCGCATAAGGGGGCTCGCAGGGTCTGGAACAAATAGGAAGCTGTTAGTAAGGTTGCTCATTTGTTGATTTGCGGAGTCACTTAGCAGCTTAAGGATTTAAAGTGCTGCTCCGCCTTCTGGAAACTGCTAGATAAGTCCCTAAAGCCGTCAGCCAAGGACTGAAACTCGAGGTGAGTTTGCCTCATAAAAGCCCTCATGTCCGATTTTATATAAAGGCAGCTCGGGCACGTCCAGTCCAATCCAGAATTGCTCCGTATGCGATCAGCAATACGCGGGCCAATTTGACCAAGATCGGCGCATGCAGGGTAGCGATAATGTCGCAGAGCCAACAATAAACAGTGGCCGTAATTGCTCCGCCGCAAAATGGACGGAAATATATTTTTGGGTTGCAAAAATCATAACTCTTGAACCAGTTGAGATATTTTCATAATTTTTTTTTTAAATGACGGAATCGTCTGATCTTTTCCGGGCTTCGGTATTATCATAATAATTGCTTTTTTTCATTTACGTGGATAGTAGCCGAGACTTATGATTCCATTGAAGAGTTTACAGATGACCTCAATAGCGCCGTGGGCCTTGCCATCCGGATGATCTGTGCGGTAGAAGGTGAGGTGAGTTTCAACCAGCAGCATGGCGTCGATTAGTCGTAGGTTAGTCATTTATTATTTTGACTGTTGTGCTACAAGCAACTGAATCACCATGTTCTGGTTCTGAACAAGCGTTTGCATGGTTGTTTTCATTAATGACATAAGATCCATCATAATTTGCTGCATGGTGAACATCATAGATTCCAAATTGCTTTGCGGCTGCCCTGGAACCTGCTGAGTATTTTCTGAGTGAGGCTGGGGTGGATTTTCAATGCCTGTTCTTAGTGCTTCGGCGTAGGAGATTCCCTTGGTTGTATTTAGCTGCCCAAATGATGATCTGGCTGCCTTGGCGAAAAATACGACTGGCGTACTTTTTGAGTTGTAATACACATGTTGCGTATGTTGTTGGTGCGTAGCTGTCGCTTGTCGCATGTTGTGGAAGTCTCCGCAGACTACGCAGACCGTCCGAAGTGTGCAGTATGTCTTGGTGTGTCCATACTCTTGGCAGTTTGTGCATTGTACGGGGCCGTTGCGTTTGTGTGGTTCCTCCACGGTGATCCTTCGATGCAGTAAGAGCTGCAGCTTGTAGATCGGGTGAACTTCGTTTTTCTTTAAGGCTTTGCTATCTGGTTCGAGCTCGACCTTGAAAAGTGGTTGCGGTTTTTTGTTTCTGTTAACAATGTTGCTAACATTTTTGGCACAGAAGACCTTGGCCTTAAGGGCTTCTTGAATCTCAGAGGGGGCGACGTCAGGTTCTATTCCCTTTAGTACAACTTGCAGTCCCTTGCTGCTTTTTAGTTGGTAGGTGTAGAAGTTATTTTTTGTGTCCTCGAGGTACTTAGACACAGCTCGGAAGTGTTCTTCGGACTTCGTTTGAACATTTGTTTCGTGGATGTTCCTTAAGCGGAACAACATGGAAATTATTGTCCCCGACCAGCGCAACAATTTTGTTGACCAGGGCGCTTGAACTTTTTTCCCTTATGTAAATAGGTGGGGGCTTTGGTTTCTTTTGGGTCTCCTGCCCCAACTCTGGTTGGTTGTTCTCCGCCTCTGCTAAGATGGAAAAACGGTTTTCATTGGAACTCCTGGTTTGGTCGTTGCTTTTGTTGGTACGGTTGATCTTTGGTTTATTACCAACCGTGTTAGGTTTACGCTTAATCCGGTCCATACCGGTCTATATAACCGGGACCGCTTGTTGCTTATCGAAGCTAACCGTTTTTGTTGCCATTTTATTTTGCTGTGCAGCCGTTGGGAACGAACTCGCAATATTGCTAGTTGGTTTAATTATTGGTGGTGATTTTGCTGCGACTGCAGAAATTGGAACACTGCTTGTTGTTGGAGCTTCATTCAGCGAAGCCGGCGGTGGTGGGGTTTGGCATTGGTAACTCCATGATGCGGGAGTTGGGGTGAGCAGAAAGGGTGAGCAAGAGCTGTCTCTCTTGCTGTCGATGGTCAGTAGAGCCGAGTTGCTCTTTGTCGACTTCTGATTTTCATCTACATCGCGAGTTGAGAAATAAGAGTAGCTAGCATTTCTTGGGTTACCGGAGCTTCTACGCTCTTTCTTTTGTTCGCTGCTCATTTTTCGAGCTTGTTATGCGTGGCACTTATTTGTTTAAATTAAATAAGCACTTGTATTAATCATAACACTAGGTATGATTATATTATTCTTTGTTTCTTAATTGTTAGCGTCTTTTCGCACTGTTTGGACTATTCCAGTATAATATTCTTTAAGTTTTCACTATTCCATCCACAATTTAAATTTTTTCCCTGAGCTCACGCGAGACCACTTCCGCTCTATGCGGGAGTAGAACGTTAATTGAAGTCGGCAAGAATACGTAAGGGGTTATTGTTGTTGGACCCTGGAGTCGGCAATGATACGTAAGGTGTTATTGTTATTGGACCCTGAAGTCGGCAAGAATACGTAAGGTAGTTAGGGATAAGCACTTACTATCCTGGCTGTCGATATTTACCGCTGAGACTCCGACCACCGAATGATGATTCTGGCTGGGTTTGGTGTGCCCGCCCGGGACGTGGATTTGCCCGACTTAGTGTGGCCGGAGCTCGAGTTTAGAGTGACCCATGGCTTGTTTGGGCGTGCACGCGCGCCTTGTTCGAATTAGATTTTCTTTATCATTGGGTGGTTGTTTATGGTGTTATTTATTATTTATTATTTATGGTTTCTTATTATTTATTATTTATTTATTATTTATTCTGTCTTATTAATTATTATTTATTATGTATTATGTGTTGATTATTATTTGTTATTTATTTTATTTTATTTATTTTTTTTTTTTAATTTTTTTTAATTCCTTTTATTCCTCTCGGGAACTTAGGGCTTCTACGAGAGCCTTCCATCTAACTCTATTTTGAGCTGTCTGTTTTGCATTTTCCCATGTGCTGTCTATTTGGGCTAGTTCTTGGTGAGCGGTTCTTCTCCAGGTTGCTCTTGGCCTTCCTACTCTCCTGCTTCCTTGGGGGTTCCAGTCCAGTCCTGAGAGCGTGCCCTATCCACATCCATTTTTTCTTCCTTATTTGGGTGTGTATCGGGGACTCGCCTGTAACGCGCCACAGTTCTGTGTTGGTTATTCTGTTTGGCCAGAATACCCCACATATGACTCTCAGGCATTTGTTGCTGAAAGTCTGCAGCTTCTGCGTTATCTTCTTCGTGGCGAGCCATGTCTCACTTCCGTATAGTAGTATGGACTTCACACACGCATTGTAGATCCTGAGCTTTGTTCGTCTGCTTATTTGTCGGTCTCTCCATATGCGGTGTAGTCTCCCAAATGCTGTTCGGGCTTTGCCGAGACGACTGGAGACATCGTCATCCACTCCACCACTTATTCCAGGTTGGAATTTCAGATTTGTTCTGTACCGACTGTTCCCAGAGAGAAAGAGTGAGATTTGGAAGCTTGGCAGAAATCATATACACAAGGAGACAGTCCCATGCCTCGACTTGAATGGATGACATCTTCAAGGATGTTAGGCAACTTTGGATGGTGCCTTGCAGCTCTTTTAAAGCGGCCCCGGATTCTTGGGGAATCGTCTGAATATTAAGAAGAATCTTCAGCTGACTGTTTACTAAAGTTCGCCTATTTTCGAAGCGGTCCGTAAGGCTTTGCCACGCGGAGACGAACCCGTCATTAGTTAGCGGTGCCTTGGAAACAATGGCGTTCGCATCGCCACTCGTTTTCGAAAGAAGGTGGAACAACCTTTCCACTGGCGTAAGTCTCGAATTGTTGATGTAGACTGCCGTGAAAAGGTCCCTAAAGGTGGGCCACCGAAGGTAATCGCCTTCAAAGATTTCGATGTTTACTGGTGGCAGACGACAGCCAGTAGGAGTGGGCGGTTGGAGAGTTGCGGAAACCTGAGCGGACTGGACGGCGGCCTTTTCTATGACTTCCTGAAGATAGGCAACACACCTCGAAAAGATGTCAGCTTCGAAGTGACTAACTCGGTCCGTTGTGGCAATAAATTTTCTCACGGCAATATCGATGGCGGATGGAGCCATTTTAGTTGGAGACCGAGTAAGTTTTGACGATGGACCTGGGCTAATATTCCCTGAATTGTCGCTTTTGGCTTTAGGAATGGCAGCAGCGGGCTTTGGCTTGAGATGAGACGGGCGCGGAGATGCGGTTTGGGACCGGTCCAGGCGGATTGCTGGGATTGTACGTGGCTTCTTGTCGTCTATGGGCATAGCAGGACTTGGGTAGATCAATTGATCGGAATCGTCCACAGACTCAAAGGGGACTCAAATCTAAATTTGAGAACTGTAGAAATTGAAAAAGCCAACAGGTTGTCCGAAAAACCCAGAACTAATTGATTCGAAAGGTGGCGTCCGAAATTATTTAAATATTTCCACTGACACGAAAAAATGGAAAAATGGCCAGAAAAGGGATACGTTGAGTTGCCCTGTATACTTTACGTAGAGTAATTGGTTAAAAATCGATCAGTCAAAAATATAGAAAAAAAAAATACAAAAAGATACTGCGGGCGGATGATGCCTTATGCGGATTGAAAAGCAGAATTGGGAACAAGACTGTAGACAGGAAAGTCTGAGATCTTGATGTTTTAGGAACCCAATATGTTAATATAAATGGATATCTATATTTGATATATATATATTGCGTGGCTTGGACGTGGAGTTTGTCGTAAAAAAGTCGACTAAGAAAATTAATACTTCAGAAAATTATTGGCCGTAAATAATTAATTATTTTCAATCGTATTATTACAAAGCCGAAAAGGTGGAATATAACCCTTAGCTTTGGTTCGGCTGAAAGCTCACTGCTATGGCATCGACAAGCAGTGCATGCGCAAGGGACGCAAGAGGGGGGAAAAAAACCAGCAACAACAATAACACGGCCGCTGCAGCGATTAAGTCTTTAGTTTGGCAAAACAGTCGCGGTCCCGCCCGTGTGGATCTGTAGGTAGGTAGGTGCAAGTGGTGAGGTTACTCTTGGCTAAGTAACCTCCAATTAGAGCTTAGCTCCGTTTTGAACCACACCCTCGATTTGGTGGTATTCCGCGCTTCCCTTCAGTACCAGCCCGTGTCATTCAGGTACGCTAGGATGGCATTCACTGTCTGCCTTCCCACTTCCCCTAGTGACCCGAGTTGGTGTGCTCCGAAGTGACGCGCTCTTATCTGGTTGAATGCCGGGCAGTGACACAGTAGATGCTCCGGTGTCTCCTGCTCGTCCGGTTCTTTGCAGCTTCTGCAGTGTGGGTTGTAGGGTAGGCCCATCTTACAGGCATGCGTGCCTATTGGCCAGTGGCCGGTGATGGCTGCCGTTATCCTCCTAATATCCGATTTACTTTTGGAGACCAGATCCGCTGTCCTTCTCCTGTTGAATTCAGGCCAGCATAGTTTCGATCTTCTGTGCTCAGCTTTCAACGACCATTCCTTGCTGGCGAATGATTTGAAGTGGTCGTGAATTTCAGCTTGCACCGTGTTCAGAGATGCTTGGATATCTGTTGTTAGTGTGATTTCTTCTGACCCTTTCCTGGCCAGTTCATCGGCTTTTTCGTTGCCGGGGATGTCATTATGCCAGGGTACCCAGGTTATCCGTACCCTGTTGTTTTCCGCTAGTCTGTTTAGTGCCTCCTTGCATTTGGCCACTAATGTAGATGTGGTCTTGGCTGTTGCGAGAGATTTGATGGCCGCTTGGCTATCCGAGTATATCCTTACCTTGGTATTCCGGAGGTCTCGGTCCAATGAAAGTTCAGCTGCTTTCAATATCCCGAGAACCTCCGCCTGGAACACTGTTGCTGACCCTGGGAGGTGGAAGGACTCTTCTATCCCCCAGGTTTCGGCAAAGATTCCGGCTCCTACTCCGCCTCTCATTTTTGAACCGTCGGTGTAGAGTGATACCTCATCTGGCTCGGTTACACTCCCTCTTCTCCACTCTTCCCTTGTGGGGTATGTTGTGGTGTATGCATTGCCGAATCTCATTTCGGTTGTCATGTAATCAGTATTTTCTGTTAGCCGATTGTTTATTTCGTTCAGGATCTTGCAGTGCCCGGTGTGGTAGTTCTTCCAGCTCTGGCTTGCCTTCAGTCGTACCGCGCTTTGGGCTGCTGTGTTCCTGATGAAGTGTTCTATCGGCATTATGTTTAGAATGGCATTCAGCGCTGCTGCGGGGCACGATCTTAGTGCTCCCGTGGCACCAGCGCATGCCGATCTCTGTATCCTTGTGAGTTTCTGGATGTTGTATGCCCTAGTTAGTGCAGGCCACCATACTAGTGCACCGTATGTGAGTATGGGTCTTACAACCGCTGTGTAGAGCCATAGTATTGTCTTGGGGTTTATGCCCCAGTTTTTTCCGAACATCTTCCTACAGGAATAGAAAGCTATGCTTGCTTTCTTCACTCTTTCGTTGATGTTTTGTTTCCATAGAAGCTTCGTATCCAGTATCACTCCCAGATACTTGGCTTGTTGTGATAGCTCTAGCTCTGTGCCGTCTATCTTCGGTTTATTAAATCTGGGGATCTTTGTCCTCTTTGTGAAGAGCATAAGTTCCGTTTTGCTTGGGTTTATGCCCAACCCACAGGCTTTTGCCCATTGGTTGAGTTTTTTCAGCGCCCTTGTCATTAGTTCGCTTATGACGTCTGGAAATGGTCCTGAAGTGAGTAGAACTACGTCGTCTGCGTATGCTACCACTTTCACGCCTTCGCTATTGAGTTCTCTCAATATGTCGTCCATGTTAATTAGCCACAGCAGTGGAGACAGAACTCCTCCCTGAGGTGTGCCCCTCTTCACATATCTCGTGTGATGAGTGCCACTCAGTTCGGCTGTTATCCTTCTGCTCGTTAGCATTGCGCCGATCCATTTTCTGATGCCTTCTTCAACTCCAATCCTGTTGAGGGAGCTCAGGATGGAATCTGCGTTTACGTTGTTGAAGGCGCCTTATATGTCTAAGAAGGTTGCCAATGTGTAATTTTTTGTATGTCAGTGCCTTTTCTATGTATCCCACTACTTCGTGTAGTGCTGTCTCCGTGGATCTTCCTTTCCTATATGCATGCTGTGCTTCGGAAAGGTTTTTCTCCGTTCGTCCTCTGATGTGGATATCTAGTATCCGTTCCAGTGTTTTCATGAGGAATGAGGTCAGGCTAATCGGCCTGTAATCCTTGGCTTGGATGTGTCCTCTTCTTCCTGGTTTTGGTATGAAGACTACTCTTGCTTCCTTCCATGGAAGTGGTATGTGTGCTGTTTTAATGCATGCTTGGAAAATTGCTTGCAGCCATTTGCCAGTGCATGCTTTTGTTGTCTGCAGCATTGCTGGTATGATTCCGTCCGGTCCCGGACTTTTGTACTTGTCGAAAGAGTCTATCGCCCATTGGATTCTTTCCATGGTGACGATCTCGTCGACTCTTAGCTGGTGTTCCACCATCTGGCTTTCCACTGTTCTTGTTTCTTCTATCTGGCTACCTGGGAAATGTGTGTCCAGCAGGATCTCCAGTGTCTCTTCTGCTGACGTACTTCCTGTACCGTCAGGCCTGTTTATAAGGGTGGGGCTAGTGTGCCCCTTGGCTAGTATTTTACCTAACCTAGCCGTGTCCTTGATTCCTTCTAGCGATTCGCAGTACCTGCTCCAGGAGTCTTTCTTGGCTGCGTATATCGCTTTTTTGTATTCCTTGTGTATTTCCTTATACGGCTGCCAGTTCTTGGTTCCGTAACTTGTATTGAAGGCCTTCCTAGCCTTTTTTCTTAGCTCGCTTAGCTCCTTGTTCCACCATTGTGGGTATGTCTTCTTAGAGTACGTTAGTCTGCATGACTCTTCGTACGCGTTGTTCAGAATATTTGTGAAGTCCTCAACTTCTTTGTCTATTCCTTCCGGGGTGGATCGTACCTTGACCCTCCTGTTCATTACCTTTGACTGTACAACCTTTTCGTATTTGTTCCAGTCTGTGTTACGGGGATTGCGCTTCGGTGCTGTCTCGCTTGTCGGCATCGAAATCTCAAAAAGTATGTACCTATGTGGATCTGTAATGTGTTTCGTTTTTTAATATTTGTTGTATTGTCTCGGCTTTAATTTGTATTTATGTATGTATATTAGTCTCGTTGGAGAGGTAGTTTCTGGGATCGGAGGCAGAAAATAGATGTATAAAATATGTATGGGCATGCAAGCGAATATGTAGATATGTGTGTATGTGTAGGTCACAGGTTGGCACAGTGGAGCATCGAGAAGTGGACAGTATATTTAACATGAAAGGATAGAAAAACTATGTGGCGAAAATTGGCACGCACAAGAATAAGGAAACAAATATAGCGACAACGGCGGACTGTTCGGCGAACAGGGAGATTCCCGAAACAGTGCACACCGGTTGGCCAATATTTATTATGCCTTTCTCACTACACAATTTAACTTTTCACTTGTTAATTTGCGCGGAGTTGCGCCGAAATATGAAAAATATGTCGCTTGTGATGCTGAGAATGCATACACATATATGTACATATGCCTCGACCGTTGGCAAGTTGTTGTACAACGAGAACGAAAAGAAAAACGGCGAGGAATACGGCGACACACAAAGCGGAGACGAATGGAAAATTTCGGCGGACTAGGAGCACTAATTATTTATGCGGACTAGGAGCACTATTTATTTATGCGGACTATTAATTTTCTCGCTGTCGAAAACTCTCGGATTTGGAGTTGACACAGAAACAATACGCGATCTTACAGCAGTGTGAACTAAATTTAAAGTTCGGACCACAGCTGAAGATCGGCAGCGAGAAGGAGACGAAAAGACCTTGTACTTATCTTTAGCGGCGGCACCACCAGAGCTGCTGGTGAAAAAAGGATTCCAGGACGATATCCTCATCCGGCTCGAAGGACCATGTTTATGTAGGGGGGTGGCGAGGATCCTCCGCTAAAGGATTCCAGAAAATATAATTCGTATATATCCCGCGAAGAGGAAGACGTAGAAAGTATTCGGGGGTCGAGAGTCGACAGTGGCATAGAGCGCCCGTAGTGTTTTATTGAACATGCATTGGGTTACTAATCTAAGCTTAAACATAGAGCCGTGCTCCCGCCCGCTATACTCCGCTAAAGCGAGAGCGGGAGATCGGCGGCGGCCGACTGCTGGATCGGATTTATCCCGAGCTCGGGGAGCGGGAGCGTCAGAGGGCGATGCGCGGATGCGCTTGGCCAGGGAGCGGCGGAAGAGTGCAGTGGCCGAAGATGTGGAGGAGAGCATCGAGGGCGATCGCTGCCAAGACAGGTGCCGAGGAGCGGCGGAATAGTGTCGCGAAAGTGTCGCGGCCGGAGATTGCAGCGAAGCGGAGTGCGGGCGAGCGTCGGCACGCCCGACGAACTATGCGCGGAAGCCCGAAATACGGGAGCGCAAGAGCGGCTGAGCTTTCGGAAGCTCGGTGGCCAGAGGGGGTACAATGGGCCCCTCACGTAAACACACGCAATCAAAGGCTTTGCTGAAGTCCGAAAAGACGACGTCAGTTTGGGTGTTATTTTTAAACGCGTTTCTAATAACAGTACAAAACTCCAGAAGGTTTGTGGAAGTTGACCTGTGTTTCATAAAGCTGAAGTTGATCAGCAACTAGCGATTCGAAAAGCTTAGGAATCGCACTAAGTTTTGCAGTCCCTCTATAGTTTTCAATGTTAGATTTATGTTCAGGCCAAGGGCCACTGTACCCCCGCTGCTCTCAGAGCTTTCCTCGCTGCTCTGCCGCTGCAATGATCGCTCTCCGTCGCTAGGCGAACTTCGGGACTGCTCGCGTCCGACCGTTGGTTCTCCCGCTCTCCTTATGTTATGCAGGCGGGAGTTCGGGTTCTAGTATGTAAGCTAGCATTTAGTCATCAAACTGAAGTCAAGTAATAAAGTGAAGTGCAACTCGAAGCCCCCGTGCCTACTTATTTTCGACATTTCTTCATTTCGACTGCGTCGAGACGCCACCACACTTGGAGAACTTTTCCGCGCTTATTTTTCCCGCTGAAGGAAGCCACCCCCCTCCAAAACATTGGTCCTTCGAGCCGGATCAGCCATACACCAGCAGCTCCGGTGATTTCTGTGTCAGGAAAAAATAAGATAAGTACGAGACTCCATCCCTTCAGCCCAAAGTGCCAGTCTTCAGCAGCTGTTCGAATATCCAAAAATAATGTTTTCTTCCCTAATTTAGGCATTTCATAGTTTTTTTTTCATGCACCGTGCTAATAATGGTGATTTTGGAACATCTTTGTAGAGGGTGGTCTATTGGGGGGTCTAGGGGCAGTCTAGGGGGTACGCCACTAGCATGAGTGGTTCGGCCATCGAAAAGTAGTGGGGGTCGGTCATACATTTGGACTCGATTGGGGCTCACTAAATGGGTCAAAACTGAATTTCTCTACTAATCAAAAGAGATTTTTCTTTGCATCAAAAAGGGGAACATCAGAATGCATTTTAGAGGTATGGTTCTTTGGGCAAAGTTGCTTATTTTGATCCCCAGAACATGAATTTCCGTGCCGCTTATGCGATTTTTAAATCGACCCGCCCTAATGTACATACATCGGCACACTCATATGAGAGCATTTGCCAGCACAGTGTCCCAATAGTCATTCTTTTTGAACAAAAAATTAAAAGGTCGATAACAATAAAATAAAATTCATTATTAATTCAATCTTTTACAATATTCCGTCTACATTGAAATTAATCAACGTAATAATATTAGTAATCAAAGTAAATAAATTGAATAATAATTTGATAAAATTAAATCCAGTCCAAAACAATAATTTGATAAAATTAAATCCAGTCCAAAACAAGGAGGTAAATTAATAATTTTTTTTAATTATTAATTTATTATCGAATTAACCTTTCCTTGAAATTTAACAGAGTTTAATTAATTTTTTAAATTATTAACTAAAGAAATATCGAGCCAGAAACTCCGAGCTGCGCATTATATACACAAATCTGCACACAATTTATTACTATATACACATTATATACACATATCTGCACACAATTTATTATCTTATTTAATACGTACCAAAACACATTCCGGTCTGTCTTTCACCTGCTACAAATCGTCGCTTTGTCGCTTGCTTCATACTAACGCTACGCAACGGATACCGCATAGTCACCATACTCTCACGGGGTTGGTCAGTATTTCCCAGGAGTTCGCTAATTTCTTCCCGGTGTTCAAACCGTTTCCCTTTGTTCCACTCCGTGTCGCGTATCCAAGTCAAAGTTAAATTTGGAACAATAATTTCTTCATACATATTCTGTAACGGTCAATTGGTTTTTGAATCTTGGTTTCACGAGGTCCAGTGTCACCGCCTCTTTTAATATTCATTTTTTCCAATGCCAATAGGAGAGGATAAGAAACCTCATCCGATTCCATTAATTCGTCTAGACAGATCCAAGTCCGCATCTCCCCGGTCCTCTCAGCCGAAATCAACGTCCACAGTTGGCCAACACAGGGCGAGTAGCGAAAAGTCCTTAGATATCAGCGCAGGTGTAGTATGTTCACATAGCGAATGCACACTGTACTCAGTGTTATGCATAAATAAATACAATAAATACAAATATATTAATGCACTTAATTTATAAGTCAAAGACCCTTGCAATGGGCTATCCAAGTGCTGAGTCCGCATTTCATACATGCGCGACATACGTGAACATAATACCTTCCCCCTATCTCAGCGACCCTTCGCCGTCGCTTACTTATAAGTATATGCATATAAGCGTCGCAGCGCTGCAGCCTACGCCGGCAGCGCTGCTACCTGAATTAGGCTAAGAAACCTTTTGTATGAATAAGTTAAGTCAATCAACAAAACTACTTTCATTGGAGCGGGACATTGCCTGCTCCAAATAATAAAAACCTAATCAAACCAAAACCAAAGAATCTTCATATTATATGGCGACCGTGACTCGCTGCAATCCGTGGAAAAATGTACAGATAAGTACATCGGATTGGATAGACGAAGTCCTATCGGTTTTTACGGCCGATGAATGGGAGGAATTGATGAACTTGGATGAGGAATTGGAGATCCAAGAATCAGAAGAATCAGAGGAATCAAGCTGATGAGAAAAGGAGCCACACATACAAAAAAAAAATCCAGCAACCAGTCCCCTATGGATGTCTACTTTGTGAAATGTCCAGCAAACAGCGACTTTCCTAGCGAAGCTATTAAAGAAAAGGCGGCATTCAGCACAAATTTATAAAATCATACAATTACAATTCGTTTATTACTACGATATGATCTACTACGAATCGTGATACTATACAACTATACAAAATGATCTACTACGAATCGTGATTTGCAAACTCAAGACCGCATAATTCAAAGTGTCTCCGTCATTCTGTGGAAGTAAAACCAACAGTAAATCGAAATGGCTGATGTGGCTGAGCAAAAGATCGAGACCCCCGTTATGGAGAAAGTCGCCGCCTGACCATAGAATTCGAAGATTCCAGGCTCTACTGAAACTGAAACTGAAACCGAAACACACTTAGGACATCCTCATCCCGGCATCACTAGCCGAAAATATCCGTATATGCAGCGGAAAATAAATAGTCTGTGCGAGGACCAGCACCGGCGCCGCCTGAGCCCATAGGCCCAGGTCAGCAGCAGCAGAAACCGAGTGCGGGAGGCTACCCGCCGCCTGCACCTTCGAGGGAACGTCAGCGTGCCTGCCCGGCAACGCCAAGCTGACGTAAGGAAGGAAGAGCAAACAGCAGCCAGCCCGGCAACAGCAGCATCGGACGATCGGACCAGCCGAATATAATTTTTTTTGTTGCCCTGCGTGGCACACCCAACCTCGATGCACTGCGCTGCATATTATTTCTAAACGACACTTTGTAACATTGAGCGGAATTTTTCTGCCCGATGAGCAGTATGGCCCGTAAAGCCGTACGACATAGTAGGTAGGAATATTGTAAAAAAAAGTAGGAAAAAGTAAATAGGAAAAAAAAATAGTGTTCGGAGGGGGATGGCTTTAACCTGAAATGCACTCGACAAGAAAACACGGAAGAACTTTCGGGGTATTACGCGACGTGCGTCTTTATTTGGGTAATCGTAAATTAGAACTAACAAAGAAGAAGGCTTAAATCTAGCTTGGGGAGAGCGGATTAGCAGCTCTATGCACGAAAGTGCAGTGGAAGAGGGAGAGAGAGAGCGAGTGTACGGGATCACACTGCCTCCGGAAAATAAGCGCCCTTTTGGCGTGAACATTCTCCCCCCTTGCGAGGATACGCAGCAAAATTATAAGGAGACCTTCGAGGCCCCCTTAGCGAGGATACGCTGTAGGAATATGGGAAGCCTTTGCTCGGGAAAGCGTTGGATACGCTGAGCGCTCGTGGACGTGGAGAAGTGTGTGGTGATCCTGGCCACACGACTGGCATCGGTCGTCACTGCGGCAAGATCCCGTGGAATGGTGATGGGCGAGGCAATTGACGCAGTATTTCTTCTCGATGACTGCTTGGAGCCGTTTCTCCGCGCTAAGCCGAAGAAAACGGTGGCACTTCCGAAGAGGATGGTTCCCTTGGCAGACTCGGCATGGGTAGGATAAAATACCTCGGGAACGTCTGCATTTCATCTCGTTGTACGGAATCCAGTAATTGGAAGACTCAGGAGCTGTTGTCACTCGTGTGGAGAACGAGGAAATTCTTTGTATCGGATCAGAAGCAGTATCAGGAGCAGTCGGTTCACTGGAGGAGCAGTTGCTTGGATGCAACAAAGTGTGATGCCGACCGTGACACTTGAAGCACTTGTGGGCGCTTGTGCAATTACGGAGTTGATGACCGCTTGCAAAGCAATTTAAGCACAACCGCTTCTTCTGGATATAAGATGTACGATCCTCTGTCGTCATCTGAAGGAAGCGTGGACATAAACGCACTGGATGGTTCTCTTTGGAACATACATCGCAACTTTTGGGTATCGGAACGATCCTCGTACTGAAGGATTTCAGTATTCGTGGCGACACGTCGGAGGGTGTCGGTTCTGACGGATGGAGGCGCAACTTAGGAGGTTGGATAGAATCTATAGTTTCTAGAGTTCTATGGCGCTCAGTCAGGAATGAATCAAGTTCTTGCCACGTTGGAATTTTGGTTTTATTTGTTAAGGACTGCTCCCATAGTGAGAGCGTCTGTTTTGGAAGTTTCGTGGAACACAAATAAACCAGGAGACAATCCCAATTATCCGTAGGAAGGCCGGACAAATTTAGGGATGTGAGGCAGTTCTGGATTGTATTTTGCAGCTCCTTCAAGGCTGCCGAAGATTCTTGTGCGACGGACTGCATGTTTAATAGCTTTTTCAGTTGGCTGTTCACCAGCGCTCGTTTATTTTCGAAACGCTCAGATAGGTTTTTCCAGGCTGAGCGGAAACCATCGTTGGTGAGTGGCGAATTGGAAACTACGGAATGAGCTTCACCACTAGTCTTGGCATTGAGATAGAACAACTTTTCAACGGGGGTCAGCGCAGGATTGTCGATATAGACTGCTGTGAAAAGGTCTCGGAAAGTCGGCCAGCGAATGTAATCGCCCGAGAAAACTTCTGTTTCGCACGGTGGAAGCTGACAGCCAGACGGATAGGAATTTTGGGGCGGAACGGGTTGGATTTGAGCTGCATTGGAAGCGATCGCATCGATCTGTTCCAGGAGCTTTGCGGCACACCTTTCGTAAATAAAATAGGCATACTCGTATTTTGCCTTTAGAGTAGGTAAGGTGTCGGCCGTGCCCTCTAAGCCAACTGAAATTTGCTCTGAACAAGCTTCGTACTCTTTCTCGACCTTATCCCATAGCGCTCGGACTTGGTCGAGATGGATTTGGCACGTGTACTTGGATGAACTTGGGGCTGCTGGATTGCAGATTTTGGAATCGAAGTGACTCAGACGGTCACAGGTCATCGTAAATTTATTTAAACTGCAGGAAGTCATTCTGGATATATTTTAGGAAAATTTACTGTCGTATTATATTTATGTGTCGAAGCTGAATTGGAATTTAGGAACCAATCGAAAAATATTTGGAATTTAATTTATGAATGTTTTTTTTTTTTAATGCGGAAGGTTCGACTTTAATAGAATAATATTCACTCAGCAGAAACGGATACGGTCACACTAATGCGGATATGGAAGCGCACTTGAATTCCTAACTGATTCAGTTAGTTGGAATTTTTTATAAAAAATAATTTTAAAATTATCTTGTGTGCCTGGATTTATTCAGTTGACCGCTGCTGTATTTTCCGCGGTACTGTTCTTGGAGATAAGGCGTGCGTGTGAATATGTTTATGCATTAGCCGTTGCGAATGCAAAATAGCGGAGACAACGGAGGCGGAGAAAATTGCCAAAAGTCGGAGCGTCGACTTGTCGACGATTACATATGTATATATGTAATTGCAATGTTTGCCTATGTTTGCATGCAGCTGAGCTCAGGATAGAGCAAAGGAATGACAATAAATATTGTTTATTTGGATGAAGCTCCGCTCAGGATAGAGCAGGGAAGAGCTGATAAATAAATGCACAAATTATGTCGGCGTTTCTGTGCCGCGATTTTGGGGATATATTTATTTATTTATAGGAGCGGTGGACTGTATTTGTAGAATTAGAATTGTAGAATTTGTAGAATTATGTAGTTTAAAGTTTAGGAAATGTTGCAAATATATTTATTTTAAGTTTAAATATTTATAAGTGTAGATATTTATTTAATTTTGTTTAAAATGCTTTGGCGATCGTAGATCAGTGGAGCGGACTGTATTGCATATCGGAGAGTGTAAATAGGTAAATGCAAGCGGAACACAGTGAACGAAGAGAATTTCGGAACTAGAAGTTTCACTGTGGCTTATAGACGTACATTTATTTAATTTACACTTTTGGATTTTGGAATGTTTATTTACTATTATTATCCAGGATAGGAATATTTATAGCGTAAATTGTTGGTGCCGATTGTAGATAAGTGGACATATGTATGTAGGTGTAGAAGTGGAAATAAATGCAAGCGGATCACAGTGAACGAAGAGAAATTCGAAATTGAAAGTTTCACTGTGGCTTATGGCATATATTTAAACACACACTTTTAGAATGTTGAATTCGCGGAAAATTAATATAAATTAATTGCGACACTAGGATTCTACAAATCGGATTCGGAATTGGAAGCTGCCGTTGTGTCGGATCAATCGGACTAGGATTTAGACACAAATCATAAAAATGAACGGCAGGGCAGCAAAGTAAAATGTTTACTTATCTTGTGCGGTGTTAAAGCCACCGGAACTGCTGGAGATAGAATTATCCGGCTCTGTTGGACCAAATGTTCGGAGGGGGGTGGCTTTAATCTGAAATGCACTCGACAAGAAAACACGGAAGAACTTTCGGGGTATTACGCGACGTGCGTCTTTATTTGGGTAATCGTAAATTAGAACTAACAAAGAAGAAGGCTTAAATCTAGCTTGGGGAGAGCGGATTAGCAGCTCTATGCACGAAAGTGCAGTGGAAGAGGGAGAGAGAGAGCGAGTGTACGGGATCACACTGCCTCCGGAAAATAAGCGCCCTTTTGGCGTGAACAAATAGGAATACATAAATTACGTAAATTTATATAAAAAAAAAAGTAGGAATATCATAAATAATAAATAAATAGGAATAAAAATTTCATTTTGAAATAAAAAAAAAAGGAAAATTCAGTAATACTTTTTGAAGTAAATATACATATACATATAAAAGCTATATGTATAGAGTATCGACTTCAATAAGTAGTGCTGAAAAACCATTCATAAATGGTATACTATCAATAAGTAAAATTAAAATCAGAACAATGTTGAACAATGAGGCAGTGGACTCCACTGCAAATATTGAGAATAAGATCGAACTAGAATCGAATTCGAATCTTACGAATATACTGTTGTCAATAATCGTTGCAATTTTATGTGCATACATTTTGTATAAAGCTTATATTAAGCACAATAAATGTATCACGAAAAGGGCCTTAAGCCATGCAAACGACCTAGATAAGGTCTAAACGATTATGGCAGAAATTAATTTTATTATTTGAAAATTAAAATTCGAAAAAAACCACACGAGTGCGTTATGCGATGGGTAAACGCGGGGGTGTGAAAAATAAAATTAAAAAAAGAGTGGCGCACTTAAAGTGGCTACTATATACGAATTCTCCACCTCCCGCGTGGGCAGTTGCCCAGAAAATGCAAAGCGAGCTTGATTTTCTCACATCAAGTCTCCAAAAGCAAAACCCAGAAGGCAGTACGCACTCCGCGATAAAATCATTATGTGATAAGAAAATTATTAGGCCACCACCAGAAAAACAGTTACCACAAGAAAAGATAAGTTGCCCAGCCCACTGCCCAGGGCCTCTGGACAGTGTTCACTGCAATTATACGTGCAGTCAATGCCAGCCTTGAAAAGTCAAGCAACACATTTTCTCGCCTTAATAAAGAAATATGAATAAAGAAAAACCCACCTGAAAGAGTCGAAAAAAAAAGTCGATTTCTCTAAAATTCCAGCTTGAATATTAAAAGACTGCAAGGTCTATACCAATTTTAGCATGGAATGGAACGAATTGTGCAAAATATTAAACGAAATAAAGCACCAGTTCGACAAGTCGTATAAATCTTTGACACAGAATAGGCCAATTCAAAAGGCCACTGTAAACAAACATGCAACTGTTTTGGTAGTTTCAACCAAGCACGCGCAATAATATACGAAAATAGAGAACAACTAAGCAAGAAACATTGGTCCGAAGTGTCTGGATTCCTTAACAGGTTTCGAAAACACTTGCTGTCTATAAGAGACAAATTCCAATTGGACATTTCACTCCCAAGCATTTTGAACACCCAATCGACACTTGAAACAGGCGAAGATTCTGAGCCCACTGAGCTAGGAACTGGGGAGCCTGAAACTCAGGACCCTGAAACTGAGGCAGAAGAAGCCCGTGTTGAGGAACAAGATCTGCACGATCTTACCATTCCCGCGGTATTAACAATACCAACAACACAGGAAGAGGTATTGGAGTCAGACGAATCTGTTTCATTAATAGGTTTACTAGATACTATAGAAACCATAATGACCGACTCGGCGGCCCAACGGGCATATATCAAGGATATATCAAGCGCCATACCCGAATTCAACGGTGAAAAATTAAATCTGGCAAGATTTTTAACAGCCGTTAGATTGGTCAATTTAACAAAAGGACCATTTGAAGAATTAGCGGTAGAGGTCATTAAGTCGAAAATAATCGGGTCAACCTTGTACAAGGTTAAAAATGAGACAACTATCTCTTCGATAATTGCCATATTAGAAGCCAATATTGTCGGCGAATCGTCCGATGTAGTAAAAGCTAAAATGGCCAGAACAATGCAGAAAGGTAAAACTGCAGAAAAATTTACCAATGACATTAACCACCTTAGGAAACTCCTTGAAGCATCATATATTGATGAAGGTCTATCGGCTGAACATGCTGAAAAGTTCAGCACCAAGGAGGCCATAGCCACAATGACTAAAAATTGTGAGCATGGCAGGCTAAAAACGATACTGGAAGCCGGTAATTATAATACAATGAATGAAGCCGTTACGAAGTACATGCAATGCAGTACTGAAATGACTGGTAATGCAAATTCAGTATTATTTGCACGCGGTGGACAGACCTATCGTGGTAACTATCGAGGTAATTTTCGTGGTAGAGGCCGTGATACCTTTCAGTATAACGCGCACTACCAAGGCAACTATAGAAACAATGGATACAACGAAAATTATAATAACCAAACCAATAATTATAATAGAGGTCGTGGAAATTATAGGCAAAGGAATAACAGGAATAACGGTAACCAAAACCGAAACAATGTGAGAGTAGCTCAAAACTCGGAAAACTCTCAAACCCCTTCAGATGTGTAATACCGAATAAAAAAATCTATACCATCAATCTTAGTAATAACACTTTTGTATCTTTTAATAATACAGAAACAAATAAAAAACTTGTGTTCCTAGTGGACACGGGTGCAGATATATCAATATTAAAGGAAAATTCTGACATATTTCATGATGTTCAGGAAAATACTAAAATCAGTATTCAAGGCATAGGCCACGAATTAATTAAAACCAAAGGGTTAATTTTTATTGAGATACAGACAGATAAATACATAATTCCACATGATTTTCATATAGTAGATCCATATTTTGCAATACCATGTGATGGAATAATAGGTATTGATTTCATAAAGAAATTTAATTGTCAACTAGACTTCAAACCCAACGAATATTGGCTTATAATGAGACCAACAAATTTGAATTTCCCAATTTATGTTCCAATAACATACAGTTCTGGTAATAACTCCATGATTCTACCAGCAAGATCTCAAGTGGTCCGAAAGATTCACATATCTTCAAATGAAGATAGTGTACTAATTCCCAACCAGGAAATTCAAAATGGTATTTATGTTGCAAACACAGTTGCAACTGTCAAAAACGCATTTGTCCGATTGTTGAATACAACCAATGTTGATAAAATAATAAATATTAACGATTTAAAATATGAAACACTTTCGAACTACGAAATAGTTCAAACTAATCCCAAAGCAAGAGAAAAAACTGTCTTATCTCAACTAACAAAAAACTTCCCCCCACAATTCAAAACAAAATTAACAGAAATATGCACCAGATATAGTGATATATTCGGACTCGAAACCGAATCAATAACAACAAATAATTTCTATAAACAAAAACTAAGATTGACTGATGACGAACCGGTATACATAAAAAATTACAGAAATCCTCATAGTCAAAAAGACGAAATACAGGTACAGGTACAAAAGCTAATCGATAATAAAATAGTCGAACCATCTGTATCACCATACAATAGCCCACTTTTGTTAGTTCCAAAGAAATCCCTTCCCGGTTCTGATAAGAAAAAATGGAGACTAGTAATCGACTATCGTCAAATTAATAAAAAACTGTTGTCGGATAAATTTCCGCTACCCAGAATTGATGATATTTTAGATCAACTAGGAAGAGCGAAATACTTCTCATGTCTAGACTTAATGTCTGGATTCCATCAAATCGAACTCGAAGAAAATTCAAGGGACGTAACATCTTTCTCGACGAACAATGGTTCATATCGTTTCACGCGATTACCATTCGGTTTAAAAATAGCGCCAAATTCATTCCAGAGAATGATGACTATAGCATTCTCCGGATTAGAACCTTCTCAAGCTTTCCTTTACATGGATGATCTAATAGTCATAGGTTGTTCTGAAAAACATATGCTTAAAAACTTAACTGATGTTTTTGAGAAATGTAGGAAATACAATCTAAAATTACATCATGCACGAGGTCACATTTTTGGGACACAAATGCACAGATAAAGGAATCTTGCCTGACGACAAAAAATACGACGTCATCAAGAATTATCCAGTCCCACATGATGCGGACAGCGCTAGAAGATTCATAGCTTTTTGTAATTACTATAGACGTTTTATCAAAAATTTCGCCGAATATTCCCGTCACATAACAAGATTATGTAAGAAAGATGTTAAATTCGAATGGTCAACTGATTGCCAGAATGCCTTCGAACATCTCAAATCGGCACTAATAAATCCAAATTTATTACAATACCCAGATTTTAGCAAAGAATTTTGCATAATAACGGATGCTAGTAAGCAAGCATGTGGAGCAGTTTTAACTCAAATCAAAAACGGACTCCAGCTTCCAGTTGCGTACGCATCAAGATCGTTTACTAAGGGCGAAAGTAATAAAAGCACCACAGAACAAGAATTGGCAGCAATTCATTGGGCAATAACTTACTTCAGACCATACGTTTATGGTAGACATTTCACTGTCAAAACTGATCACAGACCACTCACATACCTGTTCTCCATGATAAATCCAAGCTCAAAGCTGACGCGAATGAGGCTTGAACTTGAGGAATATAACTTTACAGTAGAATATCTGAAGGGCAAGGACAATTACGTAGCCGATGCATTATCCAGAATAACAATATCAGATTTGAAGGAAATGCAAAATAAAAATTCCATTCTGAAAGTCACTACCAGAAACCAAAGTAAACAGAAAAATTCCTGCGCAGGAAAAGAACAAGTAGATTTGCCCAGGCAAACTCGAAACAAAGCTTCTCAGCCCAACGTATACGAAGTCTTAGTAAATGACGAGGTACGAAAAGTAGTGACCTTGCGAATAACGTATTCACTATGTTTACTAAAACGTGGAAAAAAAGTTATAGCAAGAATTGATGTTAGCGATATGTACACCAATGAAATTCTCGACTTAGGTCAGTTCTTTCAAAGGCTTGAAAAAGAAGCCGGTATACTTAATATCCGCCAACTCAAAGTGGCACCGAGCGAAAAGATCTTTGACACCATCTCAATAGAATCTTTTAAAATTATGGGCAATAAAACATTACAATCTCTAAGAGTAGCGCTACTCAAGCCGGTGACCCTATTATCAAATAATGAAAAAGAGAAATACTGTTTACATTCCATGATGATCCGATACAAGGAGGTCATACAGGCATAGCTAGAACATTAGCTAAAATAAAAAGGAGTTATTATTGGAAAAATATGACCCGATACATATCAAATTATGTAAAAAAATGCCCTAAATGCCAAAAGTCAAAAACGACAAGGCATACAAAGACCCCATTGACAATAACAGAGACGCCACAAATGGCTTTTGACAGGGTAATTGTGGATACGATCGGTCCACTACCCAAATCTGAAAGAGGAAATGAATACGCAGTAACATTAATCTGCGATTTAACAAAATACCTCGTAACAATACCCATCAAAAACAAAAGTGCAAAAACGGTAGCAAAAGCTATATTTGAAGATTTTATTCTGAAGTACGGTCCAATGAAGACGTTCATTACGGACATGGGAACAGAATATAAAAATTCAATAATTGAAGAGTTATGTAAAAATTTGAATATAAAAAACATAACATCTACTGCACACCATCATCAGACTTTAGGAACCGTAGAAAGAAGTCATAGAACACTAAATGAATTCATCCGGTCCTATATCTCACTAGACAAAACCGATTGGGACAATTGGATCCCATATTTCACGTATTGTTTTAACACTACGCCCTCAATGGCACATGACTATTGTCCATATGAGCTAGTATTCGGTAAATCATCGAACTTACCGATACATTTTAATAGCATAGATAGAATAGAACCACTATACAATGTGGATGATTACGCTAAAGAATCTAAGTATAGGTTAGAAGTAGCCTATAAAAGAGCTAGATTAATGATAGAAGATAACAAACTTAAAAATAAGGAATTATATGATAGGAAAGTTAAAGATATCCAACTAAAAATAGGAGACCAGGTTTTGTTAAAAAACGAAACCGGACATAAGTTAGATTTTAAATATACTGGACCATATAAGGTAGAAAGTATAGAGGAAAACGAAAATATTATAATTTCAAATAATAAAAATAAGAAACAAAAAGTACATAAAGATAGATTAAAAATTTTTATTTCCTAATCAACATATTATATGTATATTTTTTATTACTAAATCAATTAATTTTCATTCGAAAAAAAAAAAAAAAAAAAAACAACAAAAAACAAAAATAAGAACACAAAAAATAATAAATAAATAAAAAAAAATAATAATAATAATATAAATACAAAAAAAAAAAAAGAAAAACAAAAAATAAATAAATAAATAAATATACTCTAGAACCTAAAATTTAACTTAAAATACTATTAAATAATAACAAATAAATACAAAAAATATATAATAATTAGAAAATAACTCCATTAAATTACGTTATTTTTCAAAAGGAGGGAGGTGTAGTATGTTCACATAGCGAATGCACACTGTACTCAGTGTTATGCATAAATAAATACAATAAATACAAATATATTAATGCACTTAATTTATAAGTCAAAGACCCTTGCAATGGGCTATCCAAGTGCTGAGTCCGCATTTCATACATGCGCGACATACGTGAACATAATACCTTCCCCCTATCTCAGCGACCCTTCGCCGTCGCTTACTTATAAGTATATGCATATAAGCGTCGCAGCGCTGCAGCCTACGCCGGCAGCGCTGCTACCTGAATTAGGCTAAGAAACCTTTTGTATGAATAAGTTAAGTCAATCAACAAAACTACTTTCATTGGAGCGGGACATTGCCTGCTCCAAATAATAAAAACCTAATCAAACCAAAACCAAAGAATCTTCATATTATACAGGTCCTTCGTCAAGGGTCACTCGGTCGACTACAAAAATGGCTCAATCCGCCGTCGATATAGCCTTGAGGAAATTTATTGCCACCACGGATCGTGTGAGCCACTTTGAGGTGCACATCCACACTCCAGGCACCTCAGAAGCTACAAATCTGTCCCCGTCCATGTGCAAACTCCATTTGGACCAAATCCGTGTTTTTTGGGAAAAGGTGGAGAAAAGCTACGAAAGCTGCTCCGACCTTATTTCTGAGTCCGCTGACAGTACGACCGCCGCAACTGAACTAGAATCCAAGTACAGGTACTGCTACTCCGTTTATTCAAGGAGTGTTGTCCAACTTCAGGACATAATAAAGCAGGCTGAGTCCCAATCCACTCAGGTTTCCGTCAGTGAGTCCGCACCGCCGTCTACCGATTGTCGGCTACCACCTGATTTGGATTTATATCCAAAATTCGCGCCTCACGCCTGTGGAGAGATTGTTTCATCTACTCTCCAAGACTAGCGGCGATGCGCACTCCATTGTGTCCAAGGCGCCTTTAACCAATGAAGGGTTTATCTCAGCGTGGCGAAGCCTAACGGAGCGCTTTGAGAATAGAAGGCTGTTGGTGAATAGCCAGTTGAAAATTCTTCTGAATATTCAGGCTATCACTCAAGAGTCAGGAAGCGCCCTTAAAGAAATGCAAGCTGCCCAAGCTCACACGTTCCATGTGGGAGCATTCGCTTCATAACAAGGCCGAGATTCCGACCTGGAAAGAGCTGGATGCCTTTCTGACGGAGCGCCATCGTGCATTGGAAGCCATTGATGATGTTCCGCCAAAGCCGTCAAACGCCAACGGGCCTGCACGCAGGCTGAAAGCGTACGAAGCCAGGGTGGTTCCAGCACCAAAAGGGTGTGACCTGTGCTCCAGGGAAAATCATCCTGTACGTCTATGTCCACGGTTTCTAGAGATGGACGTGACTGCAAGGTCAGACTACATAAAACGAAAGCAGCTTTGCCTCAATTGTTTTGCCCGAGGCCATCAGCAGCGCGATTGCACGAGCCTTCATAGCTGTTTTACGTGTCATAGCCGGCATCATTCGCTTTTACATCGCGGTAATCCCTTTGCGAGAGATCCCAGCCACGCGGCACCGTCAAGGCCACGTGCTGCTCCTGCTCCGGGTGCCGGTGCTGCAGCCTCCGACGATCCGTCAGATGTGCAAGTGTGCTTCGCGTCCGGCTCAAAGGCCGTCCTACTAGGCACGGCCATCATCAATATATGTCATTTAGGCTGCAACTTTCAAGCGCGGGCGTTGATCGATTCGGGGTCCGAGGCGACCTTCATAACTGAGCGTCTTTTCAACCTCGTTAAACTTCCATTCAGGAATATCCAAGCCCAGGTCTCTGGCCTAAATCAGACAGTTGCCGCTCAATCCAAGAAGCTCTGTCACTTTTCGATTCTAGCCCCTTCGAGACCCGGGCTGCAGCTTGAGACTACGGCTTAGGTCCTTCCCCAGTTGGCCGGGAATCTGCCCTCGTATCCGGTTTCGCGAGATCTGCTTAAGGATCTTCCTGACCTTCCCTTAGCGGATCCTAAGTTCTTCGAGAGCTCTCAAATTGATGTTTTAATTGGAGCCGACGTCCTTCCTTCGGTCCTTCTAGGTAGGTCTAAGCCTAACATTTGCGGCTCGCTTCTCGGACAGGAGACTATCTTTGGCTGGGTCCTTACTGGGCCCGTGTCGGCAGCATCTCCGCGTTCTCAACGCAAGTATCCTGTTCGGTTTAGGCCTCATTAGACAAACTCCTTACCAAATTCTGGGAGGTGGAGGAAGTTCCGGCAAACTTAATGACCGAGGCTGAGTCGGTTTGTGAACAAAATTTTATCCGATCTACACAAAGAGACAACAGTGGGAAATACGTGGTGACGCTACCCTTCCGCAACCCTGATCACGTGGGAGCCGGATTGGGACATTCCAGATCTTTCGCGTTGTCTCAGCTCCTGCGAAACGAACTACGCTTGAAGAAGGATCCTTCACTCAAGGCACGGTAAGAGGCCGTCATCCAAGAGTACCTGGATCTAGGTCACATGACCGAGGTGCCATTCACGAATCACTCCTCCAATTACTACCTTCCACATCACGCGGTGCTCAAACCCGAGAGCACGACTACCAAAGTTCGAGTCGTTTTCAATGCATCCAGCCCGTCCGCCAACGGAACCAGCCTGAATGACATTCTTCATGCGGGCCCCGTCCTACAGTCCGATCTGACAATTCAGATTCTTAAGTGGCGCTATTTCCGGTACGTTTTTAACGCTGACATTGAAAAGATGTATCGGCAGATTTGGGTTGATCCTAGCCACACTCCTTTCCAACGTATCCTGTTTCAAAATTCCAAAGGGGGAAAATCCGAGATTACGAGCTCAAAACATTCACCTTCGGAGTCAATTGCGCTCCTTTCCTGGCAATCCGAGTCCTGAAACAACTCGCATACGACGAAGAGATTAGGTATCCGCGGGCTAGTAGCATTATTCGAGACTATATGTACGTGGATGACGTCTTAGCCGGAGCAGACTCCAAGGGAGAGGCTCAGCTAGCAATTCAAGAATTGGACAGGGCCTTAAGCTCAGCGGGGTTCCCTCTAAGGAAATGGACATCCAACAGCAAGGCTATTCTGTCCAATATCCGGATTGACCATCTCCTTAGCACTAACTTCCTCGAGATCGACGCAGAGAGCACTGCAAAGACACTAGGTGTGCGGTGGAAGGCGACTTCGGACGAATTCTTCTTTGTTCCGCCTGATCTTACTTCCGAATCAGTACTCACAAAGCGCCTGGTCCTATCCCAAATTGCGAAACTATTCGATCCAGCAGGCTGGCTCGCCCCGTTTATTGTCCGATCAAAAATGTTTATGCAAGACATTTGGCTCCAGGACCTAGGGTGGGACGACGCTCTTCCTCAAGAATTGTCTCACAAATGGACTGAGTTCCTACAAAGTTATTCCGCGCTCGATCAAATTCGAATCCCTCGTTGGGTCGCTTTCCGACCAGAACTGAAGGTCGAGCACCATGGGTTTTGTGACGCTTCGCAGAAAGCGTATGGCGCCGCCATTTATGTCCGAGTGGAGGTGGGTTCCACAATCATGGTAAACCTGCTCACAGCAAAAACGAGAGTGGCACCAGTCAAAACGGTGTCGCTACCGAGGCTTGAATTATGCGGAGCCTTGCTGCTGTCCGAGATGGCCACGGCGATTCTTCCTAAGATGCCAGCGCCCACTTCAGGCTTACACTGTTGGACAGATTCGACAATAGTCCTAGCATGGCTGAGCAAGCCAGCGTGTCACTGGACTACGTTCGTGGCGAACCGGGTGACCAAGATCACTCAAGCCACCGAAGCTGAGAGATGGGCACATGTCCGATCGGAACATAACCCTGCTGACCTCGCTAGCAGAGGGGTAACGCTCCAAGACCTCGCAGACAGCCAACTGTGGTGGCACGGTCCGGCCTGGTTGCGAATGCCTCGTTGTGAGTGGCCCACTCAGGGTTGTGAGCCGCCCATAACAGAACTCGAAGTGCGAGCGGTCAAGGTCAATGTCGCCAGAGCATCCTCAGAAGACATCCTCGAGCGGTTCTCCGAACTGGACAAGGCATTACGAGTCCTGGCGTACGCGTATCGCTTCATTCAACGCTCGCGGAAAAGAGTAGCGCCGAGTGAGGGGCAGCTATCTAATACAGAGATCGCCGCAGCTGAACGGCTCCTCATCTCCATGACACAACGCAGATGCTTCGCGCTCGAGTCCGCCTGTTTGATCCAAACGCAGCCAGTTCCTCCATCCAGTTCCCTTCGAAATATGAACCCCTTTCTGGATCCATACGGCCTCATAAGAGCGTGTGGTCGGGTGACGGCCTCCGAGGCTCTCCAATATGATGAACGGCATCCGATCATTCTTCCATTCAACTGTCATTTCTCTCGTCTCCTCGTTCGTTTTACACACCGCATAACTCTGCACGGAGGTAACCAACTGATGGTCCGTCTGATCCGCTCAAAGTTCTGGATACCAAAGATTAAGAACTTGCTTAAGTCCGTTATTTTCTCATGCAAGGTCTCCGTAATCCATAAAAAGAAGATACAAACCCAGCTCATGGGAGAGCTACCTAAAGAGCGAACGTCCTTTTCGCGTCCATTTACTTATGGGCATGGACTATGCCGGCCCCTTCGACATTAAGAACTACACCGGACGAGCCTGCCTCTTGACCAAGGGGTATGTGTTGGTGTTTGTGTGTTTCTCCACGAAGGCGATCCATTTGGAGCCAACTTCGGACCTTACAACAGAGAAATTTCTCGCTGCTTTCGCACGCTTCGTGTCCCGAAGGGGGGTGCCCTCGACAAGTCCAGTCGGATAACGGAAAAACCTTTGTAGGCGCAGCCGCTGTGCTGTCCCGCGAGTTTCTTCAGGCACTAATGGAGTCAGTGACGAGTGCGTATAGTCATCAGCAGCTCCTGTGGCAGTTCATTCCTCCGGGAGCTCCCCATATGGGAGGATTGTGGGAAGCCGGAGTCAAAAGCTTCAAAACGCTGTTTTACAAATCCACGGCCACGCGTAAATACACATTCGAAGAACTTGCTACGCTTCTGGCCAAGATCGAGGCCTGTCTGAATTCGAGACCAATCGCTCCGATGTCCGAAGACCCCACAGATCTGCTGGCACTCACGCCGGGTCATTTCCTTGTTGGTGGGCCACTCCTGAAATAAAGGGGGCCACCACGTCCATCATTAATCGCTGGCAGCACCTTAAGGCTCTTCACCAACAATTTCAGCTACGATGGAAGGAAGAATACCTCAAGGAACTCCACAAACGGAATAAGTGGCAAACCCCCATAGCCAACCTCGGCGTGGGGGATATGGTAGTCATCAAGGACGAAAATCTGCCATCCAATGAGTGGCGGCTCGGCAGGATCGATTCCGTGTGTCCCGGACCCGATGGTCATGTTCGAGTAGTGAACATCCGTACTGCCCGGGGTTTAGTCAAACGTCCCGTCGCGAAGGTCGTACTGCTTCCAGGGGGGTCCTCCGAACTACCGCAATAGCTTCTCTTCCCCCTGATCCGTAGTTCTTATCGGCACCTAGTTCTAAGTCGCAAGTCTATCTCCTTCTAATATCATCTTTTTTCTGTCAGATCAAACACGATGTCCCCACGTCCGCGCAGCGCTATCGTATTGGAGAGCAGACGTACGCGAGGTATGAATTCCTACCGATGCCGAGTCTGCCACGGAGTTCATCCGCTACGGAAGTGCCATCGTTTCCTCCGGCTGAGTGTGGAGAAGAGGCTTCGCGCGGTACTCGCAAACCGCTATTGCGCTAATTGTTTGGCGCACGAGCACTCGGACGGAGCATGTCGCCGGGGGGATCGCTGCAAGGTGTGCAGACAGGACCACCACACGCTGCTGCATATGCACGAGCGGCCAGAGTCTCGCTCTCCTAGTCCAGTCGCCGCTCCTAGGCACTCGACCACCGCTCCTAGGCACTCGTCCGCCGCTCCTAGGCATTTGTCCGCCGCACCTAGGCTCTCGACCGCCGCTGCTAGGCACCCTTCCGCCGCCCCGACGCGCTCGGCTGCCGCTCCATCGCACTTTCCCAGTGCCCTTCGGGACGCTACGGCCACTTCGCACAGCGCGGCAGGAACGCCGACGGCACCATCGCTGGCTGGCCTGCTTCAGCGGCACAGCGTCAACGTCCTTCCGACCGCGCTGGTGCGGATTGATACGGGGACGCGGATTTTCAACACCGCTGCGCTCATCGACCCTTGCACACCCACGAGATGCGTCGACGCTTCACTGGCCGCGAGTTTCCGGCTACCGACGACCGACGTAGGGGGCGATCAGATCTGCTCAGCCGCCGTGCTTTTCGATCGATCCCAGCATCCGCCTCGATGTCCTCTTCAAAGTTGAGCCGTACGTGCGCATCCGCACTCCGATTCGAGAGCTCGATGAAGCCGTGCGGAACTGCTTCCAAGACATCACTTTAGCGGACGAGCGGTTCTATCTCCCCGCTACGATCTCCGTAGTCCTGGGTGCGGATGTATACCCTCAAGTAATGCAGTCGGGATTCAGGAAGTTCCAGGTCGGACGACCGGTGGCCCAGAAGACCGTATTCGGATGGGTCCTCTCCGGGGCCTGTCATCAACTATAGGAAGGCAGGAATATGTTGCAACCGGAGTGATTGCAAGGGGGGCGGAATGTTCAGGCCAAGGGCCACTGTACCCCCGCTGCTCTCAGAGCATTCCTCGCTGCTCTGCCGCTGCAGTGATCGCTCTCCGTCGCTAGGCGAACTTCGGGACTGCTCGCGTCCGACCGTTGGTTCTCCCGCTCTCCTTATGTTATGCAGGCGGGAGTTCGGGTTTCTAGTATGTAAGCTAGCATGTTTAGTCATCAAACTGAAGTCAAAATATAGTGAAGTGTGAATCGACGCCCCCGTGCCTTCTTATTTTCATCGTCTTAATTTCGACTGCGTCGAGACGCCACCACCATCGACCTTCTTTTCCCGGACTTATTTTTTCTCGCTGAAGGAAGCCACCCTCCTCCAAAACAGGTATTTATATTATTATTTATATTATATTATTATTTATTTGTATTCTTATTTATGTTATGGTTTATCTTTAGTTATGTTAGTTATTTACGTTATTTATTATGATTTATATTATTTATTTTAATATTTGGATTTCCTTATGTTATTTATTTGTGAATTTGCCAATCGGCTCTTCACATTCCCCTCCTTCTTCGGGGGACGCAAAGAGATCCTGATCTCTTTTGGTCTCTGGGTCGGCCTTGGCTCCGGTGTGGCCGGCTTAGAAGCTGGCGTCGGCTCCGATGGGACCTTCTCGTGGGATCGGTTCTCCCACCCCTGCTCCTTCGGGGGACCAAGGCGGGCAGAGTGTCGTCCTCGGCCTCATAGCGAGGGCCAGGTGCTTCTCCGGCGCTGCCGCCCGTGGCAGTCGGCGGAGCTTCGACGGGATTGTCGTCGTCGAAGGTGACGATCAGTTCTGGCGGGGTGATGGGACCGGTTCGTCGTCCATCTTCTTCCGCCTCCATCCTAGTGGCTGTAAATTGCATTCACTGGGGTAAGTCGCCCAATGTCATATCTGTGAACAAACAAAGTTTTATTAGACTTGTGCCTTACTAAGGACCTACTTAGCATTTTAGTTATGGTTAGGCCTTAATTTGGAGGAGTTAGTTGTGGACACTGGGAGCATTGAGTTTTCCCCATCAGTGAAATGTGGACGTTGGGAAGGCGCACCGTCCAACAAGTGGCCCCCACTGACTCAGTCTTGGCTCCTGTCGCAGGACTCCTAGTTATTAACGGCTCTTGCCCTCTGTGTCTGTTTCTTTTCTTAGCCAAATGTTTAGCATTTCCGGGCCGCAACAGTTTTCTGGTGGCAGAACCTCTGGTTCCTGCTGCTGTACCGCCGCTGCGGTCTTCCTCTGTGAAGCTTAGGGTCACACGCCGCTAACTTCCTCCTCGTTCTCCGGCTTCGCCGGTTCCAGATCGTTGACTGTCTCTTTTAAGTCACCTAGTGATGCCGCCCTGCGCTGCCTACTCTGGACATGCTGCAGACGGACGATCGTGGGCGCCAGGAACTTGATAACCTTGTATGGCCCTTCATATTTAGGGGCCAGCTCTGCCGCAAAATTATCCGCCGCTTTGGATAAGTAGTGCTGCTTGACGAATACTAAAGATCCTAACCTTGGTCTCCATGCTCGTCTTCGAAGATCGTAATGCTTCCGTTGCTCGAGTAAAGCTCGCTGAGTGTTCTCTTGGACGATCTTGAACACGTCGCGAAGCATTTCCGCTTTCGCGACGGGCGTTTCCCTTGGTCCCGGAGTAACTTCGTCATACAAGTCCCCTGGGAGTCGTGGCTCTCTGCCTTGAATGATGAAGGCCGGACTAAATCCGGTCGAATCCGAAACGCTGCTGTTTATCGCCGAGTTCAGCTCCGGTAACAATTCGTCTCAAGTCGTCTGCTTATCCTCGATGAACTGGGCGACCATAGTCTTAATGGTGCGATTGGCCCTCTCCGTCGGGTTCTGCTGCGGTGTATAGGGTGCCGTATACTGGATCTCCATTCCCGCTTGTTTACAGAAAGCTTTAAAAGAACGACTAGTGAATGGAGTTCCGATATCACAAAAGAACCTGCGTGGAATCCCGAAATGATTCAGAATCCTCTCCCTAAAGGACTTTTCAAGATGTGCTGAAGTAGCTTTTCTTAAGGGGACCAACTCAACCCATTTAGAAAAAGCGTCGAAAAATACAAGAAGCATGCTGTTCCCGCTCTTGGAACGCGGAAGTGGCCCGATGAAATCTGCGCAGACAGTGTCGAAAGGCTCACTGATCTGCCTGGCAAACATTTTGCCCGCTGGTTTACTCTGACTGACCTTAAACCGCTGGCAAGTGTCACACTTGCGTACATACCTGGCTACATCACGGAAGAGTCCCGGCCAATAATACCTCTGGGCGATCCGGGTGGTAGTCTTCCTGATTCTGAGATGTCCTGCCGTGGGCTGGTCGTGGCATTCCGACAGCACTCGCTGGCGGTGTTCCTTGGCCACGCACAGTTTCCATGGCACCGAGTCTTCATCATCGGGTCGTGCTCCAATATGGCGATATAGCTGCTGATTCTCGTATACATAGTCTGGAAATTCTCCAGGCTTTTCCTGGACTAGTGTCAGCATCCGCTGGTACCAAGTGCATGTGGGTTTGTCCTCCTGAATCATCTGTATCACCTCCAAAGGCTGAATTCCGCGCCGATATGTGACGTCAAATTGGTACTGCTGCAATTCTAACGCCCAGCGCGCGATTCGTTCCTTCGGGATTATCGATTGAGTTGAGCCACTTCAAAGCGAGATGGTCCGTTATCACCTCAAACCGATATCCTTCCAAGTAACACCTGAGTTTCCTGATGGCCCATATAATGGCCAGACACTCCTTCTCTGTGGTCGAGTAATTTTCCTCAGCGGCTATGAGACGTCGATACGCAAACGCGATGACTCTCTTCCCCCTGGATTGTCTGGGTTAAAACGGCCTCTAGTCCTATGTCGCTAGCATCTGTTTGGAGGCCAAACTTCTCATTAAAGTCGGGACACGCCAGGAAGAGCGCCTCCGTGAGCTTCCTCTTCAGTTCTTCGAATGCATCCTGCTGCTCCTGCTGCCATTGCCATTTCTTCCCTTTCAAGAATTGGACAGGGCCTTAAGCTCAGCGGGGTTCCCTCTAAGGAAATGGACATCCAACAGCAAGGCTATTTTGTCCAATATCCGTAGTGACCATCTCCTTAGCACTGACTTCCTCGAGATCGACGCAGAGAGCACTGCAAAGACACTAGGTGTGCGGTGGAAGGCGACTTCGGACGAATTCTTCTTTGTTCCGCCTGATCTTACTTCCGAATCAGTACTCACAAAGCGCCTGGTCCTATCCCAAATTGCGAAACTATTCGATCCAGCAGGCTGGCTCGCCCCGTTTATTGTCCGATCAAAAATGTTTATGCAAGACATTTGGCTCCAGGACCTAGGGTGGGACGACGCTCTTCCTCAAGAATTGTCTCACAAATGGACTGATTTCCTACAAAGCTATTCCGCGCTCGATCAAATTCGAATCCCTCGTTGGGTCGCTTTCCGACCAGAACTGAAGGTCGAGCACCATGGGTTTTGTGACGCTTCGCAGAAAGCGTATGGCGCCGCCATTTATGTCCGAGTGGAGGTGGGTTCCACAATCATGGTAAACCTGCTCACAGCAAAAACGAGAGTGGCACCAGTCAAAACGGTGTCGCTACCGAGGCTTGAATTATGCGGAGCCTTGCTGCTGTCCGAGATGGCCACGGCAATTCTTCCTAAGATGCCAGCGCCCACTTCAGGCTTACACTGTTGGACAGATTAGACAATAGTTCTAGCATGGCTGAGCAAGCCAGCTTGTCACTGGACTACGTTCGTGGCGAACCGGGTGACCAAGATCACTCAGGCCACCGAAGCTGAGAGATGGGCACATGTGCGATCGGAACATAACCCTGCTGACCTCGCTAGCAGAGGGGTAACGCTCCAAGACCTCGCAGACAGCCAACTGTGGTGGCACGGTCTGGCCTGGTTGCGAATGCCTCGTTGTGAGTGGCCCACTCAGAGTTGTGAGCCGCCCATAACAGAACTCGAAGTGAGAGCGGTCAAGGTCAATGTCGCCAGAGCATCCTCAGAAGACATCCTCGAGCGGTTTTCCGAGCTTGACAAGGCATTACGAGTCCTGGCGTACGTGTATCGCTTCATTCAACGCTCGCGGAAAAGAGCAGCGCCATGTGAGGGGCAGCTATCTAATACAGAGATCGCCGCAGCTGAACGGCTCCTCATTTCCATGACACAACGCAGATGCTTCGCGCTCGAGTCCGCCTGTTTGATCCAAAAGCAGCCAGTTCCTCCATCCAGTTCCCTTCGAAATATGAACCCCTTTCTGGATCCACACGGCCTCATAAGAGCGTGTGGTCGGGTGACGGCCTCCGAGGCCCTCCAATATGATGAACGCCATCCGATCATTCTTCCATACAACTGTCATTTCTCTCGTCTCCTCGTTCGTTTTACACACCGCATAACTCTGCACGGAGGTAACCAACTGATGGTCCGTCTGATCCGCTCAAAGTTCTGGATACCAAAGGTTAAGAACTTGGTTAAGTCCGTTATTTTCTCATGCAAGGTCTGCGTAATCCATAAAAAGAAGATACAAACCCCACTCATGGGAGAGCTACCTAAAGAGCGAACATCCTTTTCGCGTCCATTTACATATACGGGCATGGACTATGCCGGCCCCTTCGACATTAAAAACTACACCGGACGAGCCTGCCTCCTGACCAAGGGGTATGTGTTGGTGTTTTGTGTGTTTCTCCACGAAGGCGATCCATTTGGAGCCAACTTCGGACCTTACGACAGAGAAATTTCTCGCTGCTTTCGCTGCTTTCAAAAGCTTCAAAACGCTGTTTTACAAATCCACAGCCACGCGTAAATACACATTCGAAGAACTTGCTACACTTCTGGCCAATATCGAGGCCTGTCTGAATTCGAGACCAATCGCTCCGATGTCCGAAGACCCCACAGATCTGCTGGCACTCACGCCGGGTCATTTCCTTGTTGGTGGGCCACTCCTGAAATAAAGGGGGCCACCACGTCCATCATTAATCGCTGGCAGCACCTTAAGGCTCTTCACCAACAATTTCAGCTACGATGGAAGGAAGAATACCTCAAGGAACTCCACAAACGGAATAAGTGGCAAACCCCCATAGCCAACCTCGGCGTGGGGGATATGGTAGTCATCAAGGACGAAAATCTGCCATCCAATGAGTGGCGGCTCGGCAGGATCGATTCCGTGTGTCCCGGACCCGATGGTCATGTTCGAGTAGTGAACATCCGTACTGCCCGGGGTTTAGTCAAACGTCCCGTCGCGAAGGTCGTACTGCTTCCAGGGGGGTCCTCCGAACGACCGCAATAGCTTCTCTTCCCCCTGATCCGTAGTTCTTATCGGCACCTAGTTCTAAGTCGCAAGTCTATCTCTTTCTAATATATTCTTTTTTCTGTCAGATCAGACACGATGTCCCCACGTCCGCGCAGCGCTATCGTATTGGAGAGCAGACGTACTCGAGGTATGAATTCATACCGATGCCGAGTCTGCCACGGAGTTCATCCGCTACGGAAGTGCCATCGTTTCCTCCGGCTGAGTGTGGAGAAGAGGCTTCGCGCGGTACTCGCAAACCGCTATTGCGCTAATTGTTTGGCGCACGAGCACGAGGACGGAGCATGTCGCCGGGGGGATCGCTGCAAGGTGTGCAGACAGGACCACCACACGCTTCTGCATATGCACGAGCGGCCAGAGTCTCGCTCTTCTAGTCCAGTCGCCGCTCCTAGGCACTCAGCCGCCGCTCCTCGACGTTCTTCCGCCGCTCCCAGGCACTCGACCGCCGCTCCTAGGTACTCGTCCGCCGCTCCTAGGCACTCGTCTGCCGCTCCTAGGCATTTGTCCGCCGCACCTAGGCTCTCGACCGCCGCTGCTAGGCACCCTTCCGCCGCCCCGACGCGCTCGGCTGCCGCTCCGTCGCACTTTCCCAGTGCCCTTCGGGACGCTACGGCCACTTCGCACAGCGCGGCAGGAACGCCGACGGCACCATCGCTGGCTGGCCTGCTTCAGCGGCACAGCGTCAACGTCCTTCCGACCGAGTTACAATCCTGTGGCCGAGGGAGAAAGGCTTTCAAAGAATTCAGCAGAATGACAAATCTTTATTTTTTCAATATCTTCGTCAGAGTTCGTATTGGCACCGCCTCCTTGTTCCTGGGTCCGTCTCCAAGTGTGCCCAAAGAGATAGGGGGCATGTTGACTCTCGGTATTGGTTCCAGTGTGACCGGAGAGAGGAGGCATGTTAACTCTGGGTCGGTCCTGTCTCCAGTGTGGGCATGTTAACTCCTCCCCCCCCAGTCCGAAGAGAAGGCCATAAGGGGAAATGGCCGGATCGGAGAAGGGTGATTAGGCGACGTGTTGTTGGTGTATGCCACGAACTCCGACGACATTTTGAATTTAACATTTTTTTTATGGATATCTTAATATTAAACATGAGTGTTGTGTTTATAAACGTTACATCTAAAGCTAAAGTTACATTTTGTTTAATTATTATGTATTTTTGTATCGTAGATTGTTTCTTGTTAATGTGGGTTTTTAAGTTACTTGGTTTGATATATTTATTGAATAATGCTTGTCTATCTTATGTTTCTTCCATTGATTTCTTAACTATTTTTCTAATTTTTTGTTTGTGTAACTTTTGACCTTTAGTTGTTAGGAGAGTGACTGCTTTGTCTCTATCTACTTTGTGTATTGAAAATCTCGGTGTTATCTTGTTTCTACGGTTTTCTTTTCTAAATATTTTATCATTAGGATCGACTTGGACTGGTGTCTCCCTGTCCTTGTTTAATTTAGCCAATTTTTTTCCTCTGGTCGCGCTTAAATGTTCCTGTACTTTTGGGTATATGTCTTTTCTAAATTCGTTTAATTTCTTAAGGTAATCATGGTGATTGTCGAATGTTATTGTTTTGTTAAATATGTGTGTTCTTCCGTGGAAGAGCTCGAAAGGGGTATAGGAAGTGCTGGAGTGTATTGCATTGTTATATGTTGCTACTGCTTCTGCGAGTATTTGGGCATGATCGCGTTCTATGCGTGCTTCCTTTCTTTTGTTCAAGATTATCCTGTATAGTTCGGTTAAGGTGGAGTGCAGTCTCTCGACAGAAGCGTTGCCCGTTGATTGTTGAAATGAAGTTGTATGAGCCGTTATTTGGAATTGATTTAAGAAAATTGCCCGAAAATTCCGCGCCCTGGTCGAAAATTATTTTCTTTGGTGCGCCATAGTGACTTATAAATCGTAATAGGGCATCGACGACTTTTATTGAATTCCTATTGCTAAGGGGGTAGGCTTGTGCTAGTTTGGTGAATTTATCGATAATTGTGAGGTTACAAGTATTGTTAATGAAATATATGTCTATATGTACGACTGCCAATGGTCCATCTGGGGCGGTTGGGGTTTGCATCAATGGTTTATGGGGGTGTCTATCGTATTTTAGGGTTAGGCAGGTATCGCAATTTTTTATAATTTTTGTGATAATGTCTTTTAAATGCGGAAAATAAATGTCCCTTTTTAAATGGTTATATGTTTCATCTATGCCTCTATGATTGGTATTAAAGTGGTATGCACGAATTTCGTTTTCCTGATCATGAGGATTCGTAATTTCGGTTAACCATATATTGCAGCGGAAAATTTTGTATAAGTCATTTTCAAAGAAATAGTTATTATAAGACTCTTCTATTATTTTGAAAATATCGTTTGGTGCAAATATTGCGAATGTTTTATTCGGTTTCAGGATTGTTTGAAGGGTGTTTGTAACAGAGTCGAAAGTATGTACGGGTTCCGTGATAATATGTCTTACTTTATGGATAAATGGTGTTTCTACTTGTCTTAAAGTTGTTGATCCGATACGGAATATTATTTGGCAATTAAAGTGATTTAGTGGTTGCGAAGCGATTGGTATAATTTGTGGGTCCTCGTTTATGTTCAAGTTTGGCTCAATTCTGCTGAGTGCGTCAGCAACTACGTTTTGCGACCCTTTTTTGTATACGATTTCGTAGTCGTAAGCGGCCAGGATTGTTTTCCATCAAAGTAGTTTTGGATTCTGACCTTTCAAATTTTCTAGCCAGATTAATGGCTTATGGTCTGTGACTATTTTGAATCTACGCCCGAAAAGGTATGGTCTGAAATGACCTACAGACCAAATGATAGATAGCATTTCTTTCTCTATCGTCGAATAGCGGATTTCCGTGTCCGAGAGTGTCCTGCTAGCGAAGGATATGGGTCTGTCATTAGTATCTGGGCCTTGTGACAACACAGAGCCTGTTTTTTATGATGTTTTGCTCGAGCATTTTTGAAATTTGCTTTTTTACTTCGTCTTTATGTACAAATGGGTAACGGTAAGATTTTGTGTGTATCGGTATATTATCTGTTGTTGGTATAGAGTGTTTGACGGCGTTAGAGAACGTTAGTTGGTTGTTTTCGTTGTGGAAAAGTCTTTTGAATGACTTGCATAGTTTGAGTATTTGTTGTTTTTCCTCGCTGTTAAGGTGTTCCGTTTGAATTTTTAATTGTTGGTCATCCGGTCGTTCTGTATCTGTTCCCGCGGACATACAGTTTAAGTATTGGTGGGTTTGTGGAGAGAACTCTTCTGCTTGTAACGGTTCCTCGAGGTAAAGTGTTTGGATCTGGTCTGAGTTATTGCAGACTTCGAAATAGGCGGATCCTGCGTTTGCGGTGTATAAACCGCCTGTTATGGATATTTGATTATCCAAATTCATAGTTTCAAATATAAAGTCTCCCTGCATGAAGTTTACTGGGAGCGGAAGTAGCATTTTGGTATTTTGTGGCAGGTTATGTAATGTGTCTACAGGGTTTGCCCTTGTGAGGATTGGGATGGCGGTTTCTGGTGTTTCTAGTATGGACTCGGCAAAGTTTATTCTTGCATTTAGGCAAGATAGGATATCCATGCCTAGGAGACCATTGAAGTGGGGGTGGAAATTAAATAATAAGAACTTAAAATTGGGAATTTTTTTGAATTGTTTGAAATTTATTTTTTCTGTATATTCCCGAATTTTGAATGTACTGAGAACAGTGTGGATATTGATATCTGAGGTTAGTTTTTTGATGTGATCTTCATTAATAAGTGCCGGGTTTATGAAAGAGTAAGTAGATCCAGTGTCTATTAGGAATTTTAGAGGATTTGACACCATGGAGTTTGGTGATAATAAAACAAATGGCAAGGAAGATCCGTGAGTCTTCTTGCTTTTGTAGCCGACTGGCTTCCCGAGGCTTCTATTTGAAAATTTGCATCATCGTTGATGTTACATAGGGGAGCTCTTGAATTACGGTTGTTTCTGTTTTGGTGACTTAGGGATTGATTTGGTTGGTCGTTATTGTGGAAGGGGTTTCTGCCCAGAGTTTCTTTATCTTGTCGACCATTACTATTGTTGTGGGAATTATGTTGACGTGTGAAGCGTCTATTATTATTGTTGTTAAAATTTTGTTGTCTCTGTATAAAGCGGCCGGGGGGTAAGGGTGCATCAGACCAAGGCAAGATCAGCAGAGTTTTTGCTGATGTATATTCCTTGGCTTCCTGGTGCATCAAGTCGACTCGTAGGTGAATATCAATTTGATAGACACCACCCTCTTCTCGGAGAGGGTCCTCCGCGTGGTACCTCCTGGAAACGTACCAAGGTACGGCTAATACGAGCGGCAGTATCCCGTGAATCCTCTATCCACATTCCTATGACTCCACTTCCCTACCGAGACCTGGGCAAGTCTTTAAACGGCCTCCCCTCAAGTCAGGCGTGTAACGCGACCCGTGCTCTCTGACTTTCGGTTCGCAGCTGAGGGGTCAATCCAGCTGTGTTCGAACGGAGCCTTCCCAGGGCCGGGCAACCCTGGGTCGGAACTAGCCTTACCGTGGCTTAGGGGCGAAGCCACGGTGGACCACCTTCAAAGCCCCAAACCCCTCGGGCCCGCCGCGCTCGCCTCGTCGAGCAACGCGGGCGTTTATGAACATGGCTACAACAAAAAAATCCGCTTCGGACCTCGTGGGGAGGTAAAACCCCAAAATATTGACGACATCGACGAAGATGAGTTGTTGCGCTCGGATGACGAGACGCTGACTCCGTCGAGTTCGGTGGGGAATGCTAAGTCGAGCACTCCCCAAACGCAACAACAACAGAAAACGACAATCACCGAGGCGAGCCACGCCAAGGTGAAGGGTAACGACCAGCCAAAGTCGTTTTCCCATCAACAAAAAAAAGCGCAGGCCAGCAAGGCCCGCTTCATTCTGGCAAAGATAGCCAAGAACGAGGCAGAGGGCAAAGCGGACCAGCGCGATTTAAAAGACAAAGCCCGATTCCAGGCCGTGGTCGCGGACTTCGAGGCATACGAGAAGGAGCACCCGGAAGCGTTCCAACAGCCCCAATCGAAGCGCAACCGCTCACAAGAAGTGAGTGAGAGCGCGCCGAAAAGGGCAAAGGACGCCAAAGGGGTCGCCAGAGCTACATCCTTCGTCAAGCCGGCGAAGAAATTCAGCGAGGTGGCTAGAGACAGCCTAGCCATGGCACTGGTGGACGAGCTCAATGACGATGGGCGCCTGCTGTCGGAGAAGTGGGATGAGGTCGAGACCAGATTGTCTGAGATGGTATCAGACAAGATACTAGCTGAGCCAGCTGGTCCGACACCATCCTTCGACTCCTCAGACATGGTTCGAGGGCACCGGGTGATCAGGTGCGACGATGAGTCCTCGAAGGACTTCCTGGCGGAGTGCGTCGCTAAGATTAGCGGCGCCTGGAAGGGGCTTAGCCTAAAGCTCGTCCCCGCCACGGATATCCCGAGAAGGCCCAGAGCTCGCATTTGGTTGCCTAAGGGACTCTCGAGCCATGACAGGGTGCTCAAGACTCTGAGAGCCCTAAATCAGGATGTCGACATGGCAGACTGGGCCATCTTGAAGGCGGAGCGAGAGATGAGGACAAGTCAGCCGTACTTGTTCCTCATCAACAAGCAATGCCTTCCACAGCTGGAGAAGACCGACTACAAAGTACGGTACGGGGTCAGGAAGGCAAAGATAAAGGTCTTCCCTAACCGAGCCGGACGACAACCTCGAGGACGAAGTCGACGATACCAAGCAGCTGATGGACGACTTGGTCATCGACGACGACACCCCCAATACCACGCCGCAATAAATGCCGAAAGTCGTACAGGTCAACCTGAAGCGCAGCTCGCACGCTTCAGCGAATCTGGCAGTCCTCCTCCGAGAAGAGGACATCGACATCGGCTTACTACAAGAGCCATGGACCAGGGACGGACAAATCTCTGGCATGGCCATTAAAGGATACACGACATTATACACAAACTCGACAGGTAGGCCGAGGGCGGGTATAATCATTAAAAACAACCTTAACGCTCTTTTACATCCCAATCTTAGCAACTCAGACCTAGCAGTGGCCAGGCTGGTAGCAGCGGATGGGACAGCCTTACTAATAGCCTCCGGGTACATGGCCCACGACGAACCTGCACCACCTGAAGCGTTCATCAGGGCGATGCAATTCGCCGAGGAGACTAAGACGACGCTTATCCTCGGGTGCGACGCCAACGCCAGGCACACACTGTGGGGAAGCAAGGAAACAAACGAGAGGGGGTGAGTCTCTTTTCGAACATATTATTTGCCGTGACGTCACTATATGTAACAGAGGGGGAAACGCCCACCTTTATTTTTCCGAGTACGGAAGAATTCCAAGGATGGGAGGAGGTCCTAGATATAACGCTCCATATAGAGCACAGTAACCACAGGGTAGAAAAATGGAGGGTTTCGACAAAAAACTCTTTTTCAGACCATAGATACATATTCTTTGAGATTTCGATGCCGACCTGCGAGACGGCACCGAAGCGCAATCCCCGCAACACAGACTGGAACAAATATGAAAAGATTGTACAGTCAAAGGTGAAGAACAGGAAGGTCAAAGTAAGACCCACCCCGGAAGGAATAGACAAGGAAGTCGAGGACTTCACGAATATTCTCAACAACGCGTACGAAGAGTCGTGCAGAGTAACGTACTCCAAGAAGACATATCCGCAATGGTGGAACAGAGAGCTGAGCGAGCTTAGAAAAAAGGCTAGGAAAGCCTTTAATACAAGTTACGGAACCAAAGACTGGCAGCCGTATAAGGAAATACACAAAGAATACAAAAAAGCGATATGCGCAGCCAAGAAAGACTCTTGGAGCATGTACTGCGAATCGCTAGAAGGAATCAAAGACACGGCTAGGTTGAGCAAAATACTAGCCAAGGGGCATACAAGCCCCACTCTTATAAACAGATCTGACGGCACAGGAAGTACGTCAGCAGAAGAGACACTGGAGATCCTGCTGGACACACATTTCCCAGGTAACCAGAAAGAAGAAACTCGATCAGAGGAGAGCCAATTGGCGGAACATCAGCAAAGAGTCGACGAGATCGTCACCATGGAAAGAATCCAATGGGCGGTGGACTCTTTCGATAAGTACAAAAGTCCGGGACCGGACGGAATCATACCAGCAATGTTGCAGACAACAAAAGCATGCATTGGCAGATGGCTGCAAGCAATCTTCCAAGCATGCATCAAAACAGCACACATACCACTTCCGTGGAAGGAAGCAAGAGTAGTCTTTATACCAAAACCAGGAAGAAGAGGACACATCCAAGCCAAGGATTACAGGCCGATCAGCCTGACCTCATTCCTCATGAAAACAATGGAACGGATACTAGATATCCATATCAGAGAAAGAACGGAGAAAAACCTTTCCGAAGCACAGCATGCATACAGGAAAGGCAAGTCCACTGAAACAGCACTACATAGAAGACATAGAAGGCGCCTTCAATAACGTAAACGCAGATTCCATCCTGAGCTCCCTCAACAGGATTGGAGTTGAAGTAGGCATCAGAAAATGGATCGGCGCAATGCTAACGAGCAGAAGGATAACAGCCGAACTGAGTGGCACTCATCACACGAGATACGTGAAGAGGGGCACACCTCAGGGAGGAGTTCTGTCTCCACTGCTGTGGCTGATTAACATGGACGACATATTGAGAGAACTCAATAGCGAAGGAGTAAAAGTGGTAGCATACGCAGACGACGTAGTTCTACTCGCTTCAGGACCATTCCCAGACGTCATCAGCGAACTAATGACAAGGGCGCTGAAAAAACTCAACCAATGGGCAAAAGCCTGTGGGTTGGGCATAAACCCAAGCAAAACGGAACTTATGCTCTTTACGAAGAGAACAAAGATTCCCAGATTCAGTAAGCCGAAGATAGACGGTACAGAGCTAGAGCTGTCACAACAAGCCAAGTATCTAGGAGTGATACTGGATACAAAGCTATCATGGAAACAAAACATCAACGAAAGAGTAAAGAAAGCGAGCATAGCATTCTACTCCTGCAGGAAGATGTTCGGGAAAAATTGGGGCATCAACCCCAAGACAATAATATGGCTCTACACAGCGGTTGTAGGAGAGACAGTGAAGTGGCAGGCTGCATTCTTACCGCGCTCCGCTTGATTTCCATCCTAAGCCGGTGCAAGCGGCCAGTTAGCCTGAAATTAGAATCGAAGTGCAGTGCGAGACTCCTCGGGACGCGGTTACATACCTGGACGGTCCCTGGATGCGCCGTGGCAGACTTGCCGGCCGCAGAAATCTGGGCACCTATTTCCCATAGAGGAACCCGAGGGTAAGGGGAGGGGGCGTCTCTCGCCTCTCTTCCACTCAAATCGCCTTTCTCCTTTCTCTGCTCTTTTCCGCATTTTCGCAAGCCACTTTTCCCCGCGTTTCTGAAGTAAACAACCACAGCTGATCTCACACTGATCGCAGTGTTGTAAAACGCCGGTTGAAGCTCGATAACAGTCGCGCTTAACAGCACAACGCTTCCAGCGCTGTAAAACGCGAGCGGTTAAGCTTGTTCCCGCCATAGCCTGTTTTTAAATTTAAATTCAATTTAATTTAAAACAGCAGGCTTTTTTCCCGAGGCCGCGGGCGGCTGCGCAGCTGGCAAGTGGGACAAGGTCGAGGTCCTGACCAAATTCCGATCCCCCGCCAAGGCGGTGTCCCGAACAAGGGACGTCGGGGACCGAGAAGGGGCGGTATAACCCCCGTCGTAGAGCCAGGGGGAAATCCTTGGCCACCGTGGGAGCCCTGTGTAGGCCGTACAGCCGGCTATGGAAGAAGGCAACCCCTTCGTGGGTGGCTCGGCGCTGGCAAGATCGCCTTGCCATGCAAGGGAAGTGGACGATGCGGCGGCGTTCAAAAAGAGCAATAAGCTCTTAAGATCGCCCCCACCGCTCGGAGCCCTAGAAGACGGGCTGAGAACGGGTGCAGGCGCAACGCCGACCCCCAAGAGGTCACGAGACCCTGCCAGCCCGGCAAGTTCACAAAGAACAACGCCGGCTAAAAGGAGCAAGGCATCGCGGGAGGCAGCGTGTCTGCAGGATCTCCAGGAGCTGGGGAGCATGCTGCAGGAGGTGTACGCCAAGGTGATGGACAAATCCCTGCGGCACATCACCATCGCCATGAGGGAGTCGTTCGCGAAGATGACGGCCCTCCACTCCAGCATCCTCAAGGCGAGTCTAGTAGCCGCCGAGGGTGACAGCTGCAGGCAGGAGAGCCAAGTCGCCGCTACCGTCTGCCCAACCTGCGCCCTGAGCACGCGCGGCGTGGACAAGGAGCAGCAGACTCTGACGGTTTGGAAGAGGGAGGTGGCAGTTCAAACGGAACCTTGGCGACGGCTAAGCCAGCAGCTCGAGCCCGGACCATCGGCTTCGGTGGCCCCTCCAGCCCGCGCTCCGCAAGCGAAAGGCGCAAAAGCGCCCAAGAAGCCCCGTGCGAAGCCCAGTGTGGAGGCGCAAGTTCCCGCGGCGCCGCACACGGCCGCCCGGAAGCCCGAGAGCCACGGGATTCCAGAAAACGACTGGAAGGTGGTCGCGAAAAGGCCAAGGCCAGCGCGCCGCACCCGTCCTGACGCCGTCATTGTGCAGGCACGAGGCATGTCGTACAGCGAGGTGCTCGCCATGGTGACCAGGAGGGAAGACAGGCAGCTGTCGGATCTGGGGAGTTGCGTCTCCAAGGTTCGCCGTACCACCAACGGCAACCTGCTCCTTGAGGTGGCCAAAGGCAGCGTTGAGAGCGCTGAGGCCATGAAAGAGAGCATTGAGAAAGTGCTTGGAGAAGCAGCGTCGGTGCGCGCCACGACGGAAGACTCGAAGGTGGTCGTCCTGGAGTTGCGCAACATCGACTCCATCACCACGAAGGAGGAGGTCTGCGCAGCCATCGCGGGCCAATTTAATATCCAACCGGATCGGATCAAGGTTCGTAGCATGCGCCGCGGGTACGCAGAGACCCAATCGGCGGTGTTCAGCTTGCCGGTCCCCTTGGGCAAGGCTGTGCTCCAGCGTGGAGAAGTGCGGATCGGATGGACCATCTGCAGGATCCGGGAGAGGCAAGGCCCACCGAGGTGCTTCAGATGCCTGGAACTGGGGCACATTGCGGTCCACTGCAAGAGCCCAGTGGACAGGAGCGGCTGCTGCATCAAATGCGGCAAGCCGGGGCACAGGGCAGCAGAGTGCAGGCAAGAGGCATCATGCTTCATCTGCTCAGCGGCCGGTGAGAAGGACACGAAGCACCAGGCAGGCGGCAAAGGATGCCCAGCCGCAGGCAGCGGGAAAGGGAACCACGCAACCAGATGCAGTTGATTCAGCTGAACCTGAATCACTGCAGAGCGGCGCAGGATCTCCTGGCGCAGACGGTTCGCGAGCTTGGCTCGGAGGTGGCAGTCCTCAGCGAACCCTACAGGGTAGGCAGCAGCAGCGACTGGGCAACGGACTGCTCTGGCAGGGCGGCCCTGTGGCTCTGCGGACTGGGGACGCAGGAGATGCGGGACATGAAGTCGGCCGAGGGATTCGTCCGAGCAAATGTTGGAGGCGTCTGGGTGTACAGCTGCTACCTCGCACCCAGCCTCTCGCTGGAGTCCTTCAACAGGATCCTGGACGAGCTATGCAGCGACGTACGCGGAAGGAGCCGTGCTGTGGTCGGTGGCGACTTCAACGCCTGGGCCGTGGAATGGGGGTCCCCTCGGACCAATGCCAGAGGCCGAGCCTTGTTGGAGGCCTTTGCCTCTCTCGATGTTGCCCTTCTGAATGAAGGCTCCCGGCAGACATTCACCAGAGCGGGGGCGAGCTCGATCATCGACCTCACCTTCGCCAGCAGCGCGCTGGCCCGCCATGCACGTTGGAGGATTAGCGACGCCTACACCGCCAGCGACCACGAGGCCATCGAATGCACGATAGACCCAGCTGGCCGACCGAGTTGCACCGCACCGCTGCCCAGGAAGGCGTTCAGACAGGACACCTTCAGGCCGCAAGCGTTTGCACACGCCCTGGATGGTTTCTCGGCGAACGAAGCAGACGGGGCGAATGCAATGGCCAACAAGCTGGCTACAGCGATGGAAGACGCGTGCAACCAGAGCATGCTACCGAGGAGGACGTTCCGTCAGCACCACTCTCCGGTGTACTGGTGGAGTGAGGAGATAGCGGACCTCCGCCGCACTTGCCTCCGCAGCAGAAGGCTTCTGCAGCGGGCTAAAGGCACTCCGCGCCTCTCCGAGTGTAGCGACCGCTACAAAACGGCAAGAAAGGAGCTGAAGTCTGCCATCAGGAACAGCAAGCGGGAATGCTTCCTCAAGCTGTGCGATGCCGCCGACGACGACCCATGGGGAGGCGCCTACAAATTAGTAGTCAAAAGACTAAATGCGGGTGGCAAGGCCCCTTCTGACCCGGCAACCCTGGAAGGGATAGTCAGTGCCCTGTTCCCGAGCGGTCGGCAGGTCGCCAACTTCGCCAGCACGGAGATAGGTGACATACAGCGGGTCACGGAAGCTGAGGTTCTCCAGGCCGGCCGGAAGCTTAAACCCAAGAAGGCACCCGGACCAGACGCTATCCCAAACAGAGCCACAAAGCTGACCCTAGCGCTGATGGCGCCAGAAGTAGCCGGCCTTTATAATAAGTGCCTCCTGGAAGGGACGTTCCCCGATAGGTGGAAAAGGCAGCGACTGCTGCTACTCCCAAAGCCTGGCAAGCCACCAGGAGAAGCATCCTCTTATCGACCAATATGCCTATTGGACACGATTGGGAAGGTCTTTGAGCGGGTGATCTCTACCAGGCTGAGCGGAGCCATAGAAGCGGCTGGTGGCCTCTCCCCGGAGCAATATGGATTCCGGAAGGGGAAGTCAACGCTGGACGCCATCTCGAGGGTCGCCAAGCTGGCAGAAGAAGCCATAGCAGGGGCCAGGTGGAAAGGTGGAACCAAGTCCTATTGTCTGGTGGTCACTCTGGACATCAGGAACGCCTTTAACTCGGCAGACTGGGGCCGTACGATGGAGTCCCTTAGGAACTTCAATATTCCGGGATACCTGCTCAGGATAGCGCAGAGCTACTTCAGCGACCGCATCCTCACGTTTGACACGAGCACGGGCACCAGAGCATACAAAGTCTCAGCCGGAGTCCCGCAGGGCTCCGTTTTGGGACCCCTGCTCTGGAACGCCATGTACGACGGGGTGCTAAGACTGCCAATGCCATCCAGCACTAGCCTGGTAGGCTTTGCAGACGATGTCGCCATTGTGGTGGTAGCCAAGGAGCTTGCTACAGTGGAGGGTCGCGCCAACGTGGCCATCCAAGCCGTGGAGGCATGGCTAGCGATCGCTGGGCTAGAATTGGCGGCCCACAAAACGGAGGCCGTCCTTATCTCGAGCCGGAAGGTTGTGGAGGCAGCAACCGTGCAGGTCGGAGGGACCAGGATTCAATCGCAGCGGGCGATTAAGTACCTTGGCGTCTTCATTGACACGCGGCTGTCATTCAAGGAGCACCTGGAGTACGTCCACAAAAAGGCCAGCGGGACGACAGGCGCGTTATCCAGAATGCTGATTAATACGAGGGGCCCGAAGCAAGGAACAAGGAGGCTGCTAACGTCGGTAGTGTCCTCGCAGATCTTGTACGCGGCACCGGTGTGGGCGAAAGCCACCAAGGTGAAGAGCTACATGCGAGGGGTGGAGGCGTCGTACAGGCTGTGCGCCATCAGGGTAGCAAGCGCGTTCCGAACCATATCGGAAGATGCGGCGCTGGTCATCGCCGGGCTTGTTCCGCTCACCGAGCTGGTAAGGGAAAGGAGCGAGCTATTCTCTGCCACGCAGGACAGGGCGGCAGCGCTACGGCCCAGAGCCGAGCTTAAGGCTGACGCTAGGAAGAGAAGCATGGAGAGTTGGCAGTCCAGATGGGACTCCTCTTCAAAGGGCCGATGGACACACACCCTCATCCCTGACCTGGAGCAATGGGTGCAGAGGCCACACGGGCAGGTAGATTTTTACCTAACCCAGGCGCTCAGCGGGCACGGCTGCTTCCGCAGCTACCTAAAACGCTTCGGTCACGAGACTGAGGACTGGTGCCCGGAGTGTGGCTCGGGCATCGTGGAGGACGCGCAACACGTCCTCTTCGAGTGCCGCAGGTTCGGATTCGAGAGGCAGGAGCTTGAAGCAGCGGCAGGATGCACGATCAGCACTGATTCTTTGGTGCCGGTGATGCTGAGGGATCAGAGGCTGTGGGATGCGGCAGCTACTTTTGCCGCGCACGTCCTGAAGACTCTCAGGGCACTGGAGAGAAGGCGGAAGGAGCAGACGGAGTAGGGGTCCCCGCGCACGCGAAGCAATGCCAGGCGGCGGTACCGCACCGCGCGAAGCCCTTAGTCTATAGTCTACCGTTTTCCCTTAATGTTTTTGTATGTTAACGTATGTAGCATAAGTTTTAGTTAATAGTAGGAAATAAATCACGAATACAAAAAAAAAAAAAAAAAAAAAAAACACAGCGGTTGTAAGACCCATACTCACATACGGAGCACTAGTATGGTGGCCAGCACTAACTAGGGCATACAACCCCCAAAAACCAAAAGAGAAAAAAAGGGGGCCTGCGCGGGTGCAACGGGAGCACTTAGATCGTGCCCCCGCAGCGCTGAATGCCATTCTAAACATATTACCGATAGAACATTTCATAAGGAACACAGCAGCCCAAAGCGCGGTACGACTGAAGGCAAGCCAGAGCTGGAAGAACTACCACACCGGGCACTGTAAGATCCTGAACGAAATAAACGATCGGTTAACAGTAAATACCGACTACATGACAACCGAGATGCGGTTCGGAAATGCATATACTACGAAATACCCAACAAGAGACGAGTGGAGAAGAGGGAGAGTAACCGAGCCAGATGAGGTATCACTCTACACCGATGGCTCAAAAATGAGCGGCGGGGTAGGGGCCGGAATCTTTGCTGAAACCTGGGGGATAGAAGAGTCCTTCCATCTCCCAGGGTCAGCAACAGTGTTCCAGGCGGAGGTCCTTGGGATTTTGAAAGCAGCTGAACTTTCATTGGGCCGAGACCTCCAGAATACCAAGGTAAGGATATACTCAGATAGCCAAGCGGCCATCAAATCTCTCGCAACAGCAAGGACTTCATCCACACTAGTCGCCAAATGTAAGGAGGCACTAAACAGACTCGCGGAACACAACAGGGTGCAGATAGCCTGGGTACCCGGGCACGCTGACATCCCCGGCAACGAAAAAGCTGACGAACTGGCCAGAAAAGGGTCAGTAGAAATTGCAGTAACAACAGATATTCGAGTATCTCTGAACACTGTTCAGGCCGAGATCCACGACCACTTCAAAGCACTAGCCAGCAAAGAATGGTCGATGAAGGCAGAACACAGGAGATCGAAACTGTGCTGGCCTGAATACAATAGGAGACGGACTGCAGAGCTGATCTCCAAGAGTAAAACGGACATCAGAAGGGTAACGGCAGCCATCACGGGCCACTGGCCAATAGGCACGCATGCCAGTAAGATGGGCCTACCCTATAACCCACACTGCAGAAGTTGCAAGGAACCAAACGAGCAGGAGACACCGGAGCATCTACTGTGTCACTGCCCGGCTTTCAACCAGCTTAGAGCGCGTCACTTCGGAGCCCACCAACTCGGGTCACTAGGGGGAAGTGGGGAGGCAGCCAGTGAGTGCCATCCTAGCTTACCTGAATGACACGGGCTGGTACTGATGGGAGGCGCAGACTACAACCAACACGAGGGTGTGGATCAAAACGGAGCATAGCTCTAATTGGAGGTTACAAGCAGTAACCTCACCACTGACACCTACCTACCTACCCATAAAGCGGCCATTATTGTCATTGTTGGTGTTATCGTATCGTGGTACATGACGAGCGTTGTTGCCATTATTATAGTTCTGTTGTCGTGGTATGTAGCGACTGTTGTAGTCACTATTTGTTGGTTGTCCTCTCACGTATGGGTGATTCCTGTATATTGTGCTGTCGCGTCGTCGGTTTTCTTGTTGTTTGTTCAGGCTTCTAGAGAAGTTTAATTCAATCTGTCCGTACTCATATGCTTTCTCGATTGTCTCTGGTCTTTGATTCCTAATGGCTGTCCTAAGTGGGTCCTTTAATCCAGCTAAGAATGTATTTAGGCAGAATCGGTCGTATTGGTCACGTTTGGCCGCAAGAGAGTGTCCACTAGAGTCTGCTTCTCTGGCGAGTGACATTAATTCGCTTCTTATTTTTGCGGCTGAGTAATACAATTTTCCCATACTGAGTCCGTCCGGAAGATTATGTAGCTCTCTAACAAGCATTTCTTCTGTTTTCTTGTAGAGTATAGTCGCTTGAGGTTTGCTTTGATATCATCCCAACTAAGGAGTGCATCGCAGACATTCAGCGCTTCGTCTGCTCTGCCTTTAATTTTGTCACGGATAGTTCCAAGTAAGTACTGTCCGCATGTTGCTTGGTCCACCGATGAGGCTAACAAAAGAAGCTGATCTACTCTGTCTATAAATCTATCAAGATTGTCAGGTGGGCCTTCGTAGGTTGGTAGTTGATGTACAAGGGTTAGTAGTTGTTGTAGATTTAGGTTGGTGGTGGAATTTAGTGGCCCTGTGTCGTTACCGGAATCCATAGCGTTGGTGAGATTAGGATTATTGTTTTGCGTTTGAACTGACTGGTCTTCCTCTTCTGTTCCTGTCGCTTCCCTTATCTCAGATAGTCTAGATCCGCTTCTTAGCCCTGATCTGCCCCTAACTGTGTTAGTAGTATTCTTTAACATTTACGTTTGTTAGGAATAAATCTGTATTTTTGTTTGCAAATAATCGCGATTAATTATATATTGGGGTATGGTTATGGTATTTGTATATTGAAAATTTTGTGTGTTTTTATTTTGGTTTGTTTAGTTTTCGTTTGTATATTAATGTAGTAAACTATTGTATTATATTTTATGATACTATGTTTATGCATCTATTTTTTAGTGTGTATTATTTCCAAAATAAAAGAAAACCTGTATGTGTGTGTCCGTTACGCAGTTTTCTCTTTTCCTTGTTTCGCGTTGTTTATTGTTAGTTGTATGTTTTTCGTGCAGTGCTGCTGTGCTTCCTTCCACCTTTGTAGTTTTCTACTGTTTTTGGCTTTGACTGTAATGCATAAATTAAATTACGATTACGAGCCACTTCCACGAGCAGAGGAAACTTCTCGGAAACTCGTGGCTGAGGAACCCGAACCGGCTGCGTGTCCTGGTTGCAGAGGTATAGAGTGAAATATAGACGGGAGGGGGTTAGGGCGGGGAAAGGAAAACCCAACGTAAAAGGCGAACACACACACTTCAGCAGTTTAAGTTCACAAAATCCATAATTTATTTGTATTCCTATCTACGGCTATTCCTTAAGGCTGTAGCCCCTCTGCCGGTGCTATAGCGGAGGAAACCCAAGCGTGCTTACGTGCAGTGTTCCCGGGGCGAAGTTGGCTCGTAGCACAGGTTCTCCATGTCATCTCCAGTTGTAGACATCTCAGAGTTTTCACCTCCTTTTGCACACAAGAAAAGCTGGACTTGCCGGTTTCAGATCGCGTCGGTAATTAATTCGCTCCTCCTTTGACCCAGATTTCCCCATTGTCGCTGGCGCTGGCGTCGCTGCTGCGCCCGAACTTCCGCTCCCCCTTCTTCTACGTCATCTCGGGAGTTTCGGGAGTTTCGTTCCCACATTCCTCGGCCTCTGCTTGCAGTCGCTGGGCAGCAGCGGGGGGCTCGGCTGTAGCGGTGACGTCTTTGCTGGCGCTCAGCGCCGCTCTCGTGCGCTGGCTGCAGCGGCTTCCCCCAGCTTTGTTGTTGCGCCGCTCGGCGTTTCTGCTAGGCACAGCTGCACCTGCTCGGCCTCGGTGACTCACGTGTTCGGATCAGCGCTGCTCTCCCGTGCTCGGCTGCCGTGGCTTCCCCAAGCCTTGCTTTAGCGCCGCTCGGCGTTTGGACAGCAGCTGGGCCTGGCTCTCCGGGTGCAACGTCCGACTCTCTTAGCTGCCCACGCTGATCGCTCTCTTAGCCGCCGGCGACAGTGGGCTCCCGGCTCCATATTACATATAAATTTCTAAATTTCTAATTAAAGCTAAATTTCTAACTAAATGTAAATTCAACTTCATTGCCTTCATGGCTGGTTTCTTCCTCTTGGCCTTCCTGGCCGGTTTGCCTGTCCCTGCCTCCATGATTGTGAGGCCCATTTATGGGTCCTCACACCCCTTTCCTTCTCTGGGGTGGCGAAGGGAGACGGTAACATATCGTCTGGCCGAAATGGTGATTCGAAACCGGTTTCCGCCGAGGGTCCGTAGGAACCGCACGCTGGCCCTTTCGTGGTTTAGGATAAACTCAATCAACGCCGCCGGGAGGCGGCGCTCACCCGTGTCCACCCTCCACTCTGGTGGAGCGACAGGCCACTGGTCCTCCTCCTGGACATTACCCACCACCGGCGTATCGTCGAGCATCCGCAACAGATCCGCCATGTCGCTCTCGTCCAAGTCCAGCTCAAGGCTTGGCGACGAAGGCCTTACTATCGACTCCAACAGCGCCAGGCCGTCGCCCTCGCTGACATCCGATGGCTCCTCAGACCTCCGCAGCCCGGCCTGGACGGGCTCCGCCCCAGCAGATCCGGGCCTGATCTCGCCTGCCGCGAGGCTGCCGTGGGTCGAACTGCCTGCCTGGGTGTCCTCGCTCTCGTTGCCTGGCGGATCGGCCTGGTCCACGTCGCCGGCATCGGTAGAGCCATCATCGCCCTGGCTATCCGCCAAAGCCGAGTCGCCACTGTGTCCTGCCTCGCCTCCAGACTGGATGCCGTTGCTGGACTCGGAGTCGCGGCTTCCACTCGCGATTGACCATGCCCTGTTGGCCCTAGCCACCTCTTCCGCCGAGGGAGGCACCGGCTCCCAGGAGTGGGACAGCCCGTCGTCCTGCGACTCCGAGCTCGCCAAGGACGCCTCACTGCCTCTCGTGCTAGCGATCGGGACCGGGGCCACCACCCGAGTCTGCCGCAGGCTCTCTTCCAGAAGCTCGGGAGCGAACGCAGGGCACCCGATCTCGTCCAGCCAGCTGCTCACGGTCCAAAATGCGGGATGCAGGTTACCGTCCAGCGTCTGCCATTGTGCCAATCGAGATGCGGTCACCGTAGCGGACTCCTCCGGGCTACCTTCCCTGTCGGCCGTGGGTCGCCGGTCGACGGCGGAGCCACTGCTGCTGCTTTCGCAGATGCCCCTCTGCTGGCTGGCTGTGCGCAACTGTGTGCTATCCGATCCCCATGATCCGGGTTTCGCCTCTCGGACTGGCGAGGTTCCCCTGAGGCAGAAACTGGGCGCCGGGCCGGCCACCCATGATGGTGATCGGGCCGAGAACTGCCCGCTGGAGTCGCTGCTGGTCCTGTAACAATAAACAAAGGAACCTTTATAATCCCGATTCTATCCCCGAGTTTCCCCCTTTCCGGCGTTTGACCCCCCCCTCGTGTGTTGTTCCCGATGGTAAACATATAGTACAGTAGGCCTGCCGAGAAAAATATGGCTCTCTCCCCCCTGAATCCTAGAGGGGAATGTTGGGACGTTGGTCAGGCTCGCCTGACTCAAGTGGTCCCACCAGACTGGTCCTTTCCATTCCCTTTCCGGGGAGTTCTTCCGTACAGGTGCCCTGCACCTCCTGCCGAGGGTGTCCGGAGGCTTCCGACCCAGCTTCCGATCCGCTATCCCCTCCAATTTCATCCTGTGGCCGGTCCTCGTGCACGGGTTTCAGATCCGCCACATTCGCGTTGCGACGCTTGCGGGTCTCCAGGTTCTGAAGTCGCACGATGTTGGGCGAGATAAATTTTTGTACTTTGTAGGGTCCTTCGTACTTTGGTGCCAGCTTGGCGTTAAACGCCTCCGCTGCTTTGGAGAGCAGATGCGTCCTGACCCAGACCAGTGATCCTACAGCGGGTCTCCACTCCCGCCTCCTGAGGTTATAATATCTTTGCTGCTCCTGTGTGGCGTTTTCCATGTTGGACCGGGCCGTTTGAAAGACCCCCCGTAAGTGGCTTGCCTTGTCCTGAGGCTCGGCTGCTGCCACGCCTGTCCCCGGGGTCACTTCGTCGAACCACGCCCCCGGCAGCCTGAGTTCCCGGCCCTGAACCAGATATGCGGGGCTAAATCCTGTAGTGTCCGAGACGCTGGTGTTGACGGCCAGGGAGATCTCCGGCAGGAGTTGATCCCAGGTTTTCTGATCCTCACTCGCATACTGAGCTATCATCGTCTTAATAGTTCGATTAGCCCGTTCCGTCGGGTTCTGATGGGGAGAATATGGGGCCGTATGCTGCACCTGAATCCCTGCTCCCTTGCAAAACGCCTTGAATGCCCTGCTGGTAAATTGAGTGCCATTATCGCACACAAACGTCCTTGGCGCTCCAAACCTCGCCAAGATCCGTTCCCGGAAAGCCAGCTCGAGGCTGGCCGACGTGGCCTTCCGCAAGGGAACCAGCTCCACCCATTTCGAGAAATGGTCCAGGAACACGAGCAGCATCGTGTTCCCTCGTCGAGAGCGTGGCAGAGGCCCGACAAAGTCGGCACACAAGGTTGAGAAGGGACTTTCCGACCGTCGAGTCAGCATCTTCCCGGCCTGCTTGAGTTGGCTTACTTTGAACTGCTGACACGTCGGACACCGCCGCACGTATCGAGCTACGTCCCGAAACATACCTGGCCAATAGTATCTTTGGCCGACGCGTTTTGCCGTCTTGCGAATTCCCGTGTGCCCCGCCGTGGGGTGGTCGTGGCATTCCTGCAACACCTGCTGCCTGTGGCTGCTGGGTACGCAGAGTCTCCAGGTTCCGCGGCCTTCCTGATCGAAGGGGTCGGCGAAGTGACGATATAATTGCCCGTTTTCCTGGACATAATCTGGGAACTTCTCGGGGCTCGCCTGTATCTGCTGGAGTTTGGCTGCGATCCATTTGCAGGGCTCGGGTTCTTCCTGGAGTGTCTGCAGGGTCTCCAGTGGCTGCCTCGAAAGGGCGTCTGCCACGACGTTCAGCTTCCCCGGCGGTAGCTCACGTCGAACTGGAACTGCTGCAATTCGAGTGCCCAACGCGCGATCCGTCCGGTCGGGTTATCGATCGAGTTTAGCCACTTTAGGGCCAAATGATCGGTGACAACCTCAAAACGATATCCCTCTAGATAGCACCGCATCTTCCGGATTCCCCAGACAATCGCCAGGCACTCCTTTTCCGTCGCCGAATAATTCTCCTCCGCTTTCAGCAGTCTCCGGCTCGCGTACGCGATAACCCGCTCAGACCCCTCCAACTGTTGGGTCAGCACCGCGCCCAGGCCGAAATCGCTGGCATCCGTCTGAAGCTGAAACTTTTGGCTGAAATCGGGACAGGCTAGCACTGGGGCTTCCGTCAGCTTTGTCTTCAGTTCCTCGAAAGCCTGTTGTTGCGGCTCGCTCCAAGTCCATTTACGTCCTTTCTTGAGGAGTATCGATAGCGGCTGAACGATCGTAGCAAAGTTTGCTACAAATCGCCGGTACCAGGACGCAATCCCCAAGCATCGCCGTAGCTCCTTGCAGTTTGTCGGAGGTTCCAGTCCCTGAACCGCGGCGATTTTCTCTGGGTCTGTGTGAATCCCGGCCTCGCTGATTACGTGGCCCAAGTAAGAAATGCTTTTCTTGAAAAACTTGCACTTGTCGGTATTCAGTCGCAATCTTGCTTCCCTTAATCGCCGCAGGACCTCCCGGAGGTTAACTATATGCTCCTCTGCTGATTTCCCGATCACGATAATGTCATCCAAGTACGCGAAAGCGTGGGGCTCCATGTCCGGCCCAATCACGCTGTCCAGTGCTCGTTGAAAGGTGGCCGGAGCCGAGTGCAACCCAAATGGCATCACTTTCCATTGGAACAATCCTCGGCCAGGTACGGTAAACGCGGTACATTCCCTGCTGTCCTTTGCCATCGGAATCTGCCAGTAGCCGTTTTTAGATCTAAAGTGGAAATGTAGCTTGCATTTCGCAGCCGCTCCAGAATATGGCTGATCCGGGGAAGCGGATATGCGTCGGGAATGGAATTCGCGTTAAGCAGCCGATAATCCACACACATACGCATTTCGCCCGACTTTTTACCCACCAGCACGATGGGTGCACTATGCGGGCTCCTCGAGGGCTCAATGCGGTCATCGCGCAGGAGTTCGTCCACTTGTTCGTTGATAATCTTCTGCATCGCCGGGTTTTTCGGGAAGTACCTCTGTTTTATGGGTTTATTGTCTCGCAGAAAGATGCGATGCTCCGCGATATGAGAGCTGCCCGTGATGTTTGCGAAAAGGGCCAACTCTTCTTCCAGAAACTGTGAAAACTGGGAATTCAAGGACTCTTCGGTGACTATGGTGGCCAGGTTTGCATCCTGAGTTGGGGACCGTACTGCCCCTACCGTCCTTGATACCTGGGTCAAAGGCGGCCGTCGGAACGGGTTTCTCTCCCGGGCCTGCATGGCATCCGCCAGAGGTTCCAGACCGTAATCCGGTTTTGTGGGCGGGCTATTTCTTGGGAGAATTTGAGGGGGCGTGGCTTGTTGGTCCGTCGAGTTTGGGGCCCTAAGTTGTCTTGGCGTAGGGACAGGACATTTTCTCTGGCTAGGGATAGGGTCGTGGGGTAGTTCTGAGACGGGGTTTGTGGCCAGTGTGGCGGAATATACTAGGAGCCGCGACGAGGGCATGGCGAGCAAGGCTGGTGCTGCGGAGGTAAATTGGTCTTGGGCGATGTCCTGGTCTAAAAGCCTTAGGCGGGCCCCTCCACATTGAATGTGGGTCTGAAACCCACAGAGGAAGTCGATTCCAAGGATAACCTCATCCAGGAGATTTGGGAGCACCATGAGTGTCATCGTGTGTGTATCCTGGTGCAAGGTGACCGTCGTAACAAGAGCCCGTGTCACTTCGGCGTTGGACCCGTCCGCCAGCAGGATTCTTGTACGCACGTCCTTTTCCATGGCGGAGTGGCCAACTTTTCTGGCTGCATTTTCGCTGATGAAGCTCCTTGAAGCCCCGGTGTCGAGGGTGGCGCGGAACGGCTGGCCTGTAATTATTACCGTCGCCACGATGCGCCCCCCCTTCTAGTCGTAGGGGTGTGGCTAGTTGTGGGGTATTTGGGGCTCGGTCCTCGCTGCTTCCCCCGGCGGGCGAGAACCCTGTCCGTTTCCCGATCCCGGAGAACGACAACAGTTGTTTGTTCGCAGTCCTTTCCGCCCACACTCCCAGCAGAAAAGGACCTGCGGCCTCGAACACCCTGCATAGAAATGCCCAGTTTCCCCGCATCGCCGACAGGCATTGTGCACATCCGCTATCGTTTCTGGAGCCTGGACTATCCGCCGGTTGGAAGCGGCCGCTGCTGTTGGTTCCGGCATCGGAGGGTTGTAGGCGTGCTCCCGAGCGGCTGAATTCGGCGTGACTCGATAACTGCTGGGTGCCCTGCGCGTCGTATGCTCCAAGAGCGTCGTGTGCAGCGCTCGATCGCGGTCCCGGGCGATCTCATAGGCCGTTGCCAGTTGGATCAGGGTGGCGAGAGTGGTAAATTCATGTCGCCGCACGAAAAGCTGATATTCTGGAAGCAGATTTTGATACAGCCGATCAAGCTCCTGCTCCGGAGTAAACTTGGCCCGCTGCATTAGGAGTCGCAGCTCCACGACATATTCCTTGCACGTCTCGCCGCTGCGTTGGTAGCGCGTCCGGATCGTATCTTCCAGCCGTTGAAAGTATTGCGGAGGAAGGAAAAAGTCCAAAAATTCCTTACGGAAATGTCCCCATGGTTGATCCTGCACTTGAAACGTCCGGTACCAGCTCTCGGCTTTACCCGTCAGTAAGCCGGATACCACCCGAGGCAGCCTTGCCGGTTCCACTCGATAGGCTTCCGCTTGCATTTCCAACCGCTCGATGAAGCTCAACGGATCGGAATATCCATCGAACAAGACACCCCAGTTCCTCAGTTTTTCGGCCAGTGCGGCAGAGGATATCTCGGAGCGTTGGCTTCTATGCCCGCTTGGACTCAGCGTGAGATCGAGCTGTGAGCCCTCGGGGCGGAAGGCTGGAGGGCCACCTCCTAGTCCGTCCCCCGACCGCTCAAGCCTATGGCCGGATTCCGTTGCGGCCCGAGCGGATACGTTCTCTGGCCGAACCCGATTCCCTGAAGCGGCCTGGGAGAAACTCGGTATCGATGGTACCTCGAGTAGCAGGGAACTGGGATTCCTGTTTGCCTCCTTGACGAGAGCCCTAGCTTTCGATTCGAGCGGCCCAGATCGACCAGGAGACAAGGATCGTGATCGTCCACCCCTTGCCTCCTGGGCGCCATCATCCCTTGGCGTTGGAGCCTCAGTGTAAATATCCCCTAGCTCCTTGATCCGGTCCTGAATTGGACCCTCATGATCCCCCGCGTGATGAAGGACCCCAAGCGACTGCGAAGTTCCTCCACGCTTCCTTGTTGGGATAACCCAAACTCCGCAGCAAGGGCTATAAGCTCGTCCTTACGGCGGTAACCAATCCAACGCACTCCCATAATGTGCTTCAAAGGGGAAAAAATTCACAAAAAATATTCGGAGGCTCTCGCGTACGCGATGATAAATTTTCCCAGATGCTCGTATGTCCTTGGACCCGTGCAAAAAAAATTCGGGTGTTCGTAAGTCTTTAGATATTTAAAAAAATCAAAGGATGCTTGCAAGCCTTATAAACGCGTAGCTAAATTCGAGGGATGCTTAGGTATCCTTGAACGCGCGTAGAGAAATTCGACGGATGCAAGAAAGCCTTATAGACGCGTAGATAACTTCGACGGATGCAAGCAAGCCTTATAGACACGTAGATAAATTCGGAGGATGCTAGAAATCCTTGTAAACGCGTAAATAAATTTTAAAGGATGCTTAGATATCCTTGTAAACGCGTAGATAAATTTGGAGGATGCTTAGATATCCTTGTAAACGCGTAGATAAATTCACAGGATACCCGATTATTATCGGAGGATGTGAACACTTTGATGGCCAGAGCACGACTGACTTCCCACTGATCGGGTGGGTTATTATATACCCGTGTGCCCCGTGGCTCGCTCGGACGGAGAACCCGAGAGAATCCGAGACAAGGAGGGACGAGGATATCTTGGTCAAAGGTTAGCTTTTGATCTTGTGCCGGGGAAAATTATCCTAAGTCGGCTGTCGCTCAAATGGTGCTTTAAGCCATTTAGATATTAATATAAACCCCTCGACTAAATTTTCCAAGGAGAAAAATTAATCGTCCTTGTAGTCCCTGTTTCGGGCGCCATCTGTAAGGAAGTCCTTGGCCAGGATGCGTCTCAGTCCTGCCAGGGTTACTCACAGAAAATTTGTTGAGTTACAAGGAGTACAAGGGGGATTAGCGGTGTGCCGAACTAGCAAAACTTCCCCTTCCGCGTGGGCCTGCTTGCCGCCGTCGGTTACGGCTGGTGTGGCAGCCGCCCCGGCCAGGAATCCCGCAGCGCCTGCTGCCAGGATCGAGTGAAAGGGCCACCGAGAGAAGGGACCGGGCTGGCGCGATCGCTCCGCTTGTCGCTGCCGGTTGCGGAAAATCTCCCCAAACAACCGGCCCGAGCCCAAGTCAGACCCGCAGCCAGGGGCAAAGGGGAAGGGAGAAGGGGGGTCCTAGGCGCCGTCGCCGCTCGCGGAACTCCGTTTTCCTAGCGGCCGGCCAAGCAACCGCTCGCACTAAGGCCAAGGGGAGCGCATGAAAAGATGAGAAGAGCAGACGGGAGGGGAGTGGGGAACGGCCCCGCCGGTGTACGCTGCCCTCCAGAAGCTCGGCCTCCCTCTGCTAGGACCCGTTGCGAAGGTGCCCGTCAACGTGTCGGTCGCAAAGAGGCGGCCCGCTCCGCCGATTACGAGCCACTTCCACGAGCAGAGGAAACTTCTCGGAAACTCGTGGCTGAGGAACCCGAACCGGCTGCGTGTCCTGGTTGCAGAGGTATAGAGTGAAATATAGACGGGAGGGGGTTAGGGCGGGGAAAGGAAAACCCAACGTAAAAGGCGAACACACACACTTCAGCAGTTTAAGTTCACAAAATCCATAATTTATTTGTATTCCTATCTACGGCTATTCCTTAAGGCTGTAGCCCCTCTGCCGGTGCTATAGCGGAGGAAACCCAAGCGTGCTTACGTGCAGTGTTCCCGGGGCGAAGTTGGCTCGTAGCACAGGTTCTCCATGTCATCTCCAGTTGTAGACATCTCAGAGTTTTCACCTCCTTTTGCACACAAGAAAAGCTGGACTTGCCGGTTTCAGATCGCGTCGGTAATTAATTCGCTCCTCCTTTGACCCAGATTTCCCCATTGTCGCTGGCGCTGGCGTCGCTGCTGCGCCCGAACTTCCGCTCCCCCCTTCTTCTACGTCATCTCGGGAGTTTCGGGAGTTTCGTTCCCACATTCCTCGGCCTCTGCTTGCAGTCGCTGGGCAGCAGCGGGGGCTCGGCTGTAGCGGTGACGTCTTTGCTGGCGCTCAGCGCCGCTCTCGTGCGCTGGCTGCAGCGGCTTCCCCCAGCTTTGTTGTTGCGCCGCTCGGCGTTTCTGCTAGGCACAGCTGCACCTGCTCGGCCTCGGTGACTCACGTGTTCGGATCAGCGCTGCTCTCCCGTGCTCGGCTGCCGTGGCTTCCCCAAGCCTTGCTTTAGCGCCGCTCGGCGTTTGGACAGCAGCTGGGCCTGGCTCTCCGGGTGCAACGTCCGACTCTCTTAGCTGCCCACGCTGATCGCTCTCTTAGCCGCCGGCGACAGTGGGCTCCCGGCTCCATATTACATATAAATTTCTAAATTTCTAATTAAAGCTAAATTTCTAACTAAATGTAAATTCAACTTCATTGCCTTCATGGCTGGTTTCTTCCTCTTGGCCTTCCTGGCCGGTTTGCCTGTCCCTGCCTCCATGATTGTGAGGCCCATTTATGGGTCCTCACACCCCTTTCCTTCTCTGGGGTGGCGAAGGGAGACGGTAACATATCGTCTGGCCGAAATGGTGATTCGAAACCGGTTTCCGCCGAGGGTCCGTAGGAACCGCACGCTGGCCCTTTCGTGGTTTAGGATAAACTCAATCAACGCCGCCGGGAGGCGGCGCTCACCCGTGTCCACCCTCCACTCTGGTGGAGCGACAGGCCACTGGTCCTCCTCCTGGACATTACCCACCACCGGCGTATCGTCGAGCATCCGCAACAGATCCGCCATGTCGCTCTCGTCCAAGTCCAGCTCAAGGCTTGGCGACGAAGGCCTTACTATCGACTCCAACAGCGCCAGGCCGTCGCCCTCGCTGACATCCGATGGCTCCTCAGACCTCCGCAGCCCGGCCTGGACGGGCTCCGCCCCAGCAGATCCGGGCCTGATCTCGCCTGCCGCGAGGCTGCCGTGGGTCGAACTGCCTGCCTGGGTGTCCTCGCTCTCGTTGCCTGGCGGATCGGCCTGGTCCACGTCGCCGGCATCGGTAGAGCCATCATCGCCCTGGCTATCCGCCAAAGCCGAGTCGCCACTGTGTCCTGCCTCGCCTCCAGACTGGATGCCGTTGCTGGACTCGGAGTCGCGGCTTCCACTCGCGATTGACCATGCCCTGTTGGCCCTAGCCACCTCTTCCGCCGAGGGAGGCACCGGCTCCCAGGAGTGGGACAGCCCGTCGTCCTGCGACTCCGAGCTCGCCAAGGACGCCTCACTGCCTCTCGTGCTAGCGATCGGGACCGGGGCCACCACCCGAGTCTGCCGCAGGCTCTCTTCCAGAAGCTCGGGAGCGAACGCAGGGCACCCGATCTCGTCCAGCCAGCTGCTCACGGTCCAAAATGCGGGATGCAGGTTACCGTCCAGCGTCTGCCATTGTGCCAATCGAGATGCGGTCACCGTAGCGGACTCCTCCGGGCTACCTTCCCTGTCGGCCGTGGGTCGCCGGTCGACGGCGGAGCCACTGCTGCTGCTTTCGCAGATGCCCCTCTGCTGGCTGGCTGTGCGCAACTGTGTGCTATCCGATCCCCATGATCCGGGTTTCGCCTCTCGGACTGGCGAGGTTCCCCTGAGGCAGAAACTGGGCGCCGGGCCGGCCACCCATGATGGTGATCGGGCCGAGAACTGCCCGCTGGAGTCGCTGCTGGTCCTGTAACAATAAACAAAGGAACCTTTATAATCCCGATTCTGTCCCCGAGTTTCCCCCTTTCCGGCGTTTGACCCCCCCCTCGTGTGTTGTTCCCGATGGTAAACATATAGTACAGTAGGCCTGCCGAGAAAAATATGGCTCTTTCCCCCCTGAATCCTAGAGGGGAATGTTGGGACGTTGGTCAGGCTCGCCTGACTCAAGTGGTCCCACCAGACTGGTCCTTTCCATTCCCTTTCCGGGGAGTTCTTCCGTACAGGTGCCCTGCACCTCCTGCCGAGGGTGTCCGGAGGCTTCCGACCCAGCTTCCGATCCGCTATCCCCTCCAATTTCATCCTGTGGCCGGTCCTCGTGCACGGGTTTCAGATCCGCCACATTCGCGTTGCGACGCTTGCGGGTCTCCAGGTTCTGAAGTCGCACGATGTTGGGCGAGATAAATTTTTGTACTTTGTAGGGTCCTTCGTACTTTGGTGCCAGCTTGGCGTTAAACGCCTCCGCTGCTTTGGAGAGCAGATGCGTCCTGACCCAGACCAGTGATCCTACAGCGGGTCTCCACTCCCGCCTCCTGAGGTTATAATATCTTTGCTGCTCCTGTGTGGCGTTTTCCATGTTGGACCGGGCCGTTTGAAAGACCCCCCCGTAAGTGGCTTGCCTTGTCCTGAGGCTCGGCTGCTGCCACGCCTGTCCCCGGGGTCACTTCGTCGAACCACGCCCCCGGCAGCCTGAGTTCCCGGCCCTGAACCAGATATGCGGGGCTAAATCCTTTAGTGTCCGAGACGCTGGTGTTGACGGCCAGGGAGATCTCCGGCAGGAGTTGATCCCAGGTTTTCTGATCCTCACTCGCATACTGAGCTATCATCGTCTTAATAGTTCGATTAGCCCGTTCCGTCGGGTTCTGATGGGGAGAATATGGGGCCGTATGCTGCACCTGAATCCCTGCTCCCTTGCAAAACGCCTTGAATGCCCTGCTGGTAAATTGAGTGCCATTATCGCACACAAACGTCCTTGGCGCTCCAAACCTCGCCAAGATCCGTTCCCGGAAAGCCAGCTCGAGGCTGGCCGACGTGGCCTTCCGCAAGGGAACCAGCTCCACCCATTTCGAGAAATGGTCCAGGAACACGAGCAGCATCGTGTTCCCTCGTCGAGAGCGTGGCAGAGGCCCGACAAAGTCGGCACACAAGGTTGAGAAGGGACTTTCCGACCGTCGAGTCAGCATCTTCCCGGCCTGCTTGAGTTGGCTTACTTTGAACTGCTGACACGTCGGACACCGCCGCACGTATCGAGCTACGTCCCGAAACATACCTGGCCAATAGTATCTTTGGCCGACGCGTTTTGCCGTCTTGCGAATTCCCGTGTGCCCCGCCGTGGGGTGGTCGTGGCATTCCTGCAACACCTGCTGCCTGTGGCTGCTGGGTACGCAGAGTCTCCAGGTTCCGCGGCCTTCCTGATCGAAGGGGTCGGCGAAGTGACGATATAATTGCCCGTTTTCCTGGACATAATCTGGGAACTTCTCGGGGCTCGCCTGTATCTGCTGGAGTTTGGCTGCGATCCATTTGCAGGGCTCGGGTTCTTCCTGGAGTGTCTGCAGGGTCTCCAGTGGCTGCCTCGAAAGGGCGTCTGCCACGACGTTCAGCTTCCCCCGGCGGTAGCTCACGTCGAACTGGAACTGCTGCAATTCGAGTGCCCAACGCGCGATCCGTCCGGTCGGGTTATCGATCGAGTTTAGCCACTTTAGGGCCAAATGATCGGTGACAACCTCAAAACGATATCCCTCTAGATAGCACCGCATCTTCCGGATTCCCCAGACAATCGCCAGGCACTCCTTTTCCGTCGCCGAATAATTCTCCTCCGCTTTCAGCAGTCTCCGGCTCGCGTACGCGATAACCCGCTCAGACCCCTCCAACTGTTGGGTCAGCACCGCGCCCAGGCCGAAATCGCTGGCATCCGTCTGAAGCTGAAACTTTTGGCTGAAATCGGGACAGGCTAGCACTGGGGCTTCCGTCAGCTTTGTCTTCAGTTCCTCGAAAGCCTGTTGTTGCGGCTCGCTCCAAGTCCATTTACGTCCTTTCTTGAGGAGTATCGATAGCGGCTGAACGATCGTAGCAAAGTTTGCTACAAATCGCCGGTACCAGGACGCAATCCCCAAGCATCGCCGTAGCTCCTTGCAGTTTGTCGGAGGTTCCAGTCCCTGAACCGCGGCGATTTTCTCTGGGTCTGTGTGAATCCCGGCCTCGCTGATTACGTGGCCCAAGTAAGAAATGCTTTTCTTGAAAAACTTGCACTTGTCGGTATTCAGTCGCAATCTTGCTTCCCTTAATCGCCGCAGGACCTCCCGGAGGTTAACTATATGCTCCTCTGCTGATTTCCCGATCACGATAATGTCATCCAAGTACGCGAAAGCGTGGGGCTCCATGTCCGGCCCAATCACGCTGTCCAGTGCTCGTTGAAAGGTGGCCGGAGCCGAGTGCAACCCAAATGGCATCACTTTCCATTGGAACAATCCTCGGCCAGGTACGGTAAACGCGGTACATTCCCTGCTGTCCTTTGCCATCGGAATCTGCCAGTAGCCGTTTTTTAGATCTAAAGTGGAAATGTAGCTTGCATTTCGCAGCCGCTCCAGAATATGGCTGATCCGGGGAAGCGGATATGCGTCGGGAATGGAATTCGCGTTAAGCAGCCGATAATCCACACACATACGCATTTCGCCCGACTTTTTACCCACCAGCACGATGGGTGCACTATGCGGGCTCCTCGAGGGCTCAATGCGGTCATCGCGCAGGAGTTCGTCCACTTGTTCGTTGATAATCTTCTGCATCGCCGGGTTTTTCGGGAAGTACCTCTGTTTTATGGGTTTATTGTCTCGCAGAAAGATGCGATGCTCCGCGATACGAGAGCTGCCCGTGATGTTTGCGAAAAGGGCCAACTCTTCTTCCAGAAACTGTGAAAACTGGGAATTCAAGGACTCTTCGGTGACTATGGTGGCCAGGTTTGCATCCTGAGTTGGGGACCGTACTGCCCCTACCGTCCTTGATACCTGGGTCAAAGGCGGCCGTCGGAACGGGTTTCTCTCCCGGGCCTGCATGGCATCCGCCAGAGGTTCCAGACCGTAATCCGGTTTTGTGGGCGGGCTATTTCTTGGGAGAATTTGAGGGGGCGTGGCTTGTTGGTCCGTCGAGTTTGGGGCCCTAAGTTGTCTTGGCGTAGGGACAGGACATTTTCTCTGGCTAGGGATAGGGTCGTGGGGTAGTTCTGAGACGGGGTTTGTGGCCAGTGTGGCGGAATATACTAGGAGCCGCGACGAGGGCATGGCGAGCAAGGCTGGTGCTGCGGAGGTAAATTGGTCTTGGGCGATGTCCTGGTCTAAAAGCCTTAGGCGGGCCCCTCCACATTGAATGTGGGTCTGAAACCCACAGAGGAAGTCGATTCCAAGGATAACCTCATCCAGGAGATTTGGGAGCACCATGAGTGTCATCGTGTGTGTATCCTGGTGCAAGGTGACCGTCGTAACAAGAGCCCGTGTCACTTCGGCGTTGGACCCGTCCGCCAGCAGGATTCTTGTACGCACGTCCTTTTCCATGGCGGAGTGGCCAACTTTTCTGGCTGCATTTTCGCTGATGAAGCTCCTTGAAGCCCCGGTGTCGAGGGTGGCGCGGAACGGCTGGCCTGTAATTATTACCGTCGCCACGATGCGCCCCCTTCTAGTCGTAGGGGTGTGGCTAGTTGTGGGGTATTTGGGGCTCGGTCCTCGCTGCTTCCCCCGGCGGGCGAGAACCCTGTCCGTTTCCCGATCCCGGAGAACGACAACAGTTGTTTGTTCGCAGTCCTTTCCGCCCACACTCCCAGCAGAAAAGGACCTGCGGCCTCGAACACCCTGCATAGAAATGCCCAGTTTCCCCGCATCGCCGACAGGCATTGTGCACATCCGCTATCGTTTCTGGAGCCTGGACTATCCGCCGGTTGGAAGCGGCCGCTGCTGTTGGTTCCGGCATCGGAGGGTTGTAGGCGTGCTCCCGAGCGGCTGAATTCGGCGTGACTCGATAACTGCTGGGTGCCCTGCGCGTCGTATGCTCCAAGAGCGTCGTGTGCAGCGCTCGATCGCGGTCCCGGGCGATCTCAGGCCGTTGCCAGTTGGATCAGGGTGGCGAGAGTGGTAAATTCATGTCGCCGCACGAAAAGCTGATATTCTGGAAGCAGATTTTGATACAGCCGATCAAGCTCCTGCTCCGGAGTAAACTTGGCCCGCTGCATTAGGAGTCGCAGCTCCACGACATATTCCTTGCACGTCTCGCCGCTGCGTTGGTAGCGCGTCCGGATCGTATCTTCCAGCCGTTGAAAGTATTGCGGAGGAAGGAAAAAGTCCAAAAATTCCTTACGGAAATGTCCCCATGGTTGATCCTGCACTTGAAACGTCCGGTACCAGCTCTCGGCTTTACCCGTCAGTAAGCCGGATACCACCCGAGGCAGCCTTGCCGGTTCCACTCGATAGGCTTCCGCTTGCATTTCCAACCGCTCGATGAAGCTCAACGGATCGGAATATCCATCGAACAAGACACCCCAGTTCCTCAGTTTTTCGGCCAGTGCGGCAGAGGATATCTCGGAGCGTTGGCTTCTATGCCCGCTTGGACTCAGCGTGAGATCGAGCTGTGAGCCCTCGGGGCGGAAGGCTGGAGGGCCACCTCCTAGTCCGTCCCCCGACCGCTCAAGCCTATGGCCGGATTCCGTTGCGGCCCGAGCGGATACGTTCTCTGGCCGAACCCGATTCCCTGAAGCGGCCTGGGAGAAACTCGGTATCGATGGTACCTCGAGTAGCAGGGAACTGGGATTCCTGTTTGCCTCCTTGACGAGAGCCCTAGCTTTCGATTCGAGCGGCCCAGATCGACCAGGAGACAAGGATCGTGATCGTCCACCCCTTGCCTCCTGGGCGCCATCATCCCTTGGCGTTGGAGCCTCAGTGTAAATATCCCCTAGCTCCTTGATCCGGTCCTGAATTGGACCCTCATGATCCCCCCGCGTGATGAAGGACCCCAAGCGACTGCGAAGTTCCTCCACGCTTCCTTGTTGGGATAACCCAAACTCCGCAGCAAGGGCTATAAGCTCGTCCTTACGGCGGTAACCAATCCAACGCACTCCCATAATGTGCTTCAAAGGGGGAAAAAATTCACAAAAATATTCGGAGGCTCTCGCGTACGCGATGATAGATTTTCCCAGATGCTCGTATGTCCTTGGACCCGTGCAAAAAAAATTCGGGTGTTCGTAAGTCTTTAGATATTTAAAAAAATCAAAGGATGCTTGCAAGCCTTATAAACGCGTAGCTAAATTCGAGGGATGCTTAGGTATCCTTGAACGCGCGTAGAGAAATTCGACGGATGCAAGAAAGCCTTATAGACGCGTAGATAACTTCGACGGATGCAAGCAAGCCTTATAGACACGTAGATAAATTCGGAGGATGCTAGAAATCCTTGTAAACGCGTAAATAAATTTTAAAGGATGCTTAGATATCCTTGTAAACGCGTAGATAAATTTGGAGGATGCTTAGATATCCTTGTAAACGCGTAGATAAATTCACAGGATACCCGATTATTATCGGAGGATGTGAACACTTTGATGGCCAGAGCACGACTGACTTCCCACTGATCGGGTGGGTGCTAAATCCTTTAGTGTCCGAGACGCTGGTGTTGACGGCCAGGGAGATCTCCGGCAGGAGTTGATCCCAGGTTTTCTGATCCTCACTCGCATACTGAGCTATCATCGTCTTAATAGTTCGATTAGCCCGTTCCGTCGGGTTCTGATGGGGAGAATATGGGGCCGTATGCTGCACCTGAATCCCTGCTCCCTTGCAAAACGCCTTGAATGCCCTGCTGGTAAATTGAGTGCCATTATCGCACACAAACGTCCTTGGCGCTCCAAACCTCGCCAAGATCCGTTCCCGGAAAGCCAGCTCGAGGCTGGCCGACGTGGCCTTCCGCAAGGGAACCAGCTCCACCCATTTCGAGAAATGGTCCAGGAACACGAGCAGCATCGTGTTCCCTCGTCGAGAGCGTGGCAGAGGCCCGACAAAGTCGGCACACAAGGTTGAGAAGGGACTTTCCGACCGTCGAGTCAGCATCTTCCCGGCCTGCTTGAGTTGGCTTACTTTGAACTGCTGACACGTCGGACACCGCCGCACGTATCGAGCTACGTCCCGAAACATACCTGGCCAATAGTATCTTTGGCCGACGCGTTTTGCCGTCTTGCGAATTCCCGTGTGCCCCCGCCGTGGGGTGGTCGTGGCATTCCTGCAACACCTGCTGCCTGTGGCTGCTGGGTACGCAGAGTCTCCAGGTTCCGCGGCCTTCCTGATCGAAGGGGTCGGCGAAGTGACGATATAATTGCCCGTTTTCCTGGACATAATCTGGGAACTTCTCGGGGCTCGCCTGTATCTGCTGGAGTTTGGCTGCGATCCATTTGCAGGGCTCGGGTTCTTCCTGGAGTGTCTGCAGGGTCTCCAGTGGCTGCCTCGAAAGGGCGTCTGCCACGACGTTCAGCTTCCCCGGCGGTAGCTCACGTCGAACTGGAACTGCTGCAATTCGAGTGCCCAACGCGCGATCCGTCCGGTCGGGTTATCGATCGAGTTTAGCCACTTTAGGGCCAAATGATCGGTGACAACCTCAAAACGATATCCCTCTAGATAGCACCGCATCTTCCGGATTCCCCAGACAATCGCCAGGCACTCCTTTTCCGTCGCCGAATAATTCTCCTCCGCTTTCAGCAGTCTCCGGCTCGCGTACGCGATAACCCGCTCAGACCCCTCCAACTGTTGGGTCAGCACCGCGCCCAGGCCGAAATCGCTGGCATCCGTCTGAAGCTGAAACTTTTGGCTGAAATCGGGACAGGCTAGCACTGGGGCTTCCGTCAGCTTTGTCTTCAGTTCCTCGAAAGCCTGTTGTTGCGGCTCGCTCCAAGTCCATTTACGTCCTTTCTTGAGGAGTATCGATAGCGGCTGAACGATCGTAGCAAAGTTTGCTACAAATCGCCGGTACCAGGACGCAATCCCCAAGCATCGCCGTAGCTCCTTGCAGTTTGTCGGAGGTTCCAGTCCCTGAACCGCGGCGATTTTCTCTGGGTCTGTGTGAATCCCGGCCTCGCTGATTACGTGGCCCAAGTAAGAAATGCTTTTCTTGAAAAACTTGCACTTGTCGGTATTCAGTCGCAATCTTGCTTCCCTTAATCGCCGCAGGACCTCCCGGAGGTTAACTATATGCTCCTCTGCTGATTTCCCGATCACGATAATGTCATCCAAGTACGCGAAAGCGTGGGGCTCCATGTCCGGCCCAATCACGCTGTCCAGTGCTCGTTGAAAGGTGGCCGGAGCCGAGTGCAACCCAAATGGCATCACTTTCCATTGGAACAATCCTCGGCCAGGTACGGTAAACGCGGTACATTCCCTGCTGTCCTTTGCCATCGGAATCTGCCAGTAGCCGTTTTTTAGATCTAAAGTGGAAATGTAGCTTGCATTTCGCAGCCGCTCCAGAATATGGCTGATCCGGGGAAGCGGATATGCGTCGGGAATGGAATTCGCGTTAAGCAGCCGATAATCCACACATACGCATTTCGCCCGACTTTTTACCCACCAGCACGATGGGTGCACTATGCGGGCTCCTCGAGGGCTCAATGCGGTCATCGCGCAGGAGTTCGTCCACTTGTTCGTTGATAATCTTCTGCATCGCCGGGTTTTCGGGAAGTACCTCTGTTTTATGGGTTTATTGTCTCGCAGAAAGATGCGATGCTCCGCGATATGAGAGCTGCCCGTGATGTTTGCGAAAAGGGCCAACTCTTCTTCCAGAAACTGTGAAAACTGGGAATTCAAGGACTCTTCGGTGACTATGGTGGCCAGGTTTGCATCCTGAGTTGGGGACCGTACTGCCCCTACCGTCCTTGATACCTGGGTCAAAGGCGGCCGTCGGAACGGGTTTCTCTCCCGGGCCTGCATGGCATCCGCCAGAGGTTCCAGACCGTAATCCGGTTTTGTGGGCGGGCTATTTCTTGGGAGAATTTGAGGGGCGTGGCTTGTTGGTCCGTCGAGTTTGGGGCCCTAAGTTGTCTTGGCGTAGGGACAGGACATTTTCTCTGGCTAGGGATAGGGTCGTGGGGTAGTTCTGAGACGGGGTTTGTGGCCAGTGTGGCGGAATATACTAGGAGCCGCGACGAGGGCATGGCGAGCAAGGCTGGTGCTGCGGAGGTAAATTGGTCTTGGGCGATGTCCTGGTCTAAAAGCCTTAGGCGGGCCCCTCCACATTGAATGTGGGTCTGAAACCCACAGAGGAAGTCGATTCCAAGGATAACCTCATCCAGGAGATTTGGGAGCACCATGAGTGTCATCGTGTGTGTATCCTGGTGCAAGGTGACCGTCGTAACAAGAGCCCGTGTCACTTCGGCGTTGGACCCGTCCGCCAGCAGGATTCTTGTACGCACGTCCTTTTCCATGGCGGAGTGGCCAACTTTTCTGGCTGCATTTTCGCTGATGAAGCTCCTTGAAGCCCCGGTGTCGAGGGTGGCGCGGAACGGCTGGCCTGTAATTATTACCGTCGCCACGATGCGCCCCCCTTCTAGTCGTAGGGGTGTGGCTAGTTGTGGGGTATTTGGGGCTCGGTCCTCGCTGCTTCCCCCGGCGGGCGAGAACCCTGTCCGTTTCCCGATCCCGGAGAACGACAACAGTTGTTTGTTCGCAGTCCTTTCCGCCCACACTCCCAGCAGAAAAGGACCTGCGGCCTCGAACACCCTGCATAGAAATGCCCAGTTTCCCCGCATCGCCGACAGGCATTGTGCACATCCGCTATCGTTTCTGGAGCCTGGACTATCCGCCGGTTGGAAGCGGCCGCTGCTGTTGGTTCCGGCATCGGAGGGTTGTAGGCGTGCTCCCGAGCGGCTGAATTCGGCGTGACTCGATAACTGCTGGGTGCCCTGCGCGTCGTATGCTCCAAGAGCGTCGTGTGCAGCGCTCGATCGCGGTCCCGGGCGATCTCATAGGCCGTTGCCAGTTGGATCAGGGTGGCGAGAGTGGTAAATTCATGTCGCCGCACGAAAAGCTGATATTCTGGAAGCAGATTTTGATACAGCCGATCAAGCTCCTGCTCCGGAGTAAACTTGGCCCGCTGCATTAGGAGTCGCAGCTCCACGACATATTCCTTGCACGTCTCGCCGCTGCGTTGGTAGCGCGTCCGGATCGTATCTTCCAGCCGTTGAAAGTATTGCGGAGGAAGGAAAAAGTCCAAAATTCCTTACGGAAATGTCCCCATGGTTGATCCTGCACTTGAAACGTCCGGTACCAGCTCTCGGCTTTACCCGTCAGTAAGCCGGATACCACCCGAGGCAGCCTTGCCGGTTCCACTCGATAGGCTTCCGCTTGCATTTCCAACCGCTCGATGAAGCTCAACGGATCGGAATATCCATCGAACAAGACACCCCAGTTCCTCAGTTTTTCGGCCAGTGCGGCAGAGGATATCTCGGAGCGTTGGCTTCTATGCCCGCTTGGACTCAGCGTGAGATCGAGCTGTGAGCCCTCGGGGCGGAAGGCTGGAGGGCCACCTCCTAGTCCGTCCCCCGACCGCTCAAGCCTATGGCCGGATTCCGTTGCGGCCCGAGCGGATACGTTCTCTGGCCGAACCCGATTCCCTGAAGCGGCCTGGGAGAAACTCGGTATCGATGGTACCTCGAGTAGCAGGGAACTGGGATTCCTGTTTGCCTCCTTGACGAGAGCCCTAGCTTTCGATTCGAGCGGCCCAGATCGACCAGGAGACAAGGATCGTGATCGTCCACCCCTTGCCTCCTGGGCGCCATCATCCCTTGGCGTTGGAGCCTCAGTGTAAATATCCCCTAGCTCCTTGATCCGGTCCTGAATTGGACCCTCATGATCCCCGCGTGATGAAGGACCCCAAGCGACTGCGAAGTTCCTCCACGCTTCCTTGTTGGGATAACCCAAACTCCGCAGCAAGGGCTATAAGCTCGTCCTTACGGCGGTAACCAATCCAACGCACTCCCATAATGTGCTTCAAAGGGGGAAAAAATTCACAAAAATATTCGGAGGCTCTCGCGTACGCGATGATAAATTTTCCCAGATGCTCGTATGTCCTTGGACCCGTGCAAAAAAAAAATTCGGGTGTTCGTAAGTCTTTAGATATTTAAAAAAAATCAAAGGATGCTTGCAAGCCTTATAAACGCGTAGCTAAATTCGAGGGATGCTTAGGTATCCTTGAACGCGCGTAGAGAAATTCGACGGATGCAAGAAAGCCTTATAGACGCGTAGATAACTTCGACGGATGCAAGCAAGCCTTATAGACACGTAGATAAATTCGGAGGATGCTAGAAATCCTTGTAAACGCGTAAATAAATTTTAAAGGATGCTTAGATATCCTTGTAAACGCGTAGATAAATTTGGAGGATGCTTAGATATCCTTGTAAACGCGTAGATAAATTCACAGGATACCCGATTATTATCGGAGGATGTGAACACTTTGATGGCCAGAGCACGACTGACTTCCCACTGATCGGGTGGGTTATTATATACCCGTGTGCCCCGTGGCTCGCTCGGACGGAGAACCCGAGAGAATCCGAGACAAGGAGGGACGAGGATATCTTGGTCAAAGGTTAGCTTTTGATCTTGTGCCGGGGAAAATTATCCTAAGTCGGCTGTCGCTCAAATGGTGCTTTAAGCCATTTAGATATTAATATAAACCCCTCGACTAAATTTTCCAAGGAGAAAAATTAATCGTCCTTGTAGTCCCTGTTCGGGCGCCATCTGTAAGGAAGTCCTTGGCCAGGATGCGTCTCAGTCCTGCCAGGGTTACTCACAGAAAATTTGTTGAGTTACAAGGAGTACAAGGGGGATTAGCGGTGTGCCGAACTAGCAAAACTTCCCCTTCCGCGTGGGCCTGCTTGCCGCCGTCGGTTACGGCTGGTGTGGCAGCCGCCCCGGCCAGGAATCCCGCAGCGCCTGCTGCCAGGATCGAGTGAAAGGGCCACCGAGAGAAGGGACCGGGCTGGCGCGATCGCTCCGCTTGTCGCTGCCGGTTGCGGAAAATCTCCCCAAACAACCGGCCCGAGCCCAAGTCAGACCCGCAGCCAGGGGCAAAGGGGAAGGGAGAAGGGGGGTCCTAGGCGCCGTCGCCGCTCGCGGAACTCCGTTTTCCTAGCGGCCGGCCAAGCAACCGCTCGCACTAAGGCCAAGGGGAGCGCATGAAAAGATGAGAAGAGCAGACGGGAGGGGAGTGGGGAACGGCCCCGCCGGTGTACGCTGCCCTCCAGAAGCTCGGCCTCCCTCTGCTAGGACCCGTTGCGAAGGTGCCCGTCAACGTGTCGGTCGCAAAGAGGCGGCCCGCTCCGCCGATTACGAGCCACTTCCACGAGCAGAGGAAACTTCTCGGAAACTCGTGGCTGAGGAACCCGAACCGGCTGCGTGTCCTGGTTGCAGAGGTATAGAGTGAAATATAGACGGGAGGGGGTTAGGGCGGGGAAAGGAAAACCCAACGTAAAAGGCGAACACACACACTTCAGCAGTTTAAGTTCACAAAATCCATAATTTATTTGTATTCCTATCTACGGCTATTCCTTAAGGCTGTAGCCCCTCTGCCGGTGCTATAGCGGAGGAAACCCAAGCGTGCTTACGTGCAGTGTTCCCGGGGCGAAGTTGGCTCGTAGCACAGGTTCTCCATGTCATCTCCAGTTGTAGACATCTCAGAGTTTTCACCTCCTTTTGCACACAAGAAAAGCTGGACTTGCCGGTTTCAGATCGCGTCGGTAATTAATTCGCTCCTCCTTTGACCCAGATTTCCCCATTGTCGCTGGCGCTGGCGTCGCTGCTGCGCCCGAACTTCCGCTCCCCCCTTCTTCTACGTCATCTCGGGAGTTTCGGGAGTTTCGTTCCCACATTCCTCGGCCTCTGCTTGCAGTCGCTGGGCAGCAGCGGGGGCTCGGCTGTAGCGGTGACGTCTTTGCTGGCGCTCAGCGCCGCTCTCGTGCGCTGGCTGCAGCGGCTTCCCCCAGCTTTGTTGTTGCGCCGCTCGGCGTTTCTGCTAGGCACAGCTGCACCTGCTCGGCCTCGGTGACTCACGTGTTCGGATCAGCGCTGCTCTCCCGTGCTCGGCTGCCGTGGCTTCCCAAGCCTTGCTTTAGCGCCGCTCGGCGTTTGGACAGCAGCTGGGCCTGGCTCTCCGGGTGCAACGTCCGACTCTCTTAGCTGCCCACGCTGATCGCTCTCTTAGCCGCCGGCGACAGTGGGCTCCCGGCTCCATATTACATATAAATTTCTAAATTTCTAATTAAAGCTAAATTTCTAACTAAATGTAAATTCAACTTCATTGCCTTCATGGCTGGTTTCTTCCTCTTGGCCTTCCTGGCCGGTTTGCCTGTCCCTGCCTCCATGATTGTGAGGCCCATTTATGGGTCCTCACAACTGGTGGAGTGAGGAGATAGCGGACCTCCGCCGCACTTGCCTCCGCAGCAGAAGGCTTCTGCAGCGGGCTAAAGGCACTCCGCGCCTCTCCGAGTGTAGCGACCGCTACAAAACGGCAAGAAAGGAGCTGAAGTCTGCCATCAGGAACAGCAAGCGGGAATGCTTCCTCAAGCTGTGCGATGCCGCCGACGACGACCCATGGGGAGGCGCCTACAAATTAGTAGTCAAAGACTAAATGCGGGTGGCAAGGCCCCTTCTGACCCGGCAACCCTGGAAGGGATAGTCAGTGCCCTGTTCCCGAGCGGTCGGCAGGTCGCCAACTTCGCCAGCACGGAGATAGGTGACATACAGCGGGTCACGGAAGCTGAGGTTCTCCAGGCCGGCCGGAAGCTTAAACCCAAGAAGGCACCCGGACCAGACGCTATCCCAAACAGAGCCACAAAGCTGACCCTAGCGCTGATGGCGCCAGAAGTAGCCGGCCTTTATAATAAGTGCCTCCTGGAAGGGACGTTCCCCGATAGGTGGAAAAGGCAGCGACTGCTGCTACTCCCAAAGCCTGGCAAGCCACCAGGAGAAGCATCCTCTTATCGACCAATATGCCTATTGGACACGATTGGGAAGGTCTTTGAGCGGGTGATCTCTACCAGGCTGAGCGGAGCCATAGAAGCGGCTGGTGGCCTCTCCCCGGAGCAATATGGATTCCGGAAGGGGAAGTCAACGCTGGACGCCATCTCGAGGGTCGCCAAGCTGGCAGAAGAAGCCATAGCAGGGGCCAGGTGGAAAGGTGGAACCAAGTCCTATTGTCTGGTGGTCACTCTGGACATCAGGAACGCCTTTAACTCGGCAGACTGGGGCCGTACGATGGAGTCCCTTAGGAACTTCAATATTCCGGGATACCTGCTCAGGATAGCGCAGAGCTACTTCAGCGACCGCATCCTCACGTTTGACACGAGCACGGGCACCAGAGCATACAAAGTCTCAGCCGGAGTCCCGCAGGGCTCCGTTTTGGGACCCCTGCTCTGGAACGCCATGTACGACGGGGTGCTAAGACTGCCAATGCCATCCAGCACTAGCCTGGTAGGCTTTGCAGACGATGTCGCCATTGTGGTGGTAGCCAAGGAGCTTGCTACAGTGGAGGGTCGCGCCAACGTGGCCATCCAAGCCGTGGAGGCATGGCTAGCGATCGCTGGGCTAGAATTGGCGGCCCACAAAACGGAGGCCGTCCTTATCTCGAGCCGGAAGGTTGTGGAGGCAGCAACCGTGCAGGTCGGAGGGACCAGGATTCAATCGCAGCGGGCGATTAAGTACCTTGGCGTCTTCATTGACACGCGGCTGTCATTCAAGGAGCACCTGGAGTACGTCCACAAAAAGGCCAGCGGGACGACAGGCGCGTTATCCAGAATGCTGATTAATACGAGGGGCCCGAAGCAAGGAACAAGGAGGCTGCTAACGTCGGTAGTGTCCTCGCAGATCTTGTACGCGGCACCGGTGTGGGCGAAAGCCACCAAGGTGAAGAGCTACATGCGAGGGGTGGAGGCGTCGTACAGGCTGTGCGCCATCAGGGTAGCAAGCGCGTTCCGAACCATATCGGAAGATGCGGCGCTGGTCATCGCCGGGCTTGTTCCGCTCACCGAGCTGGTAAGGGAAAGGAGCGAGCTATTCTCTGCCACGCAGGACAGGGCGGCAGCGCTACGGCCCAGAGCCGAGCTTAAGGCTGACGCTAGGAAGAGAAGCATGGAGAGTTGGCAGTCCAGATGGGACTCCTCTTCAAAGGGCCGATGGACACACACCCTCATCCCTGACCTGGAGCAATGGGTGCAGAGGCCACACGGGCAGGTAGATTTTTACCTAACCCAGGCGCTCAGCGGGCACGGCTGCTTCCGCAGCTACCTAAAACGCTTCGGTCACGAGACTGAGGACTGGTGCCCGGAGTGTGGCTCGGGCATCGTGGAGGACGCGCAACACGTCCTCTTCGAGTGCCGCAGGTTCGGATTCGAGAGGCAGGAGCTTGAAGCAGCGGCAGGATGCACGATCAGCACTGATTCTTTGGTGCCGGTGATGCTGAGGGATCAGAGGCTGTGGGATGCGGCAGCTACTTTTGCCGCGCACGTCCTGAAGACTCTCAGGGCACTGGAGAGAAGGCGGAAGGAGCAGACGGAGTAGGGGTCCCCGCGCACGCGAAGCAATGCCAGGCGGCGGTACCGCACCGCGCGAAGCCCTTAGTCTATAGTCTACCGTTTTCCCTTAATGTTTTTGTATGTTAACGTATGTAGCATAAGTTTTAGTTAATAGTAGGAAATAAATCACGAATACAAAAAAAAAAAAAAAAAAAAAAACACAGCGGTTGTAAGACCCATACTCACATACGGAGCACTAGTATGGTGGCCAGCACTAACTAGGGCATACAACATCCAAAAACTTACAAGGATACAAAGGTCGGCATGCGCAGGTGCAACGGGAGCACTTAGATCGTGCCCCGCAGCAGCGCTGAATGCCATTCTAAACATATTACCGATAGAACATTTCATAAGGAACACAGCAGCCCAAAGCGCGGTACGACTGAAGGCAAGCCAGAGCTGGAAGAACTACCACACCGGGCACTGTAAGATCCTGAACGAAATAAACGATCGGTTAACAGTAAATACCGACTACATGACAACCGAGATGCGGTTCGGAAATGCATATACTACGAAATACCCAACAAGAGACGAGTGGAGAAGAGGGAGAGTAACCGAGCCAGATGAGGTATCACTCTACACCGATGGCTCAAAAATGAGCGGCGGGGTAGGGGCCGGAATCTTTGCTGAAACCTGGGGGATAGAAGAGTCCTTCCATCTCCCAGGGTCAGCAACAGTGTTCCAGGCGGAGGTCCTTGGGATTTTGAAAGCAGCTGAACTTTCATTGGGCCGAGACCTCCAGAATACCAAGGTAAGGATATACTCAGATAGCCAAGCGGCCATCAAATCTCTCGCAACAGCAAGGACTTCATCCACACTAGTCGCCAAATGTAAGGAGGCACTAAACAGACTCGCGGAACACAACAGGGTGCAGATAGCCTGGGTACCCGGGCACGCTGACATCCCCGGCAACGAAAAAGCTGACGAACTGGCCAGAAAAGGGTCAGTAGAAATTGCAGTAACAACAGATATTCGAGTATCTCTGAACACTGTTCAGGCCGAGATCCACGACCACTTCAAAGCACTAGCCAGCAAAGAATGGTCGATGAAGGCAGAACACAGGAGATCGAAACTGTGCTGGCCTGAATACAATAGGAGACGGACTGCAGAGCTGATCTCCAAGAGTAAAACGGACATCAGAAGGGTAACGGCAGCCATCACGGGCCACTGGCCAATAGGCACGCATGCCAGTAAGATGGGCCTACCCTATAACCCACACTGCAGAAGTTGCAAGGAACCAAACGAGCAGGAGACACCGGAGCATCTACTGTGTCACTGCCCGGCTTTCAACCAGCTTAGAGCGCGTCACTTCGGAGCCCACCAACTCGGGTCACTAGGGGAAGTGGGGAGGCAGCCAGTGAGTGCCATCCTAGCTTACCTGAATGACACGGGCTGGTACTGATGGGAGGCGCAGACTACAACCAACACGAGGGTGTGGATCAAAACGGAGCATAGCTCTAATTGGAGGTTACAAGCAGTAACCTCACCACTGACACCTACCTACCTACCCATAAAGCGGCCATTATTGTCATTGTTGGTGTTATCGTATCGTGGTACATGACGAGCGTTGTTGCCATTATTATAGTTCTGTTGTCGTGGTATGTAGCGACTGTTGTAGTCACTATTTGTTGGTTGTCCTCTCACGTATGGGTGATTCCTGTATATTGTGCTGTCGCGTCGTCGGTTTTCTTGTTGTTTGTTCAGGCTTCTAGAGAAGTTTAATTCAATCTGTCCGTACTCATATGCTTTCTCGATTGTCTCTGGTCTTTGATTCCTAATGGCTGTCCTAAGTGGGTCCTTTAATCCAGCTAAGAATGTATTTAGGCAGAATCGGTCGTATTGGTCACGTTTGGCCGCAAAAGAGTGTCCACTAGAGTCTGCTTCTCTGGCGAGTGACATTAATTCGCTTCTTATTTTTGCGGCTGAGTAATACAATTTTCCCATACTGAGTCCGTCCGGAAGATTATGTAGCTCTCTAACAAGCATTTCTTCTGTTTTCTTGCTAGAGTATAGTCGCTTGAGGTTTGCTTTGATATCATCCCAACTAAGGAGTGCATCGCAGACATTCAGCGCTTCGTCTGCTCTGCCTTTAATTTTGTCACGGATAGTTCCAAGTAAGTACTGTCCGCATGTTGCTTGGTCCACCGATGAGGCTAACAAAAGAAGCTGATCTACTCTGTCTATAAATCTATCAAGATTGTCAGGTGGGCCTTCGTAGGTTGGTAGTTGATGTACAAGGGTTAGTAGTTGTTGTAGATTTAGGTTGGTGGTGGAATTTAGTGGCCCTGTGTCGTTACCGGAATCCATAGCGTTGGTGAGATTAGGATTATTGTTTTGCGTTTGAACTGACTGGTCTTCCTCTTCTGTTCCTGTCGCTTCCCTTATCTCAGATAGTCTAGATCCGCTTCTTAGCCCTGATCTGCCCCTAACTGTGTTAGTAGTATTCTTTAACATTTACGTTTGTTAGGAATAAATCTGTATTTTTGTTTGCAAATAATCGCGATTAATTATATATTGGGGTATGGTTATGGTATTTGTATATTGAAAATTTTGTGTGTTTTTATTTTGGTTTGTTTAGTTTTCGTTTGTATATTAATGTAGTAAACTATTGTATTATATTTTATGATACTATGTTTATGCATCTATTTTTTAGTGTGTATTATTTCCAAAATAAAAGAAAACCTGTATGTGTGTGTCCGTTACGCAGTTTTCTCTTTTCCTTGTTTCGCGTTGTTTATTGTTAGTTGTATGTTTTTCGTGCAGTGCTGCTGTGCTTCCTTCCACCTTTGTAGTTTTCTACTGTTTTTGGCTTTGACTGTAATGCATAAATTAAATTAGTATTCAATAGAGCGTATTTTAGAGGTTAGTGAACATGTGACACCAGTAGTAGTTAAGTTGTTTGTGGATTGTTTCGTCGTTTTCTCTTATTTTTCTTATTTCTTTTTATATACATATGTTTAATATATTTCTAGAATTGATTTTATTGCTTTTTTTTTTTGTTTTAAGTGGTTCTATTCTCGCAGTGCGTGGTGTGCAAAAAGAATTCAATAGAATTCAACAGTGTAGAAGCGAACTCAGCGTCAAGCGTCGCAAGGGTTTTACAAGCGGCGTAACACAAACACATTCATGCTTACTTGTTTTTGCCGTATCACTGTTTATGAATTTTTTTTTAAATAAATTTGCGTTCATGTAAATTGATAATTGAAACCGATCCCGGTGCCTTAACAGCGATTGTTGTACACATATTCGGTCGTTAATCACACAACTCACATTTATTTTTATAAACCACTGTGCGGATATCCCGTTGTCTTGGCGGCGATTGATGTACATTCGCTTCTTGCGCAGCGAGTTCTGATTTCAACTCAGCGCCAGTCTATCGTCACGGCAAAACTACAGAACTACAACAAATATAGGCTGCAATATTACCATAGTGATGAAATTGCTATTTTTTTGAAATGACCAAAAAGCATACCTATGGTGGTGTTCACGCAGCTAATAACATGCGTTCCTTGCACTTAGGACATCCAGTGACCAAGTCCCACAATTATTTATTTGTTTTCTTTGATGATTAGCGTTTTTGTTTAGATTTAATTTGAATTTCACAATAGGAAAACTAGCGTCGCAGAAAGTGAAGTCAAGACTAAGAAAAAGTAGCGATGGTAAAAAAAAAAGGACGCTATAGAGACTCGATAGTTGTACATAACTTATAAATCGATAAATCATGACTTGTAATATTTCATAAAAATATGTGTGTTGCCGGATGTCAGAATCAAGTGTACCAATACAATCAAGTGTATACCAATACTCTCCCAAATACGCACACCAAGTGCTCTCCGACACACACAAACGGTCACCACACAGCAGTTTTATGTCAAAAAAAAAAAATTTTTTTTTGATTCATTTTCCACTTTTAATTGGTAATATTTTATGATTTAGGGTGTATGGATGATCCCGGTGCCTTATCAGCGATTGATGTACACATATACGGTCATCACACACAGCATTTTTTGTTGTTGTTATATTGTTGTAAATTAACCTGCACAAGCGATCCCGGTGCCTTATCAGCGGTTGATGTACACATATACGGTCGCTTGTGAAGCAATTTTACCTTGATTTTGTTTGTTTCTTTTGTTTTATTTGCACTTGCACGTCATTATGTTTCAATAACTTTTTACTTAATTTACTGTTTTACCACTCACAACCACTGCCGTCACATGTTCATTACCTCTTTTAGAATTTCAACGAAAAGCGTAGTGGGCATTGTTAATCCCTTGTCCGTAGTCCGGCTGCGCCAGTTACAATCCTGTGGAGAAAGGCTTTCAAAGAATTCAGCAGAATGACAAATCTTTATTTTTTCAATATCTTCGTCAGAGTTCGTATTGGCACCGCCTCCTTGTTCCTGGGTCCGTCTCCAAGTGTGCCCAAAGAGATAGGGGGCATGTTGACTCTCGGTATTGGTTCCAGTGTGACCGGAGAGAGGAGGCATGTTAACTCTGGGTCGGTCCTGTCTCCAGTGTGGGCATGTTAACTACCGCGCTGGTGCGGATTGATACGGGGACGCGAATTTTCAACACCGCTGCGCTCATCGACCCTTGCACACCCACGTGCTGCGTCGACGCTTCACTGGCCGCGAGTTTCCGGCTACCGACGACCGACGTAGGGGGCGAGCAGATCTGCGCAGCCGCCGTGCTTTCCATGATCGATCCCAGCATCCGCCTCGATGTCCTCTTCAAAGTTGAGCCGTACGTGCGCATCCGCACTCCGATTCGAGAGCTCGATGAAGCCGTGCGGACCTGCTTCCAAGACATCACTTTAGCGGACGAGCGTTTCTATCTCCCCGCTACGACCTCCGTAGTCCTGGGTGCGGATGTATACCCTCAAGTAATGCAGTCGGGATTCAGGAAGTTCCAGGTCGGACGACCGGTGGCCCAGAAGACCGTATTCGGATGGGTCCTCTCCGGGGCCTGTCATCAACTATAGGAAGGCAGGAATATTTTGCAACCGGAGTGATTGCAAGGGGGGCGGAATGTTCAGGCCAAGGGCCACTGTACCCCCGCTGCTCTCAGAGCTTTCCTCGCTGCTATGCCGCTGCAATGATCGCTCTCCGTCGCTAGGCGAACTTCGGGACTGCTCGCGTCCGACCGTTGGTTCTCCCGCTCTCCTTATGTTATGCAGGCGGGAGTTTGGGTTCTAGTATGTAAGCTAGCATTTAGTCATCAAACTGAAGTCAAGTAATAAAGTGAAGTGCAACTCGACGCCCCCGTGCCTACTTATTTTCGACATTTCTTCATTTCGACTGCGTCGAGACGCCACCACACTTGGAGAACTTTTCCGCGCTTATTTTTCCCGCTGAAGGAAGCCACCCCCTCCAAAACAATTTACTACCCTTTTTGTGAAGGGGAATTATAAAAGATTCCTTCCAACTATCGGAAAAAAATGAAAACTGAAGGGATATCTTAAATAATTTAGACAAAGGACCACATAATGCACTGGCACAATATCTCAAAACACAGCTAGGAACAAGATCAGGACCAGAAGAGAAGGATATCTTAAGTGATTTGAGTAGCTGAAAAACGTCATTTTCGCTGATTGTGGGCAAAAAAATACTGTCAGAGTGAGAAAGGGAGTATGGATATGGTGTGGTCGAGTCAGAACTAATAGTTGTATAAGTAGTTTGGAAAAATTTAGCGAATAAGTTCGCAATGTCATGCTTGTTCGAGGCGGACTCATTATGGAGGTGAAGACAGGATGGGAAAATGTGCGACTTTCGTTTTTAATTAACAAAAGCGTAGAACTGCTTGGGATTAGCCTGAAACTCAGTTCTACATCGATTCAGGTGGTTCTTGAGTCAGAAAGACTTCACGTTTTTTAAATAGGAAAGTCGACGTGAAAACCAGGGAGGCTTATGCGAAATGTCAGGAGAGGGAAACGATGGAACAAACATGTCAAAACCGGAGTAAAGTGTGTCATAAAAGCGCTCAACCATATGCAAGGGATCGTCAGTGGAGTCAATAAAAGTCCAGTCGATTGATGATAAATAAGAGATCATGTCAGTGAAATTAGCTTTACGAAAGCAGCGAAAAGAGGCTGGCTCAGATAAGGAACACGGCAGTAGTGGAGTCGAGGCTTCTTGAATTAACTCCAATGTGGGATGATAAGCATCTTCAGGGCTGGAGAGAAGATCGATTCTAGAGACGTAAGCATTGGCAAACTCCGACGAAAAAATTAAGTCTAGGACTTTGTCTCCACAGTTCTTAATAAAATTTAATTGTCCCAATGAAAGGTCGATAAGGCCATGAATAAGATCGTGAGGTGCAGTGGGAACTAGAAAATTCGAGTCAGGAGAGGGCACCCAAGATATGAAAGGCAGGTTAAAATCACCCATAACAATGGGTGATCATTAATGCCGATGGACGATTGTATATTTTGGAATAGCATTAAATGCTGCAAATATATATCACTGTCAGACCGGGGTGGGATGTACGAGCATGAGACATAAACAAAATAATCGTGAACACGGATGCGAACTGCAACAAACTCTAAATTACAATTTATGTCAGTTAACGGAAGCAAGTTTGAAACAAGATTAGACTTAACAGCGATAAGGACACCACCGCCGATACGCATAAGACGACCACGTCTATAAACGACATAGTTTCCTGCAAATAATTCACTATCAGAGACAGAGGAGTTGAGCCACGTTTCAGTAAAGGCAATTACATTGACATCAAAGGAGACACTGTTGACGTGTAGTTTACTAAGTTTGCCTAGTAAGCTGCGAACATTCTGGTAGTGTAGGATAAAGGAGTCTCTTAGTTTTTTGGAGTTCTAGCCGAGGGAAACCGTGGCACGCGAGCCCGAGGGTCACTCTTGTTGACAAATTCATGAACAATTGCGTGTTCAGGCCATACGGAAGTATCAAGAGCTCTCGGAAATAGTACATCAGAAATTCCAATTTTAAACGAAGATATATCACGTCTTTGCTTAAAACTGAATTTAGTGACAGTAAATTCGGTAACAGAAACATTCAACTTGTTGCTCAAATGGGTCCTTACATCGACCTCAAAGGCCCCTGGATTGAGGCGGGAAACAAAGATTAGCTTCTAAGGAGCAACGCCAGCTAAAGGGGTTGGTCTTCGTTTTTTAACAAATATCGCGGCGAGGGAACCGATCAAAACAAAAGACCGAAAACCGCGAGAATAAAAGCTTTTTCTGAGCGCAGAGAAGTAATAAGTTTGTGTGATTGATTTCGCGTATGCCAAACACTTGCACAACAACAAACACTAGGCGATGCAGCGATAAGCGGTAAACACAGAGCGCAAGAACAGAAAGGCAGATCAATCTGATGAAATGTAAAACCAAATTAGTTTTATGTAAATAAAATCACTGTCTATGTTTAAACTGAACCAGCTGTTTATGGATAATAAATATCACAGAAACGCTGACAACTTGCCAAAAATTTGGGCTGAGTTGAATAAATGTTCACTATGAAAACTTTGAAAAAGGAAGAGCGGTAGAAAAACACGTCCGACACAAAGCTCGTATGCGAAGGATGTGCTGATGGGAAACCAAACGCGTAAGTTCTGGCGAGCTACACAAGGTTTGCATGCAAGGGGGAAGGAGTGGGAAGCAGAGGTGGCCGGGGTGAAGGAAACACTGTGACTTTGTTGCGGTTATAAGTTTTATTCTCTAAAATTTCCCTGACTGCTGCCGGAGGGGAAGGGGGACAGGTGGCTTACTTGCTCTGGCTATGGTGATCGATGAAGCGGGGAAAAGCTGTCGCCGCTGATATGCACTCGCGGGCTCACGTGTCTTTAGGCTTGGTAGGGTTTTCACGGTCACTAGACTTTCGCGCACGTCTACTATGCTCGCGGCCGGAAACGAAAAAGCCACGATGTCTGGATTAGTGATCACACCTCCTCGATCGTTCTTTTTCGAACTATCGTATCGTCAGTTTTCCTGCGATGTTTGATATCGATGTCCTAAGGTTGCCACCTGGGCACTTATTAGGGGTTTACTTCTGGACTTCGTGCCCTTACTAAAATATCGTTACTGGTGGACTCCGTGTCCCTAATGAAATATCGTTATTGGTCGACTCCGTGTCCCTAATGAAATATCGTTATTGGTAATATTTAAGATTAACTACTGCTTAGTACTATTTACAGAGAATATACATTGGCGTGTAATACTAAAATCTGTATGACCCTAGAAAAGGGTCGTTATAGACTGTATAGTAAAACGTGGGGCCTTGATTCCAAATTCATCCTGTGGCTTTACTGCATGATTGTCAGGCCTATTTTGACCTATGCTGCTCTTGTGTGGTAGCCCAAGGTTCAGCAGGTCTCGGCCATTCAGAAGTGTAGCAAGTTGCAGCGGCTAGTATGTGGAAGTTAACACGAGCCAACGAGCTAGACCAGTTGGCTCAGTGCAAGAAATATAATATCATAACGTTAAAGTGCTGACCCAGCATCGGGCCGGAAACCCGTGCGCAGGCGGCAAACACAGCATATTTGCGTGGCCGCTGAGAGTTGTAAAATATATTTGTATTAATTACTCTGCCAGACCACAAGGCTGGCAGTTAAAAGAGGAAAGTTCCTCTCAACATAATATCTGGGACTGCAGCGAGGGATCCCCTCTGACACCCCTAACTCCAATAACTGGCGCCCAACCATTAAAAACCACCACCCACCACCACCATCACCAACACCGCCCACACAGCTACTAAATTTGCGGCAAAGCAAAAGACAGCGGCGCGGGAAAAGTGAAGGGAATTAGTGACAAAATAACACACACACCAAAAACAAAAAATTATGTGAGTGGGAACCGATGCTAAACGCATTTTAAGTCTGTGAATATTTAAAAAAAAATATATAATAATAAAAGAATTATTAATCCAGCAGATACTCTAAAACATGGTCTCGCATCAATGTGAATAAAAACAAAAATCATATAATTGTTTTTTATAACAGCGCATACGTTCGCTTTTCATTTATTGTTGTTGTTTTGTGTTTCCATTCGATTCAAGCGCGACATTCGACGCTGCAGCCTTTGTCTTTAGTTGTTGTGTGTTTGGCTTTGGTCAACTGCTGCCCACACAGGCAGCTTTTGCATACCTAAGCGAATTGGACTGCTCATGCAGCCCAGTTTCTCACAGTATAGGAATAGTGCACCATACTCCACGGACTCAGAGTCCGATTATGAAAATCAACATTCCCCTCTAAGACGTGCAACCGCGAATTCCCCTGCAATGGCGATAGACCCAGAACAACTCAAAGCTGTAATACAGGCAGTGGTGGCCAATACTTTAGCGGACGATGCTGCCAAAAACGAACTTATACGGTCGCTTGTGAAGCAATTTTACCTTGATTTTGTTTGTTTCTTTTGTTTTATTTGCACTTGCACGTCATTATGTTTCAATAACTTTTTACTTAATTTACTGTTTTACCACTCACAACCACTGCCGTCACATGTTCATTACGTCTTTTAGAATTTCAACGAAAAGCGTAGTGGGCATTGTTAATCCCTTGTCCGTAGTCCGGCTGCGCCAGTTACAATCCTGTGGCCGAGGGAGAAAGGCTTTCAAAGAATTCAGCAGAATGACAAATCTTTATTTTTTCAATATCTTCGTCAGAGTTCGTATTGGCACCGCCTCCTTGTTCCTGGGTCCGTCTCCAAGTGTGCCCAAAGAGATAGGGGGCATGTTGACTCTCGGTATTGGTTCCAGTGTGACCGGAGAGAGGAGGCATGTTAACTCTGGGTCGGTCCTGTCTCCAGTGTGGGCATGTTAACTACCGCGCTGGTGCGGATTGATACGGGGACGCGAATTTTCAACACCGCTGCGCTCATCGACCCTTGCACACCCACGAGCTGCGTCGACGCTTCACTGGCCGCGAGTTTCCGGCTACCGACGACCGACGTAGGGGGCGAGCAGATCTGCGCAGCCGCCGTGCTTTCCATGATCGATCCCAGCATCCGCCTCGATGTCCTCTTCAAAGTTGAGCCGTACGTGCGCATCCGCACTCCGATTCGAGAGCTCGATGAAGCCGTGCGGACCTGCTTCCAAGACATCACTTTAGCGGACGAGCGTTTCTATCTCCCCGCTACGACCTCCGTAGTCCTGGGTGCGGATGTATACCCTCAAGTAATGCAGTCGGGATTCAGGAAGTTCCAGGTCGGACGACCGGTGGCCCAGAAGACCGTATTCGGATGGGTCCTCTCCGGGGCCTGTCATCAACTATAGGAAGGCAGGAATATTTTGCAACCGGAGTGATTGCAAGGGGGGCGGAATGTTCAGGCCAAGGGCCACTGTACCCCCGCTGCTCTCAGAGCTTTCCTCGCTGCTATGCCGCTGCAATGATCGCTCTCCGTCGCTAGGCGAACTTCGGGACTGCTCGCGTCCGACCGTTGGTTCTCCCGCTCTCCTTATGTTATGCAGGCGGGAGTTCGGGTTCTAGTATGTAAGCTAGCATTTAGTCATCAAACTGAAGTCAAGTAATAAAGTGAAGTGCAACTCGACGCCCCCGTGCCTACTTATTTTCGACATTTCTTCATTTCGACTGCGTCGAGACGCCACCACACTTGGAGAACTTTTCCGCGCTTATTTTTCCCGCTGAAGGAAGCCACCCCCCTCCAAAACAATTTACTACCCTTTTTGTGAAGGGGAATTATAAAAGATTCCTTCCAACTATCGGAAAAAAATGAAAACTGAAGGGATATCTTAAATAATTTAGACAAAGGACCACATAATGCACTGGCACAATATCTCAAAACACAGCTAGGAACAAGATCAGGACCAGAAGAGAAGGATATCTTAAGTGATTTGAGTAGCTGAAAAACGTCATTTTCGCTGATTGTGGGCAAAAAAATACTGTCAGAGTGAGAAAGGGAGTATGGATATGGTGTGGTCGAGTCAGAACTAATAGTTGTATAAGTAGTTTGGAAAAATTTAGCGAATAAGTTCGCAATGTCATGCTTGTTCGAGGCGGACTCATTATGGAGGTGAAGACAGGATGGGAAAATGTGCGACTTTCGTTTTGAATTAACAAAAGCGTAGAACTGCTTGGGATTAGCCTGAAACTCAGTTCTACATCGATTCAGGTGGTTCTTGAGTCAGAAAGACTTCACGTTTTTTAAATAGGAAAGTCGACGTGAAAACCAGGGAGGCTTATGCGAAATGTCAGGAGAGGGAAACGATGGAACAAATATGTCAAAACCGGAGTAAAGTGTGTCATAAAAGCGCTCAACCATATGCAAGGGATCGTCAGTGGAGTCAAGAAAAGTCCAGTCGATTGATGATAAATAAGAGATCATGTCAGTGAAATTAGCTTTACGAAAGCAGCGAAAAGAGGCTGGCTCAGATAAGGAACACGGCAGTAGTGGAGTCGAGGCTTCTTGAATTAACTCCAATGTGGGATGATAAGCATCTTCAGGGCTGGAGAGAAGATCGATTCTAGAGACGTAAGCATTGGCAAACTCCGACGAAAAAATTAAGTCTAGGACTTTGTCTCCACAGTTCTTAATAAAATTTAATTGTCCCAATGAAAGGTCGATAAGGCCATGAATAAGATCGTGAGGTGCAGTGGGAACTAGAAAATTCGAGTCAGGAGAGGGCACCCAAGATATGAAAGGCAGGTTGAAATCACCCATAACAATGAGGTGATCATTAATGCCGATGGACGATTGTATATTTTGGAATAGCATTAAATGCTGCAAATATATATCACTGTCAGACCGGGGTGGGATGTACGAGCATGAGACATAAACAAAATAATCGTGAACACGGATGCGAACTGCAACAAACTCTAAATTACAATTTATGTCAGTTAACGGAAGCAAGTTTGAAACAAGATTAGACTTAACAGCGATAAGGACACCACCGCCGATACGCATAAGACGACCACGTCTATAAACGACATAGTTTCCTGCAAATAATTCACTATCAGAGACAGAGGAGTTGAGCCACGTTTCAGTAAAGGCAATTACATTGACATCAAAGGAGACACTGTTGACGTGTAGTTTACTAAGTTTGCCTAGTAAGCTGCGAACATTCTGGTAGTGTAGGATAAAGGAGTCTCTTAGTTTTTTGGAGTTCTAGCCGAGGGAAACCGTGGCACGCGAGCCCGAGGGTCACTCTTGTTGACAAATTCATGAACAATTGCGTGTTCAGGCCATACGGAAGTATCAAGAGCTCTCGGAAATAGTACATCAGAAATTCCAATTTTAAACGAAGATATATCACGTCTTTGCTTAAAACTGAATTTAGTGACAGTAAATTCGGTAACAGAAACATTCAACTTGTTGCTCAAATGGGTCCTTACATCGACCTCAAAGGCCCCTGGATTGAGGCGGGAAACAAAGATTAGCTTCTAAGGAGCAACGCCAGCTAAAGGGGTTGGTCTTCGTTTTTTAACAAATATCGCGGCGAGGGAACCGATCAAAACAAAAGACCGAAAACCGCGAGAATAAAAGCTTTTTCTGAGCGCAGAGAAGTAATAAGTTTGTGTGATTGATTTCGCGTATGCCAAACACTTGCACAACAACAAACACTAGGCGATGCAGCGATAAGCGGTAAACACAGAGCGCAAGAACAGAAAGGCAGATCAATCTGATGAAATGTAAAACCAAATTAGTTTTATGTAAATAAAATCACTGTCTATGTTTAAACTGAACCAGCTGTTTATGGATAATAAATATCACAGAAAAGCAGACAAACGCGGTAAACACAGAGCGCAAGAACGTAAATAAAGTCACTGTCTTTGTTTAAACTGAACCAGCTGTTTATGGATAATAAATATCACAGAAACGCTGACAACTTGCCAAAAATTTGGGCTGAGTTGAATAAATGTTCACTATGAAAACTTTGAAAAAGGAAGAGCGGTAGAAAAACACGTCCGACACAAAGCTCGTATGCGAAGGATGTGCTGATGGGAAACCAAACGCGTAAGTTCTGGCGAGCTACACAAGGTTTGCATGCAAGGGGGAAGGAGTGGGAAGCAGAGGTGGCCGGGGTGAAGGAAACACTGTGACTTTGTTGCGGTTATAAGTTTTATTCTCTAAAATTTCCCCTGACTGCTGCCGGAGGGGAAGGGGGACAGGTGGCTTACTTGCTCTGGCTATGGTGATCGATGAAGCGGGGAAAAGCTGTCGCCGCTGATATGCACTCGCGGGCTCACGTGTCTTTAGGCTTGGTAGGGTTTTCACGGTCACTAGACTTTCGCGCACGTCTACTATGCTCGCGGCCGGAAACGAAAAAGCCACGATGTCTGGATTAGTGATCACACCTCCTCGATCGTTCTTTTTTCGAACTATCGTATCGTCAGTTTTCCTGCGATGTTTGATATCGATGTCCTAAGGTTGCCACCTGGGCACTTATTAGGGGTTTACTTCTGGACTTCGTGCCCTTACTAAAATATCGTTACTGGTGGACTCCGTGTCCCTAATGAAATATCGTTATTGGTCGACTCCGTGTCCCTAATGAAATATCGTTATTGGTAATATTTAAGATTAACTACTGCTTAGTACTATTTACAGAGAATATACATTGGCGTGTAATACTAAAATCTGTATGACCCTAGAAAAGGGTCGTTATAGACTGTATAGTAAAACGTGGGTCCTTGATTCCAAATTCATCCTGTGGCTTTACTGCATGATTGTCAGGCCTATTTTGACCTATGCTGCTCTTGTGTGGTAGCCCAAGGTTCAGCAGGTCTCGGCCATTCAGAAGTGTAGCAAGTTGCAGCGGCTAGTATGTGGAAGTTAACACGAGCCAACGAGCTAGACCAGTTGGCTCAGTGCAAGAAATATAATATCATAACGTTAAAGTGCTGACCCAGCATCGGGCCGGAAACCCGTGCGCAGGCGGCAAACACAGCATATTTGCGTGGCCGCTGAGAGTTGTAAAATATATTTGTATTAATTACTCTGCCAGACCACAAGGCTGGCAGTTAAAAGAGGAAAGTTCCTCTCAACATAATATCTGGGACTGCAGCGAGGGATCCCCTCTGACACCCCTAACTCCAATAACTGGCGCCCAACCATTAAAAACCACCACCCACCACCACCATCACCAACACCGCCCACACAGCTACTAAATTTGCGGCAAAGCAAAAGACAGCGGCGCGGGAAAAGTGAAGGGAATTAGTGACAAAATAACACACACACCAAAAACAAAAAATTATGTGAGTGGGAACCGATGCTAAACGCATTTTAAGTCTGTGAATATTTAAAAAAAATATATAATAATAAAAGAATTATTAATCCAGCAGATACTCTAAAACATGGTCTCGCATCAATGTGAATAAAAACAAAAATCATATAATTGTTTTTTATAACAGCGCATACGTTCGCTTTTCATTTATTGTTGTTGTTTTGTGTTTCCATTCGATTCAAGCGCGACATTCGACGCTGCAGCCTTTGTCTTTAGTTGTTGTGTGTTTGGCTTTGGTCAACTGCTGCCCACACAGGCAGCTTTTGCATACCTAAGCGAATTGGACTGCTCATGCAGCCCAGTTTCTCACAGTATAGGAATAGTGCACCATACTCCACGGACTCAGAGTCCGATTGTGAAAATCAACATTCCCCTCTAAGACGTGCAACCGCGAATTCCCCTGCAATGGCGATAGACCCAGAACAACTCAAAGCTGTAATACAGGCAGTGGTGGCCAATACTTTAGCGGACGATGCTGCCAAAAACGAACTTGCACAAAATGAAATGCGTCAGAAAATTCAGGAGCTGGCCAGCCAGTTGGCAGCAACACAGGTCGCGCCCACCTCAGCAGTGGCCCCCGCAATTAGAGCTTACGAACCCATAGACATAACTAGTGGTGTACCATGTAACATGACTTTAGACGCCGTTAAATATTTGCCTGAATTCTCGGGGTCACAGGAATCATATGTTTCGTGGCGACAAGCGGCGGTTGCTGTTTAAAGATTACAACGGCACCTCTCGCCATTACGAGGCGGTGACAATTATTAGGAACAAAATTAGGGGCGCGGCCAATAACGTTTTATCCTCGTTTGGCACAGTACTGAATTTCGATGCCATTATAAATCGGCTCGATTTCACTTACAGCGACAAACGCCCAATGCATGTCATTGAGCAGGACAGGAGCACTTTAAGACAGGGAAGCAACATGACCCTGTTGGAGTATTATGATGAGGTCGAGAAAAAACTCACCTTACTCACAAATAAAGCCCATATGTCTCACGAGCCATCGGCGGCAAATATATTGTGCGTAAAATTCCGAGAGGACGCCTTGCGTATTTTCATCTCGGGACTTAAACGCAGCCTCACTGACGTGCTTTTCGCGGCAAAGCCGAAAGACATGCAGTCAGCCTTGGCCTTAGCGCAAGAAGTGGAATCTAACCACGAGAGGTACGTTTTTGCAGCTAGTTTCGCAAGAAGTCAAGAAGACAAAGATCGCAAACCTACTGCAAAAGCGCAGGGTCGTCAACTTGACAAGTACGACCGCCATGACCCACAACCTAGTAATACCAAAAACCCGTATTTTAATAGGCAGCATAAGGCACAGGTTCACGCCGACCCGCAAAGTACCAAAAATTACAAAGACGACGGCCCACCAGAGCCTATGGAGGTCGATCCCTCACTTTCTAAATTGATGCAGCCGACCCAGGCAAATGCCTACCGAAACAGAAGACCAGCCACCTCCGAGCGCACAGGCGCCGTGAGGAAACAACAAAAAGTTAACTTCATTACGCAGAATGCGGAAGAAAAGACAGGAGCATATGCCGCCACCGCCTCCAAAGCAGAATCGAAAATAGACGACGATGCCATTACCGAGTATGATTCTGACTACCTCAATTTTTTAGGGGAAAATCCCTGTTACCCGTCATCAGACGAAGAGTAGCAGGGTACCAATGAAATTCCTTTTAGACACCGGCGCGTCAAAAATTTCATCCGGCCTCGCAAAGAGCTAAAGGGTGTCCGCCCGGTGGACTCTCCTTTCGAAATTCATTCAATTCACGGCACCACCATCGTTACAAAAAAGTGCTTCGTCTCGATTTTTAATTTGAAAGCGACTTTTTTCATTCTACCATATTTTTCAATATTCGACGGTATAATCGGGGCCGATCTGTTAACACGGGCCGGTGCATCACTTTGCCTCGCTTCCGCCCAACTCAAATGGGGTCAGGAAGTTAGAAGATTTCATTCCATAAATGCACTGACGTCAACTTCACTAACGTGGAGTGCCCAGATGCACCACCTTTGGTGAAGAAGGCATTTCTAGGGATGATAAGGAGCCGAAAAAACGCCTTCGCAGATCCCAACGAGGCCCTGCCATATAACACATCGGTAGTGGCCACGATTAGGACTACTAGCGAAGAGCCCATTTACGCTAAATTATATCCATACCCCATGGGGGCAGCAGATTTCGTGAACAACGAAATCCAAGACCTGCTTAAAAATGGTATAATTCAAAAGTCGGTGTCTCCTTATAACAACCCAATATGGGTGGTTGATAAAAAAGGAACCGACGAGGCCGGCAATCAAAATAGACGATTAGTCATAGACTTTCGTAAGCTAAACGAAAGAACTATCCCAGACAAATACCCTATGCCAGATATCTCCATGATACTGGGCAACTTGGGCAAGGCCAAATTCTTCACGACACTGGACCTCAAGTCCGGGTATCACCAGATCATCTTAGCGGAAAATGACCGCGAAAAAACTTCCTTCTCCGTAAGCGGAGGGAAGTACGAATTCAAGAGGCTTCCCTTTGGCTTGAGAAATGCTGCCAGCATCTTCCAGAGAGCCATTGATGACATTCTCAGAGAGCAAATCGGCAAGACTTGCTATGTCTACGTCGACGATGTAATAATCTTCTCAGAAAACGAGAATGCTCGTGTCAAGCACATGGATTGGGTTTTAAAAACTGTTCACGCCAGAAGGGCGTTTATTTTCCGGAGGCAGTGTGATCCCGTACACTCGCTCTCTCTCTCCCTCTCCCCCTGCACTTTTGTGCATCGAGCTCCTAGTCCGCTCTCCCCAAGTTAGGTTTAAGGCTTCTTCTTGCATTTAGTACCAATTTACCATTCTACAAATAAAGACATACGCCCGTCGCGTAATACCCCGAAAGTCATTCCGTGTTTTATTTATCGAGTGCCTTCCAGGTTAAAGCCACCCCCCTCCGAACATTTGGTCCTTCGAGCAGGATAATTCCAGTCCAGCAGCTACGGTATTTTGGTTAGGTTTTCCGAAACCCAGTTCGTCCAACTTCTCTGCATGATTATTGCCTAAATCCAAGTCCGATTAATCCGGCTCTACGGCAGCTAATAATTTCCGATTCCGAATTCCGAATTATGGTTCCTTAATTCCTTAATTTCTATAAAACTCCGTGTTTCTAAAGTGTTTAAATATATGCCAAGCCACAGTGAAACTTCCCATTTCGAATTTCTCTTCGTTCACTGTGTTCCGCTTGCATTTATTTATACTCTCCTATATACATACATACAATACAGTCCACTCCACTGATCTATGAGCGCCACGGCAATTTACACAAAATTGAATATATATACTTACAAATATTTCGGCACGGGTATTTTAATAATTTACCCCACAAAAAATATATTTCAAAATCGTGCAAAACATAAAACACTATAAATACAGTCCACTGCTCCAAGAAATAAATATAAATAAATAAATAAATATATCAAAAAACCACGGCGCAGAAACGCCGAATTAATTTTATTGTATTTATTTACTCTTCCCTGCTCTATCCTGAGCTGTGCTACATTTAAATAAACAATATTTATTGTCATTCCTTTGCTCTATCCTGAGCTCAGCTGCATGCAAACATAGGCAAACATTGCAATTACATATGTACATACGTAATCGTCGGCAAGTCGACGCTCCGACTTTTGGTAATTTTCTTCCGCCTCCGTTGTCTCCGCTATTTTGCATTCGCAACGGCTAATATCTCCAAGAACAGTACCGCGGCAAATACAGCAGCGGTCAACTGAATAAATCCAGGCACACAAAATAATTTTAAAATTATTTTTTATAAAATCCCAACTAACTAAATCAGTTAGAAATTCAAGTGCGCTTCCATATCCGCATTAGTGTGACCGTACATCTCCGTACATCTTCGCCACTACACAATAAAATTACACTATACAAATAAATTAAATTCCTAATACATTCCGATTGGTTCCTAAATTCCAATTCCAGCTTCGACACGTATAACTAAATCGTCCCAAAAAAACAAGTTGATTTTCGATTTCTTAACTGGTTGTACGCTTTATCCAGCGTCCCGAATATATACGTTTTCGATCCAATTGGTTGCACGCTTTATCCAGCGTCCCGAAAAGAAGTTGTTTTCGATCATTCAACTGGTTGAACGCTTTATCCAGCGTCCCAAATATAAGTTGTCTTTCGATCTTTCGATCACGCTTTATCCAGCGTCCCGAAAATATAAGTTAATTCGATCCAGAATATAACCATAAAGAAACAATCCAGTTTGTTCTTTAAATATCCAAAATGACTGCTTCCAGTTTAAATAAATTTATTTCGATCTGTGACCGTCTTCGTCACTTCGATTCCAAAATCTGCAATCCAGCAGCAACTAGTCCATCCAAATATACGTGTCAAATTCATCTCGAAAAAGTCAGAGCGCTATGGGATAAGGTCGAGAAAGAATATGAAACTTAGAGGGCTTAGAGGGCACGGCGGACACCTTACCTACTCTAAAGGCAAAATACGAGTATGCCTATTTTATATACGAAAGGTGTGCCGCAAAGCTCATGGAACAGATCGATGCGATCTCTTCCAATGCAGCTCAAATCCAACCCGTTCCGCCCCAAAATTCCTATCCGTCTGGCTGTCAGCTTCCTCCGTGCGAAACAGAAGTTTTCTCGGGCGATTACATTCGCTGGCCGACTTTCCGAGACCTTTTCACAGCAGTCTATATCGACAATCCTTCGCTGACCCCCGTTGAAAAGTAGTTCTATCTAAATGCCAAGACTAGTGGTGAAGCTAATTCCGTAGTTTCCAATTCGCCACTCACCAACGATGGTTTCCGCTCAGCCTGGAAAAACCTATTTGAGCGTTTCGAAAATAAACGAGCGCTGGTGAACAGCCAACTGAAAAGTTATTAAACATGCAGTCCATTGCACACGAATCTTCGGCAGCCTTGAAGGAGCTGCAAAATACGATCCAAAACTGCCTCACATCCCTAAATTTGTCCAGCATTCCTACGAATAATTGGGATTGTCTCCTGGTGTATGTAACAAATAAAACCGAAATTCCTACGTGGCAAGAACTTGATTCATTCCTGACTGAGCGCCATAGAACTCTAGAAACTATAGATTCTATTCAACCTCCTAAGTTGCGCCTCCATCCGTCAGAAACGACACCCTCCGACGTGTCGCCACGAATACTGAAATCCTTCAGTACGAGGATCGTTCCGATATCCAAAAGATGCGATGTATGTTCCGAAGAGAACCATCCAGTGCGTTTATGTCCACGCTTCCTTCAGATGACGACAGAGGATCGTTCATCTTATATCCAGAAAAAGCGGTTGTGCTTAAATTGCTTTGCAAGCGGTCATCAACTCCGTAATTGTACAAGCGCCCACAAGTGCTTCAAGTGTCACGGTCGGCATCACACTTTGTTGCATCCAAGCAACTGCTCCTCCAGTGAACCGACTGCTCCTGATACTGTTTCTGCTCCGATCCAAAGGATTTCCTCGTTCTCCACACGAGTGACTACCGCTCCCGATTCCTCCAATTACTGGGTTCCATACGACGATGTGAAATGCAGACGTTCCCGAGGTATTTTATCCTACCCATGCCGAGTCTGCCAAGGGAACCATCCTCTTCGGAAATGCCACCGTTTCCTTCGGCTTAGCGCTGAGAAACGGCTCCAGGCAGTCATACAAAAGAAGTACTGCGTCAATTGCCTGGCCCACCATCATTCCACGGGATCTTGCCGCAGTGACGACCGATGCCAGTCGTGTGGCCAGGATCACCACACACTTCTTCATGTCCACGAGCGCTCAGCGTATCCAACGCTTTCCCGAGCAAATGCCTTCAATTTTCCTACAGCGTATCCTCGCTAGGGGGGCCTCGAAGGCTTCTTATATTTTGCTGCGTATCCTCGCAAGGGGGGGGGAGAATGTTCACGCCAGAAGGGCGTTTATTTTCCGGAGGCAGTGTGATCCCGTACACTCGCTCTCTCTCTCCCTCTCCCCCTGCACTTTTGTGCATCGAGCTCCTAGTCCGCTCTCCCCAAGTTAGGTTTAAGGCTTCTTCTTGCATTTAGTACCAATTTACCATTCTACAAATAAAGACATACGCCCGTCGCGTAATACCCCGAAAGTCATTCCGTGTTTTATTTATCGAGTGCCTTCCAGGTTAAAGCCACCCCCCTCCGAACAAAAACCATAAGCGATGCAAATATGAGAGTTTCAGAAGTCAAGTTTTTTTAAAAAAAGCGTAAACTTTCTTGGCTTCATAGTCACCAGTGATGGCACTACCACCGACCCAGAAAAGGTCAGGGCCATAAAGGAGTTCCCTGAACCAAAACCAGTATTTGAGGTTAGATCATTTCTAGGTCTCGCGAGCTATTACAGATGCTTCATTAAGGACTTTGCAGCCATAGCAAGGCCTGTTTCGGACATCTTAAAGGGCGAAAACGGAAGTGTAAGCAGACACAGATCGCGACACATCCAAGTACAATTCAATGAGGCGCAAAAAAATTCTTTCGAAAAACTGCGCAACATTTTAGCATCCGAAGATGTTATGCTCCGATACCCGGATTACAAGAAGCCATTCCATCTAACGACGGATGCTTCAGCCTACGGTATTGGAGCAGTGCTTTCACAGGAGAACCGTCCTATTACAATGATCTCGAGGACATTAAAGGACAGGGAAATGAACTACGCCACAAATGAAAGGGAATTATTAGCCATCGTTTGGGCTTTGGCCAAACTGAGACACTATTTATATGCGGTGAAAGATATAACTATCTTCACCGACCATCAACCATTGTCATTCTCGGTATCAGACTCTAACCCTAACGCGAAAATTAAAAGGTGGAAGGGTCGCATCGAGGAAACGGGTGCGAAGGTAGTCTATAAACCGGGAAAAGAAAATTTGTTTGCTGATGCCCTGTCTAGGCAGCAAATTAATGCCGTAGAAGAACAGGACGCAGAATCATGTGGTGCGACCATTCACAGTGAGATTTCCCTCACTCACACCATAGAAACTACGGATAAGCCCCTAAATTGCTTCCAGAACCAACTAATTCTGGAAGAGGCCCGCTTTCCGCTAAAACGCTCTTTCGTTCTCTTTAAAAATAAGAAACGACATACAATCAACTTCACTGACAAGGAATCATTACTCAATGACCTTGCGGACGCAATAGTCCCCAAGGGCGTAAACGCCCTCCATTGCGATTTGCACACGCTAGCAACGGTGCAGGACGACTTAGTCCAGAGATTCCCGACTACAAAATTCTGGCACTGCAAAAACCGTGTTACAGACATTTTTGGGGTCGAGGAAAAAAGGGATATCATATTGGCAGAACACAATAGGGCCCACCGATCGGCCCAAGAAAATGTGAAGCAGGTTCTCACAGAATACTACTTCCCAAAAATGGCCAAACTGGCCAATGAAATTGTCCAAAACTGCAAAACATGCGCTAAAGCAAAATATGATAGGCATCCTAGGAAGCAAGAGATTGGCGAGTCCCCGATTCCCTCTCATGTAGGAGAAATGCTACACATAGACATTTTCTCAACAGACAAAACATATTTTCTCACTTGCATCGACAAGTTTTCGAAATTCGCCGTCGTACAGCATGTACCGTCAAGAACAATTGAGGACTTGAAACCGGCCTTGTTACAGGTCATTAATTTCTTCCCAAAGGCCAAAGTGATTTACTGCGATAACGAGCCATCGTTAAAATCGCACACGACCTTGGCCATGATAGACAACCATTTTGGCGTCAGCATCACGAATGCGCCGCCCCTTCACAGTGTCTCAAACAGGCAAGTGGAACGTTTTCACAGCACCCTACTAGAGCTCGCCAGGTGCCTAAAAATTGACAAGGCCATGAGCGATACCGTGGAGATAATCTTGTTAGCCACGACCAAATATAACAAATCAATCCATTCGGTCATCGATAAGAGGCCAGTCGACGCAATACAAGAATGCACGGACGACACACAAGAACGGATTGCTGACAAAACTAAGAGTGCCCAAGACGCGCTAAGGTCTAGAGAGAATGCTTCTCGGCAAAATAGAGTCTTCGAAGTGGGCGAAAAAGTTTTGGTCAAAACTAATAAAAGACTTGGCAATAAACTCACTCCCTTGTGTGAGGAAAAAGCCATACAAGCAGACCTGGGGACCACGGTCCTCATTGAAGGGAGGGTGGTCCAAAAAGACAATTTAAAATGACTCTCTCCCTTAATTTTTAATTTTTTATTATCATTACCTTGTAGTATGCGCTATAGAATAATAAAAAAAATAAAAAAAAAAAATAATAAAAAAAAACAAAAAAAAAAAAGCACGTTTTTAATATATTTTTTCAAAAAAAAAAAGCCCCAAACAAAAAAAAAAAAACCCCTTTAAAAGTTACCAAAAAATATTTTGCGGTCAAAATTTCCCCCCCTTTAAAAGTCCCAAAAAAAAAAGTAAAAAACTCTCTCCCCCAAAAAAAAAAAAAAAAAAATATAAAAAAAAAAAAATCGCCCCCCCCTTGGTTTTTCGGCCGGCCAACCAACCCGGTTAATATTAGGCAAAAAAAAAAAAAAAAAAAAAAAAAAAAAAAAAAAAAAAAAAGGAAAAAATAGAACAGCTGAAACAACCCAACCCCTTAAAAATTAAAAAAAAAAAAAAAAAAAAAAAACAAAAAAAAAGATGAAAAAATAAAAAAAAAATAAAATTTTTAAAAAAAAAAAAAAAAAAAAAAAAAAAAATCTTTTATACTACCTATTATCAGCCGTTTGGCAAACTTCTATTTAATAGACATTAAGACCGTTGCCAAAGGCGCGATTTTTTAGTTTTAATTGGTATTAATTTAGTATTAATTGGTGATGGGATAAACCTCAGCGAACAAGAAAAAGCGACTAAAAAATATATTTCCACAGGTGCAGAATTTTCATCCTCCTCTCACTGGCATTGGTGTCTGCGTACGTCACTAACTATTCGCAAACAAGGTATATCCCCATCATAGATGGAGAGATCCTGGTATGGGAGGAGCTCGCATATGTGACCCACTCGGCAAATCTCTCGGAATACATGCGCGTAATAGAAGAAACAAGCAGCATGAACGAGATGTTTCCGCAGTCTCATATGAGGAAATTGCTAGAAGTGGATACCTCGCACCTTCGAGACACGCTGGATTCGTTAAAAAGTCCACCACAGAATAGCAAGGAGTTTAGATTTTCTAGGCTCAATGCTAAAGGTAGTACGGGGACGCCGGATGCCGGCGATCTAGAAAGAATTAGGTTCACAGAGTGGCAGTTGACACAATCAAACAATAGGCAAATCAAAATTAATACTAGGATACAAAGTCGAATCAACCAATTAACAACAACAGTAAATCAAATCCTGCAAACACATAAAAATACCCAAATTGACACCGGCCATTTATACGAGACACTGCTGGCTAGGAATAGAATACTAATGATGGAGTTACAGAATTTAATGTTGGCTGTAACACTGGCAAAAACAATATTGTCAGTCCAAATATCCTAGATCATGCAGACTTAAAATCAGTTTGGCTGAAAGAACCCACCGATACCCCCATAGGGGATCTTATGTCCGCATCGTCTGTAAAAATACTGCAATCCTCTAACATGATGCACTTTATTATCAAATTTCCCAAAATAAAATTATCTTGTAAGAAGGTCACTATTTTCCCAGTCACTTGCAAAGGAGTTATGCTGCGGATAACCGACAACATGGTAGCAAAGTGTGGTGAAGTAGTCCACACAATCAAAAATTGCATCCCAACACCGGGGGCTACCTTTTGCCAACTATCAACGGAAAGCTCATGCGCCAGGGAACTACATGCAGGCGTCCTAGCGCATTGCGAGTCGCAACCAAGCGACCTACACCCGCTCACCCGCGTGGATGAGGGTATCATCATCATCAATGACCGGCCAGCCAGGGTCACGGTAGACAACGAAACAGAAGTCTACCTACGCGGCACACATCTCATCACCTTCAACGATCGCGTCGTGATAAATGACACCACCTTTGTAAATCACGACAAGGCCCAAACAAGAGCTCCAGGGGTAGCGAGTTCCCCATCATTGATTATCACCGCCAACAGAGATATTCTGAGCCTCCCCTACCTTCACCAGCTAAGTGAACGTAACTTGGAGTTCATCAAAGAGTTCGGGAGAGAAATTGATACTAATCATTCTCATCGCATAATATTTATCGCAGCAGCGATTTGTTGTGCATTGGTTTGTATCGGCATCACCTGTCTACGGTACATCGGAGCGCGGAGATCTGCAATCCAGTTAAACGGGATGATCGCCGAATTAGGACCAACCGAGGACGGCCGCAATCTTGAAGGGGGAGTAGTTAACACGAGCCAACGAGCTAGACCAGTTGGCTCAGTGCACGAAATATAATATCATAACGTTAAAGTGCTGACCCAGCATCAGGCCGGAAACCCGTGCGCAGCCGGCAAACACAGCATATTTGCGTGGTTGCGAGTCTTTTGTTAGCTGTAAGATTCATTTTTATATTCGGTTGATTTTGACATTAATAAAAAGAGCGGCTGCTCGTCAACCTTATTACTCCGACTGAACGTCGTAAAATATATTTGTATTAATTACTCTGCCAGACCACAAGGCTAGCAGTTTAAAGAGGAAAGTTCCTCTCAACATAATATCTGGGAAGCGAGGGATCCCCCTGCCACCCCCATCTCCCCAATAACTTATATATCACTTTCACTTTTCACTTTTCGGAATCGGATGGAAGGAAAGAATCCAAAAGCCTTTGGAAAAAGAATATATGGCGACCTCGGACGGACTTTGAAATCGTGAAAACCGTACTTATCTTTGGATTTTCCGCAGGGGGCGCTGGTGGATCAGGATAGATCCGGGATTCGAAGGACCAGTGCTGGAGTGGGCGGAATAGAAGCCGAAAGGTCCGTACGGCCGCTGGAGTATGGTCGTGGTCGCTGGGTAGAGTTGAAGTGCTGCTGTTGTTGGGGGCCCCGCTGTAATAAGGCGTCGAGGATCAGCTTCGTTTTCAGACTTCACTTTATTCACAGAGTTTTAATACTAACTTAGAACTAACAAGAGGAAAGCCACTAGACAGCGGAGTGGTGAAAAGCCGGATGGAAGAGAGGGAGAGGCGAGGAGAGCCAGAGCAGAGCGCAGTGAAAGCTTTGCGCCGCTCACACTGCCGCTCAGGAAATTCGCGCCCTTCTGGCGGGAACAAACTTTATAGAGGGACCTAGGAGCCTCCCTCGCCTTAAAACTGTATTGCTAGTAGAATTAGCAGTAATGTTGCATGAACCTAAACCTAACTTTCTTCGTTCTTTCCTAACACTTTCCTTCTCACGCGTGTATCTAGAAGACGTGATCCTGCCGTACGTCACACGGCTGCGCCCCTCTGTCAGTTGGGCGGGAGGTGGGCGTAAGACTCGCCCGCGCGTAAAAAAATTTTTTTTTTAAATTGTTCTCTTGTACCAACAAGCAACAGAGTTCATGACTGAAGTCATTCGTTTATTGAAGCTCACTTCTTCCGCTTTTCTTGTAGCTTACCTTTCTTCTTATTGCGCCGCATGCCTGCACGGGGCAAAGAAAAAAGCCATGCCATGACGAAGTCCCAACCATATGTACCTATGGTTTGCGACAAAGTCGACAGAACTCCCGGCAGAATGAGGCCATGGTCAAGCTACGATAAGAAGAGCTTGAATTAATGAGTTTTGAGCTGCCGAGCCGATCAGACGCGAGTTTTTCCAAGTCCCGATATCAGTTTCGCGATCCCGCCACCACGCGGTTGAAAAAGCCAACACGTGTCCGCCGCCGCGAGTGTCACCACACCACCACCGTCGAGGAGGCCAGAATTTGCTAGGGGCCGGAGAAAGGTGCCCGCCGGCTTAAGGCCATAAGGCCCTTCTCTCCGCCCTCCCCGCCGTTTCCCTAGGGAAGCCGGCCATATATTTAAAATAATTATTAATAAATAGTGATTTATTGCCGACGGGCGAAGGCGCCCGCTGGATTAGGGCCCTTCCCCCGTCATTACATACGGGCCGCCGGCCGCATACTTTTATATAGGGAAATAAATATACAGAGTGGAAAAAAGTTTACAAAGTGGAGAACCTTTGCCTCTTTTCTCGCCCTTTTCCGCTCCGGATTATTCCTGTGCCTCTTCCTCTTTCGTCGTTGGGTCCCCGCCACTCGGAAAGCGTGTGGGTGTGGTGTGGGCCGTCCGGAAATTCCTCCGGGCCCACGGGGTGGCTCGCAGCCCGGAAATCCTTCCAAGCGGGGCATAGGTGGACCGTCCGGAAATTCCTCCGGGTCCAGGGGCGAACGCCGTTCGGAAATCCTTCCAGGCGTGGCGCATAGGTGGACCGTCCGGAAATTCCTCCGGGTCCAGGGGTGTCCCCGCCGCTCGGAACGGAAATTACTCCAGTCCGCAGGGACCGCCGATCGCAAATCCTCCCAGGCGGTTCCGAGGCTTTCTCTCTTTTCTCTCTCTCGTTTCTCCCGCTTAGCTCGACCCCATTAAAAATAGCTAAAACTTTCGCCCCATTTATGTCCTGGCTGCCGCAGCAATAAATAAATTACTGTGGGGACCTCTGGAGCCGCTGAGGCTTACCCCGGCCAGAGACGGATCCTTACAATATTTAGAAAATTAATAAAAAAACTGGTTTTTCATAATTATAAGGTGGAAAGGGGCGTGGCGAAACCCCTATCTGTAACGTAAACACTTTTAGGTGACTGAATTTTGAAAGTTTATATCAAAAAAAATTCACGAAAAATATTTTTTTTTCCAAATTTTTTGGGCGAAAGGGGCGTTGACAAGCCCATTTTTCTAAAATAGCTCTTAATGGTCTATAGCAACATAATAAAAAAACCGCAGTAAAATATCTCTCTTGGTTAACTAACAATAATAACTGCCAGTTAAAGTGGGTATTTTCCCCATAGGGCGGTGAGCGGGGCTTCTGTTACTACCACAGTCGGCCCTGGCTCTAGAACAGGAGCTGCCTCCACAACTGGTTTGGTCTCAACAGGAGCTGCAACGGGAGCCTTCACAGGAGCTGATGATTTGTTTTATAATAATAATTGTCCGTAAGCTATTGCCAAAATCGGTATAGACTCCATTTTGTGTATGAGATTGGTTTTGTGAAGGAAGGAGTGTATTTTGTTGGGTTTTCGTGGGGAAAACTTAGCAGATCTCCACTTTGGCGGAATTTCCCAGAACTGGATACACATTTATAAGAAACACAATCTTATTTATTCCAAATTATATATTTTATTATCTCTTTGTAAATGTTCCAGAAAATTATTCCATATAAGCTTATATAATTTAAATTTGTGGCCTTAATAACGGTGATGTCTTATTTAAATTTTAATGTTATTTTCATTTCTAAAAAGCAGAGTCTCAAAAACAAAACAAAAATTAAAAACCTTATTTCATATAGTAGGCCTTGACTTACAGAGCCATCATGGATCCAGTACCTGGGTCTAGTCAACTCGTCAACATTTACAATCTTTCGAACGCTCGTCGAGTAAAGTCGTAAATTTATTTCATCCGAATAGCCAGTCCAAAATTGTTCGTAGTAAATAAAATAAGTTTTCCCCAAATTCGTATAAAAATTTAAATAATGCCAGCCAAAAGGAAATAGGTTGCTGATTGAGGACATGTCCTCGAGCACTGCTCCGCAGCGGATTTCCTCTCTGGTCGTTTTCGGCGGTGGGCGGACAGCACCGTAGTGTTGCGGCTGGTGGCTGATCTCCGAGTGTGGACGTTGTGGTTGTGTCCTGGCTGCTTGGCTGGAGGTGCCAGGGCCATCTTGTGGGCATCTGCGGCTGGCTGGTGCACGTACCCTGGCAGCCTGGTGAGTGGTCTCCAGACGTGGGCGTCCCGGATGGGCATGTGTCGCAAGTCCCGTAGCACTTCAGGAGCGATTGGTCTCGCCGGGTGGTGGGATGCCGTCGGGGCTCTGGGCTGAAGTGTTCGACCGTTGGAGCTCGGCACGCGCCCTGGCTGCTTGGATCTGTTCATTCTTCCTGGAGTCGCAGTGTTCCTTCCTGGCAGACCCCTCCTCTTCCTTTCTGGCTGGTTTCGGGATATCATCACTCTTGGCAGCCTTGCGGAAGTCCCCATTCGTAATGGCCAGGAAGATTTCGGCCCAAGTGGCATTCGGTGGGAGTGCCTTCCTACGATCCTCCTTCTGGGTAGCTTTTCTTTGGTCTGCCTTCTGGGCACCTGTTGGCATGTCTCCAATTCCGGCTCCTGTTCCGGGGTCCTGCTTTGTGGTGGCATCTGCTTGGGTGCACTCCCTACTGGTGCCTGCTTTTTGGATCTGAGGCTCTGAGGCCTTCGGGTTCCTGCTGCTGCTGCTGCAAAAATTTAATAATTTTTAAAAACAAGAAAATGAGTGGTGGAACCAAAAATGAGTGTATAAAGCATAAACAGAGCATTTTTTGGGCCCCGCACCATAATTCGCTTCTATTGGACTTGTGGATGGAGAACATTTTAGCTATGAGGTCGGCACAAAAAAATAATCATATTCATCAAAGAATGGCGGAAAAGCTTAAGGAAGCCGGCATGTCTAATATTCAGTGGAAGGATATTAGGACTAAAATAGATAACTTGACAAGGAAATACAAGTATGTAAACTATTTAATTGAAACATTGATTAAAAAAGCTACCAATATTTTAGGGAAGAACTCAAGCTACAGGGAACAAGTGGAGGCGCATCTTCCAAGTGGGTGCATTATCATCAGGTGCACCGGATATTGGGGAATATTAAATCAATTAACGTGGCAAAATATATTCACCAAAGCACTGGTAAATACATATGGATTTCGATATACATAAAATAAATGTAATCTTCTGCAGATGCAAATCCCATAATTAGTCAAAACGACGCTTCAACATCCATTAAAATGTAGCCTACTGAAGATAATAATTTGAGACGTGGGATGGGGCCCGTCTACATCAACGCAGAGTTCCAAGCGTCGCACACCCTCCTCGGTTGTAGTCTGCGCCTCTCTTCAGTACCAGCGCGTGTCATTCAGGTAAGCTAGGATGGCACTCACTGGCTGCCTCCCCACTTCCCCTAGTGACCCGAGTTGGTATGCTTCGAAGTGACGCGCTCTTATCCGGTTGAATACCGGGCAGTGACACAGTAAATGCTCCGGTGTCTCCTGCCCGTTTGGTTCCTTGCAACTTCTGCAGTGTGGGTTATAGGGTAGGCCCATCTTACAGGCATGTTTGCCTATTGGCCAGTGGCCCGTGATGGCTGCCGTTACCCTTCTGATGTCCGTTTTACTCTTGGAGATCAGCTCTGCAGTCCGTCTCCTATTGTATTCAGGCCAGCACAGTTTCGATCTCCTGTGTTCTGCCTTCATCGACCATTCTTTGCTGGCTAGTACTTTGAAGTGGTCTGGATCTCGGCCTGAACCGTGTTCAGAGATACTTGAATATCTGTTGTTACTGCGATTTCTACTGACCCTTTTCTGGCCAGTTCGTCAGCTTTTTCGTTGCCGGGGATGTCATTGTGCCCGGGTACCCAGGCTATCTGCACCCTGGGGTGTTCCGCGAGTCTGTTTAGTGCCTCCTTACATTTGGCGACTAGTATAGATGAAGTCCTTGCTGTTGCGAGAGATTTGATGGCCTCTTGGCTATCTGAGTATATCCTTACCTTGGTATTCTGGAGGTCTCGGCCCAATGAAAGTTCAGCTGCTTTCAAAATCCCAAGGACCTCCGCCTCGAACACTGTTGCGGACCCTGGGAGGTGGAAGGACTCTTCTATCCCCCAGGTTTCGGCAAAGATTCCGCCCCTACCCCGCCGCTCATTTTTGAGCCATCGGTGTAGAGTGATACCTCATCTGGCTCGGTTACACTCTCTCTTCTCCACTCTTCTCTTGTTGGGTATTTCGTAGTATATGCATTGCCGAACCGCATCTCGGTTGTCATGTAGTCGGTATTTACTGTTAGCCGATCGTTTATTTCGTTCAGGATCTTACAGTGCCCGGTGTGGTAGTTCTTCCAGCTGCAGTGTTCCTAATGAAATGCTCTATCGGTAATATGTTTAGAATGGCATTCAGCGCTGCTGCGCCCATTGGATTCTTTCCACGGTGACGATCTCGTCGACTCTTAGCTGGTGTTCCGCCATTTGGCTTTCCTGTGACCCAGTTTCTTCTTTCTGGTTACCTGGGAAATGTGTGTCCAGCAGGATCTCCAGTGTCTCTTCTGCTGACGTACTTCCTGTGCCGTCAGATCTGTTTATAAGCGTGGGGCTTGTATGCCCTTTGGCTAGTATTTTTGCTCAACCTAGCCGTGTCTTTGATTCCTTCTAGTGATTCGCAGTACCTGCTCCAAGAGTCTTTCTTGGCTGCGTATATCGCATTTTTGTATTCCTTGTGTATTTCCTTATACGGCTGCCAGTCTTTGGTTCCGTAACTTGTATTAAAGGCTTTCCTAGCCTTTTTTCTAAGCTCGCTTAGCTCTCTGTTACTTTGCACGACTCTTCGTACGCGTTGTTGAGAATATTCGTGAAGTCCTCGACTTTCTTGTCTATTCCTTCCGGGGTGGGTCTTACTTTGACCTTCCTGTTCTTCACCTTTGACTGTATAATCTTTTCATATTTGTTCCAGTCTGTGTTGCGGGGATTGCGCTTCGGTGCCGTCTCGCAGGTCGGCATCGAAATCTCAAAAAATATGTATCTATGGTCTGAAAAAGAGTTTTTTGGCGAAACCCTCCATTTTTCTACCCTGTGGTTACTGTGCTCTATTTGAAGCGTTATATCTAGGACCTCCTCCCATCCTTGAAATTCTTCCGTACTCGGAAAAATAAAGGTGGGTGTTTTCCTTTGTTGCAGATAGTGACATCACGACATATAATATGTTCAAAATGAGACTCACCCCTTTCGTTTGTTTCCCTTGCTTCCCCACAGTGTGTGCCTGGCATTGGCGTCACACCCGAGGATGAGTGTCGTTATGGAGTCCTCGGCCCATCACCCTGACAAACGCTTCAGGGGGTGCCGGTTCATCGTGGGCCATGTATCCGGATGCTATCAGCATGGCTGTCCCATCCGCTGCTTCAAGCCTGGCCACTGCTAGGTCTGAGTTGCTAAGATTGGGATGTAGAAGAGCGTTGAGGTTGTTTTTAATGACTATACCCAACATCGGCCTACCTGTCGAGTTTGTGTATAGTGTTGTATAGCCACGCCAGAGATTTGGCCGTCCCTGGTTCATGGCTCTTGTAAGAGGCCGATGTCGAGGTCCTCTCGGAGGAGGCCTGCAAGATTTGCTGGAGCATGTGAGCTACGCTTCAGGTTTATCTGCATGACCTTCGGCATTATTGCGGTGTGGAGTTGGGGCTGTCATTGTCGATCACCAAGTCATCGAGCATCTGCTTGGTGTCGTCTTCAAGGTTGTCATCTGGCTCGGATAGGAAGACTTTTATCTTAGCCTTCCTTATGCCTTTTTTAGTCCGTTTTTTCTAGCTGCGGTAGCCACTGCTTGTTGATGAGGAACAAGAAAGGCTGGCTTGTCCTCATCTCCCGCTCTGCCTTCAGGATGGCCCAGTCTGCCATGTCGACATCTTGGTTTAGAGCCCTCAGAGTCTTGAGCACCCTATCATGGTTCGTGAGCCCCTTTGGCAACCAGATACGAGCTCTGGGCCATCGCTAAGTATTTAAAAGATTTGGGGGAGCGGCGCCTAAAAATCTTAGAAAGGATGGAGATAACCGTTTTTGAGGAAAAACGCATTGATCCGAATTAAAACAAATACAACATCAAAATTTCTTAAAGATTGCTTTTTATATAATTTGATATGGCTTTTCTTATAGTTTCCGGATGGCCATCGTTGTCATATAAACTATTAGTTTCCTCAGGTTGTGGACGTTCATCTGCTTCAATGTTTTTCCATGTCTCCAAAACTGTGCTGTTTTTTTCATTCAAGAAGTTGTGAAGAACGCAGCATGTGAGGATTATATTTGACGTTTTGTCGTATCCATTATCTATGCCTTTTCCAATCCTGCGAAAGCAGGCTTTCAATTGTCCGAATGCATTTTCGACAACTCTTCTTGCCTTAGAAAGAGCATAATTAAACGTTTTCTCATCCTCACTTGCAGCTAGGTTTAATGAATATGGCTTCATAAGGGTTGTCGAAAATCGAAGTGCTGAATCTCCCGTAGAACTACAGGCACGTCAATTCCACCCAAGCATTTGGAATTAGCCTGAAAGATATCAGATGAGTCCACAAACTGTTTCAGGGTAGAACACTCTTAGAGTTCTGAATCGTGGCATCGACCCGGACAGAACGTATTGACATATAAAAAGCGGTACCTATTAACGGGATAAAGTCCGTCGTCTGAATCGGACGACTATATCATATAGCTGCCATAGGAACGATCTGAAAATTTTTAGGAAAAAAATTATAACTTAGGCAATTTTCAACATATTTTCAGACAAGGCCATTTTGTAATATTTTAGAATTTCGGTTTTAATTTGATCAAAATCGGACCACTATATCATATAGCTGCCATAGGAATATACCATGTTCAATTTTCTTTAAGGTAAATTTTTTTATATTTTTTTTTTTTTATTTTTATTTAATGTTAGAGTAGATTATAAAAGTAAACTAACATAATAAAATATAGTACGAGCTTCCAGGGCCATCGACTATATACATGGTATTTTATAATATTATTTTACAATTTTTATGGCGATACAATTTGTTGGTGAGTGTTTATATATTGTGGTATAATTGAGATTCTTTAAGAAATTCGGTTATTATTTTGATGTGTTCCGTTGAGGGGTTACTTAAATAGTGGGTGGCGTCTATATTTTTGAGAATGTTTTGTTTCAAATGGGCTATAGTTGGACAATAATTGAGGATGTGATCGATGGTGACTGGAGTGTGAGTAACACATAGTGGGCAGTTACGTTGTGTTGTTGTGTCTAGGTAATGCTTGTGTGTTAGGTTTGTCTGACACAATCGTAATCGGGTAAACTTAATTTGGTCGAGACGAGTTACTTCTTCTTGAATTATGCTTGAGTAGATCGATGTATGTGAGTCTTTGGTATTGATGTTTTGGTACCAGGTATTGCACTTGATGAGTAGACTTTGTGATTGTTGGTTAAGTTTAGGAATTTGTTAATGTCTTTTGAGTTTAGATTTGGCTTGAATATAAGTGACATTCTTAATACTGATTTGGCTGTTTTGTCAGCCATTTCGTTTCCTTTTATGTTGCTGTGTCCTGGAGTCCATAAGATTTTGATTTTCGGGTAGTAAGATGAAATGGTCGATCGGATGAGTGCTGGGTATGTGTTATTGTTGAGCGGGTTTTTTATGGCTTCGATGGCTCCCAGTGAGTCGGAGCATATTACGAATTTTCCTCTCATTTTTATACCATGTACCGTAGGTACAAAGGTATATTAATTTTGTGCAAATGTATGTAACAGGCAGAAGGAAGCATTTCCGACCCCATAAAGTATATATATTCTTGATCAGCATCAACAGCCAAGTCGATATAGCCATGTCTGTCTGTCCGTCTGTCCGTCTGTCCGTCTGTATGAACGCCTAGATCTCAGCAACTATAAGAGCTAGAGCCACCAAATTCGGTATGTAGGTCGGAATGTTTTGCACGCAGATCAAGTTTGTTTCAGATTTAAAAATTTCCCCCCCACTCCCCCACAAATCAATAAAAACGTTTTGCAGCCACAAATATTACCATAGATCTTTCTTTTTTTGCATAGGCATGCATATGTAGAACATGTATCAATACCGAAAATCTGGTAAAGATCGGGTGAAAAACACAAAAGTTATTTACTTATCAGTGTGTTATCTATTTGGCAGCTAACAACAGGTGCATCCCAAAAAACAACAACAAAACTGATGAGCGCAAGAAACTAACTCCCGTGCGCAAAAAAGAGAGAGGGGTTAGCTGATCAGCTGTGGTGTATCCTGGTTACCGATTTTATTTATAATCGCGAGCTTATTCGAGCGGCGATACATTTTGGTAAATGGTATATAACAGTCGTTCACGAACGACTGTAGCTTTCTTACTTGTTAATATTATTTTAGTTGCTTCGAGGATTCCTAATATTTCGGCTGTTAGTATTGATGAGTAGGGAGGTAGGCTTCCGTAGGCTAGGGTTTCGGTTTCTGTGGTGATTGCATAGGTTGTAATAGAGTTCTGTTGAGATCCATCGGCGTATATGAATGTGTGATTTTGATAATATGATTTTGTTTCATTAAAGAGTTTTTAAAATGTTTCAGGTGGTGTGTTGGCTTTGTTGTAAGTGTTAAGAGATGTATTGATTGATTTGTTGGGTAATTGCCAGGCTGGTTTTAATTTGTGAATTATTTTCGGCTTGTATGGTATATCATAGTATTGGCATTTCGTTATTGCGTGCTGTATTGTTGAGATCCATTTTTTCTTTCTGATGTTTAGTTTTATAAATTTCCAGATAGGAGTATCTTTAGCTTGTATTAGGGATTTGAAGAGTTTTGCTGTTAGGTGATCACGTTTTTGTTCTATTGTTGGTATGTTAGCTTCGTATAGTAAGTTGTGGATCGGTGTCGTGCGGAATGCTCCTAAAGCTAGTCGAATTGCTGCGTTGAATGAGGTTTTTAATTTATTGAGAGTGGTTTTCGGAGCTTGTCCATATATATGTAGTCCGTAGTCAATTTTTGATATATATATTGCTTTTGTTATATTTAGTAATGTGTGTGTGTTGCAATTGAATCTTGGGCTAGCCAGGCATTTAATTATATTGAGTTTGCTAGATAGTGCTGGGATAAGGTTATTGATGTTTGTGTTCCAGTTGTATTTGTTGTTTATCCAGAGTCCAAGTAATTTGAGTGATGAGGTGTTTGATATGTTCAATTTTCTTTAAGGTAAATTAATTATATGAATTTGTGCAGATATTTTATTATCACACTAACTGTAATTTACATCTCTGTTTAATGGGAAATTGATATTCTTTAAAGAAGAGAATTATAGCCTTATTCCACTGAATGAAAAGGCTTTCGAAAACGGATTTAAATATTAATTATTATCAGAGTGCTGGCACTCGTGCGGCGGATCTGACGAAGTGCAAACAATGGAGGGGCTTAGCGTCCCAGGGGGAGCCCTATGAATTTGGATATTTGGGTCGGGCTCGTCGGTTGTCGGGCGGCTGTCTGTGTGCGGGCTTAGCGATAATATTGTAATTATGTTTAATAGAAATGTCGCCAAATGCCCGAGCAGGGCACACACGAGCCTAGGCTTAGGTTTAGGCCAACTAAATACTTGGCCAAGTCCTCGGAAAACTTTAAGCAGCTTATTAATTTCTTTTAGCGTGGATTAATAGCACTTCGGGCCTGGCGAACCATCAAGTCTGGCGATGTTGACAAGCAGTTAGCATCAGTTGCGAGTCTCCTGGGACTCTCCCCCTTTTATGGCCAAAACTTTAAAGTTTGTGCCACTTTGGCTTAGGAAAAATAAATAAAATAATAAAGGGAGTGCACCCAAGCAGATGCCACCACAAAGCTGGACCCCGGAAAAGGATCCGGAAGTGGAGACATGCCAACAGGTGCCCAGAAGGCAGACCAAAGAAAAGCTACCCAGAAGAGGGAGGATCGTAGGAAGGCACTCCCACCGAATGTCACTTGGGCCGAAATCTTCCTGGCCATTACGAATGGGGATTTCCGCAAGGCTGCCAAGAGTGATGAAACCAGCCAGAAAGGAAGAGGAGGGGTCTGCCAGGAAGGAACACGGCGACTCCAGGAAGAATGAACAACCCCAGATCCAAGCAGCCGAGCTCCAACGGGCGAACACTTCAGACGCCGCCGAGCCAGGCCACCAACAAGCAGCTCGTCAGCCGCCAGCTCACCCGAACCTACTCCAAGGGTGAGACTAGTGCCGGCAACAACCGGAGTAGCCGAGCAGCCGACATCCAGCATGGTAGTGGCCCCTGAAGACTGAAGAGTCACTACGCCGGGGCGGCAGATACCAGCAAGTCCGGCGGTCGGTTCCTTGGCCTCAGTTTCCGCTGAAGAGCGTTTATTAAATAAACCTTGCAGGTCACCGTCTTCTTTCAGTGGTGGCGGTCGGTTCCTTGGCCTCAGTTTCCGAGTCCGGCTGCGCGGGACCGGTTAAGGCGTTGCCTTCCTTACCAGCTACTTCCTCCTTTGGGGTAAAGGATTTTCCAAAAATTTAACTACCTTTCATTTTTTAATGTTTAAGACATCGCGGCGAGTATATTTCCTTTTGGCTGGCATTATTTAAATTTTTATACGAATTTGGGTAAACATTTTTTATTTACTACGAAAAATTTTGGACTGGCTATTCGGATGAAATAAATTTACGACTTTACTCGACGAGCGTTCGAAATAGAGGTGGAGAAACATCAATGCCAACATCGATATTATCGATGTTTTCGAAAAATCACAAACATCGATGTTTTTTCGATGTTTCATCGATGTTTTCCAATTTCTACAAACTTCAAATAAGTCGCCATTTGAAAAAATATTACATTGCTAATAAGTCACTTTTGGAAATTGTTCAGGCCTAACTGGCTCAGATTCTCCCGATTTTAACAAAGAAAATTGAATCAATTGTAAGTATGAATTAATTTTCCATATTTCCTAATACAATTATTTATAGCATATTTCAAATATAGTGTGACTTGCTGGTGGTGTTAGCTGGAGTCGTGGAAGACATGGATAAAGACCTGAAACGTAAGTTTTTCACTCCCGAATAGGGCTTGTATGTAAATACATGTGAATGTATTTATATATGCATGTTGGTGTACTTTTTAATTGAATTGCATTAATTAGTATATGTATTTCATAGGAGCAATTTCTGGACCAGCAGTAGATGAAAATGTGGACGAAAATAAGAAAAAGAAACGTGATGTTTCCGTGGCATGGGACCATTTAAAAAAAAAGTGATAATAAAACTTATGGTGTCTGCAATTATTGTGGTAAAAAAGGCAGATCGCCTAAAGATCGGAACTGAGCAAAAAAACAATTGAATTGCAACTGCATATGGAAAATTCGACTTCGTTTTATAATAACGACTCAGTCCGAAAACGCAATCTGGACAACAAGGTCATGAACATGATTGCAGTTGATATACAGCCATTCAGTTGCGTTGAGGACCAGGGCTTTTGGGAGCTTATTAAGGAATTGGACCCGCGTTACAAGCTCCCAAGTAGGTCGCACTTGCGCGACGTGGTGCTCCCAGAAAAAATATGAGTCCCTAAGAAACAAGCTCATTTCAATATTGGCGAACATTGATTCTCTGGCTCTAACAACTGATTTATGGACATCAACGATTACTTGCCACTATGTAACAAATGGCTTCGAGCTGAAGTCTGCTGTTCTGGCAACAAGGCAGCTCCTCGAAGCTACTAATCACAATGCAAGCAATATATCCGAAACCATTAAGGCAGTGCTTGATGATTGGGGAATTTTTAATAAGATCGTTTGCGTTGTTACAGACAACGATCCAATCATGATAAAGTACCTACCATGCGTAGCGCACACGCTAAATCTCCTCGTTCAGTATACTCAAACTGACCGAAATGGATTTAATATTGACAAAGTGTAAGAAAATAGTTTAATTTTTCAAAAAAAGTCAGATCGCATACGCGAAGTTTAAGGAAGCACAGGGTGTGGATAACCCTTATACTCTTCTTCAAGAGACTCCTACTCGCTGGAACAGCGCATATGCTATGATTAAAAGAATTCTAATGACCAATGAATCCATAACAATTGCATTGGTTAAGAGTTACAATGCGCCACAGCCGTTTTTAGGAGAAGAAGTCTATATTCTGCAAGACGTCTCGGAATTGCTGAGCCCCTTCGAAGATGCTTTAGTTTTGGTTTCGTCGAATACAAAAGTTTCGATTTCACTCATAATTCCGGTCAAATGCGAGCTGCTTCATAAAATCAATAAAATAATGATTAAAACCCAAGAAGGTAAAAATATCTTAGCATACATAAAAAAGAGACTAGCTAAATATGAATTGCGGACAATTCCTCGAGTTGCAACCATAATTTACCCACGATTTAAGAAACATGGTTTCCTTTTGCCTTTTAATGCGGAAGAAGCTGCAAAAGCGGTCCAGGATATGCTTTTCTTAAGACTTACCGCAAATCCACAGTTAACACCACTTGCACCACCAACACCAACTCAGGAACCCACACGGTTTTCCTTTTTAAAAGAAAAAACTAAAACTAAAGTACACTCTTCCTGGGCTGATGCTATCATCCTTATGCGTCAGTACATTGAAAAGGACAACCACCCGGAAGAATGCAGCCCACTTACATATTGGAAGGTACGAAATTATGCATTTTCTCTTAAAATGATTAAAAAAATTATTTATTTTAGATGGCTTTTGAAGCGGACACTTTTAAGTCACAGGCCAAAAAATTCTTTTGCGTTCCCGCTTCGTCATGCGAGTCGGAAAGAATATTTAGTAAGGCGGGCCAATTAATTAGTGACCGTCGCACCAGGCTGGCGTCAACCGTAGTTGACAAACTGTTGTTTTTAAACAAAAATGAACATATTGATCTCGAGCTGTGAATAATATAACTGAATACTTGTTACGTTTTGCTTAAAATACTGCCTTATTATTCAGAAAATATTACAAAATAATTTTTTTTTTTTTTTTTTTAATGTTTTATCGGCAAAAACATCGAAAACATCGATGTACGTAAACATGGATGTTTCTTCACCTCTAGTTCGAAAGATTGTAAATGTTGACGAGTTGACTAGACCCAGGTACTGGATCCATGATGGCTCTGTAAGTCAAGGCCTTGTAGTATGCGCACATACATATATATATAAACAACAACAATAATGTCGTTGCACTCTGTTCCAACATTCAAGTGCATATGTAACATGAGCACCCATCTGGCAGCTCGGAACAAATGCAGAGTCAGCGTTCTCACGCTGACCAAGCAAGTAGACAAAGCTGAAGAACCAACCGCTTATCGGTATTTATGGTAAGCCAGCTAAAGAACCATGCAAGAACCATCCGTCGTTGGACAACTCCTCACCGGCATTGCTCTGGCCATCGCCATCTCAACCGAGAACAACCGTAAGAGCAGCAGGAGACGAGCGTGGGAGGCAGACCGCCCCCTGCGCCTTCGATGGAGCCTCCTCATCCCGGCATTATTGGCCGAGAACATCTGTGAGGCAGATGATAAATAGCCTGTGCGAGGACCAGCACCGGCACCGCCTGAGCCCATAGGCCAGGACATCAGCAGCGGTAATCAACAAGTGCGGGAGGCACTCCGCCACCTGCGCCTACGAGGGTGGATCAGAGGACCAACCGGAGAGAAACATTTATTTTTTTTGTAGCCCTGTGTGGCACACCAAAGAATTTTTTTGTTGCCCTGTGAGGCACACCAATTAATTTAAAAAAACAAATTGTAACATTGAGCGGAACTTTTTCTGCCCGATGAGATGTGTGGCCCTTGAAGCCTCACAAAACACTAGGTAGGATGCTAAATGTTAACGTTAACGTTAAAAAAAAAAATCTTTAATTTACATGATTTTCCTTATCAATTTATATTTCATTTTTCCTTTTAATTTACATGATTTTCCTTATCAATTTATATTTCATTTCTCCTATCAATTTATATTTGATTGGT
>JAEIGO010000964.1:0-99444 GCA_018903765.1 Drosophila aff. chauvacae BK-2020
CCTATCGAATAAGCTAGGAGAATAGCTAGATTCCCGCCGAAGCTAGAAAATACTAAGACCCAAAAAATACTAGACATCGAGAACGAGGGATTTTAAGAAAGGAACAAACAGCACACTAGCGAAGGAAGTCGAGTTTCAAGCACGCTGCGGGCAATAAGTAAAAAATCGAGAAGTGAAAAATAAAAACACAAACGACGACGCAGGAACATGAGGCCGCCATCCGGAACCCAATAAGGATTGTTAGAACGCTGGCGACGGAAAACAGGGTGAGCATAGTGAGTGCGACAGGGAAAGATAGGGCCAGCTAGGAAAGAAAAGGAATGTGAATAAACTGAAAACTTAAAACCCGAACGTGAAATGTCAAGACTTTATCTCCCATCGTGCGCATTATCTAGGCAATCTGTGCTAGTTGCGATCGTGCCGCCTGGAGTATTCCGGGCACTTTCGCAAAGTTTCCCTTACTCTGTGCTAGTTGCGATCGTGCCGCCAGTGCGTAACCGGGCATTTTCGTAGAGTTTTCCCCCAGACAGTGCTAGACGATGGTGCCGCCTGCGAGTAACAGTGTAACAGTAACAGTGTTAGCTGCGATTATGCCGCCAGTGCGAAACCGGGCATTTTCGTAGAGTTTTCCCAGACAGTGCTAGACGACGGTGCCGCCTGCGAGTAACCGGGCCCGTGCGTATTATTTTAGGCCAGCAGTGTTAGCTGCGATCATGCCGCCTGCTTGTAACCGGGCATTTTCGTAGAGTTTCCCAACCGTGCTAGGACGCCGGTGCCGCCTGCGAGTAACCGGGCCCGTACGTATTATTATAGGGCAGCAGTGTTAGCTACGATCATGCCGCCTGCGAGTAACCGGGCATTTTCGTAGAGTTTTCCTCAGAGAGTGTTAGACGATGGTGCCGCCTGCGAGTAACCGGGCCCGTGTGTATTATTTTAGGCCAGCAGTGTTAGCTGCGATCATGCCGCCTGCGAGTAACCGGGCAATTTCGTAGAGTTTTCCCCAGACAGTGCTAGACGACGGTGCCGCCTGCGAGTAACCGGGCCCGTGCGTATTATTTTAGGCCAGCAGTGTTAGCTGCGATCATGCCGCCTGCTTGTAACCGGGCATTTTCGTAGAGTTTCCCAACTGTGCTAGGACGCCGGTGCCGCCTGCGAGTAACCGGGCCCGTGCGTAGTTTAGGCCATCAGTGTTAGCTGTGATCGGGCTGCCGGTGGGTATTTCGGGCACTGTAGCCAAAGTTTTCCTCGGCCGCAGCGGATATTTGGGAGTTCTCTAACCGTTAAATTCTATGAATATATCTCGATATACATACGTATAAGCATAGAGGCTCCGTGACCCGAGCAAGATTTTACCACCTTTAACAATATGATACTCCCCCTCAATTGTCTCTAAGATAATAAATTTATCTGTGGAGGATCCTGGGCAGACTGAGACGCCGACCCCAGCCAAAAGCATCCTTACAGATTGGCGCCCGAGCAGGGACTAGTTGGGGAAAATTTGGGGAAAATTCCAAACATCGTGACCTAAAGAATCACTAGATCATTTTTGTTTTCATCATCTGGTATGGGATAATTTTGTCAGGGGCATTGAGAAAAGGGTTATTACCAAGCATGGAGTGGCCTTAGCTGAATCTTCGTAATAAATCGCTGGAAAGAAAATATACATGAATACACTGAGAGAAATTTTTAACATTTTGTCAAAGAAGCCGTGTCTAACCTCTGAGATCGCACGCTCAAAATATACCCGCCATAGACAGAACCACGTGCGTTAGGCAGACCCGAGACGGTCACTTGATCACCGCCGCCGGGTATATAAACGCGTGGTCAGCCGCCAGAAAATTCATTCGTTCGCGAGAGCTCAAGCTATCAACATCGTGCCAGACCAAGCCAAACAAGCATTTAACCATCGTCGGGAATTACCATCGAGAACCTCGTGCAAGCTAATTTAAAACAAAGCCTACGTGATATCCGGTCTGAAAAATTTTCAACAATTAACATTGAAGTGGCGCAACGGTCGTGAAAGTGTTAAACACTTACTAAGAATCACTCGGAAGTGTGACCAGCAATAACATCGAGAACGTTGCGCAACAAGAACTCGGCTTAGACCCTTACGTAATGGGAGTAAAGTGGATTTCGTATCGTCGGATACAGGAACTCGAGGCCCTGACAGCCACGTTCGGGTTGAGTAGTAGTGGTACCGTCGAGGAGCTGCGTCAACGGCTCACCGAGTTCTCAAGGGGGGACGACTTGTCGCCGGAAATCCAAGAACATTTAGTGAAAATGGAGACGGCATACGGGAAAGCCGTTACTACCGAGCAGAAATCGCCGCTTACCGTCGTGGTCGACCAGCAACAGGAAGAAGGGCTTGGTTACGGTACGGGGACACACTCCGCCTACCCAGGACCGTTTCTGCTCCTAACATAGCCACGCTACTACAAGTCGACGAACGCCGCGGGACACAGTTTCGAGCCGAGGGTAACCCCTGCGCGGTCCTGGTGGACAAAATGGCCAGGTGGGGGATTACTTTTGATGGGTCCGGCGACCCATTGCGATTTATGGAGCATATCGAAGAGAGAGCAGCCACGTATCAAGTCGATCTACGGTCCCTACCCCAAGCGATGCCGGTCCTACTAGTCGGAAGAGCCGAGAGCTGGTTCCGAACGAGCAGACTCCAGGGCACGACATGGAAGACATTTAGGAAGGAGTTCCTGACATTTTTTCACCACCCCGATATTTCCAGACACTGGAGGATCATATCCGGACCCATACGCAGCGAGCAGGTGAGCTGTTCAAGTTCTATTTGGTTGATCTCCGCATACTCATGCAACGGGCGGGATACACAATGGCCCAAGAACTTGAACGCGTGTATGAAAATATGTTGCCAGAGTACCAATTGTACACTCGGCGTCAGGATTTTCGAACACTGGCTGAGCTGACTCAACTGGTCGTAAACTTCGAGACAATGAGGAGCCGCGGAGACTGGAACCAACATAGTCGTCAGGAGCGCGAGAGTTTTAGTCCGCCACAGCGAAGGCCTGATGCCTTGATGGGCCACCGGGCATATCACAACCCAGAGCTATCGACTGGAAGACACACAGAGGTACAACATGGAACCATCATGCCGGAAACAGAGGCCCCAATTGACGTGCGTAACGCATGTAGGAACTGTGGTGAAAGTGGCCATTTTCAGCGTCAGTGTAGGCAGCCCCAGGTATTTTTCTGCTGGGATTGCGGGAGACGTGGCCTCCGCACCATAGAATGCTGTCGGAGATCGGGAAACGCCTACGGGCCTCGAGCAGGCGGGGACCGCTCGAGGGACCCGAGAGATTCCCCAAGCCAGTAAATAAAATCTTACAGTTAACCCAAGGCCGAGTCCAGGCGCAGGTCCGCATCAAAGGCCGACCATTTACAGCCACCCTGGATACAGGAGCCACACGAAGTTTCATCAGTGAGCAGGGTGCAGCGGAAATTGGGCGTGGAAGAGATTGGAGAGAAGTCCGTACAAGGATACGATTGGCCGATGCATCCCATCTGGATCTTACGCGTGGTCTGGTCCTAACCATTCATCTGGGCAAACAGCAAGTAGAACTTTTCTACTCGTGATGCCCACCATCCTAGATGACCTCCTGCTAGGAATGGATTTCCTTTGTGGCATCAAGGCCACCATCAGCTGCGGAGGAGAACTTTTACAACTGGACCCGAGGGCCGACTTAACCCGTAACACGGTGAACAACGACGGGGACATGGATGTTTCAGCAGGGAACGACGCACCGAACGCGGAGTGCGTGGCTGCTCCTTCTGGAATCTTACGAGGCGACATGGATATTTCAGCATGGAACGACGCACCGAACGCGGAGTGCGTGGCTGCTCCTTCTGGGATCTTACGAAGCGATCTGGATATTTCAGCAAGGAACGATGAATCTTACGAAGTGACGGCGGGACCATGGATGTTTCAGCAAGGAGCGACGCACCGGACGCGGAGTGCGCGGCTGCGCCTTCCGAAATGCCACAAGACAACGAGGGCCTCCTGGAAACACCCACAGTTAATCCAAGGAAACAGCATTGCACTAGGCAGACCCGACACTTCCATGACGCCGCCACAGGAGAAACTCAATCAAGCTGGGCTTCGGCTTTGCCCCCGAGGAACGAGGCAGCTCGACAGCAGAACCCTTTTCGTCAACGCACGGGATCAACCCTAGTCCAGACCGTGATGTAATAACTACAAGGTGATCTCGTTTGAAAAAGCTCGAGTGTTTCTCATGCTTACGGGGTCTGTTCTCACTCTTATTTTGACAGGTGACAGGTTGTGAGCGCACGACTTTTGTTAACCCTTGGGCGTGCGTAAAAAAATGTCGTTTTGTCAATTTTGTTGTGCGGTAGTAAAAACTGAAGGAGTAAAATTCATCCGTTTTCCCAAAGAAGATCGGAAAAGAAAATTGTGGGAAGAATCCTTAGGATGCAGTTTGGCTCATAATGCCAGGATTTGCGACACATTTCAAAGGATCGGATTTTTATGGAGAAACAAAGAGCTAAGTGGAACGAAGAGAGCTATTTGCTTGCCTATTAATACAAATGTTGTAGTTATTTATTATTATTATCTTAGCTTATGTTTCAGCAGTGGGTTGTAAATATACACACAGCCAGACTAAGGGTTAAACTCATCATGACTCAAAACAAACTGACAGCAAAAGTTTTTTGAGTGTTTTTTGAAAAGCTTTTTTCCCGTAAGCTAGAGCTTTTTCTAACGAGATCACCTTGTAGTTATTACATCATGGTCCAGACGACCAGGAGGGTCCGATTTCGGGATCCAGTCATCGAAGGCGCGCATGAGCCTCAGTTCGACTTAGCCGTCATCGACACCACTCCGGACGTAGTAGTCGCACCAGAAATGCTAGATCAGCGGGTGAGTGTTTTCCTTCAGACTGAGTTAGACAAATTCGATCGTCTCGAAGGCACATCCCATTATGCGGAACACCACATCGTTATGAGAGATGATAAACCCATCAAACAGCGTTACTATCCGAAAAACCCGGCAATGCAAGCAGTTATTAATAAACAAGTCGATGAACTATTACGCGACGGAAGGATAGAGCCGTCCAAGAGCCCGCATAGAGCTCCCATAGTGCTCGTCGGCAAAAAGACACCGGCCGGGGAGAGGCCTCTTTCATTGGAAAGTAATGACATTCGGGTTACATTCGGCGCCCGCAACGTTTCAAAGAGCCCTCGATAGTGTCATAGGTCCAGATATGGAACCCTCGGCATTCGCGTATCTGGACGATATTATTGTCATAAGTATGACTCTAGACGAGCATATCGAAAACCTTCGCGAAGTCTTTAGGCGACTTAGGCAAGCAAACCTGAAGCTCAATCGAGACAAGTGTAGTTTTTTCCAACGGAGCCTGAAATATTTAGGGTACGTTATCAGTGAATCCGGGATTCACACTGACCCAGATAAGATCGCCGCGATTCGTGCTTTGAAACCGCCAAGAAACATCCGACGGTGCCTCGGAGTCGCGTCATGGTATCGACGGTTTGTCCCAAATTTCGCGGTCATCGTTGAACCCATCTCCACGCTCCTCCGCAAGGGTAAGAAATGGAGTTGGGACACGGAACAGGAACAGGCGTTTGAGACGCTGAAGTCACGACTGACAGAGGCCCCTGTACTCGCGTGCTCAGACTTCACACAGAAGTTCTCCCTACAAACCGACGCTAGTGACCACGGGTTAGGAGCCGTTCTACTACAGACGCTCGACTGTCTGCGCAGATTTCATAGGGCCACTTCCGCGTTCCAAGAGCGGAAACAGTAGGCTTCTTGTATTTTTTGACGCTTTCTCTAAATGGGTTGAGTTGGTCCCCTTAAGAAAAGCTACTTCAGCACATCTTGAAAAGTCCTTTAGGGAGAGGATTCTGAATCATTTCGGGATTCCACACACACACCAGAACATGCAGCGAAACTCACCATAGATCACGCCACCCGAAAATTGGCAAGCGCTAATTTGAGCGAAGGAGAGGGAAGGACCGATCGTACGGTAAAACTTCTGGAAGAAGTCGATAAGATCTCCGCAAGAAGTTTCGCGAAGCGAAGCAGAGGAGAGTTCGAGATAAGCAGTGAATTAAGACGGACGTAAAACATAGATCGACGATCGAGTGGAAACCGCGTGTGCGGGTAAAAGCCTGCAAAACTTGTGGACTTTTGGAAAAGGAGATACGGGCCGGCGAATGCCACCGTATATTGGATTTGGACAATTGGATTTGGAGCAAGAGGAGGATTTGGCAATGCCTGGCCCAGGACCAGCGGCGGGGCAGAGCCATTCCACACGTGGAGCCAACGTGTGTGTGCGAGCGAGCGAGATGGGTGAGTGGCAACCGCAACGAGGTGGCTAGGAAGTGCGTGTGTTTTTAAAATCTTTGTGTTGCTGGTTCATATGAATAGTTAGTTTCCGTTGCAAATTCAAATTTTAAATTTAAAAACTTTAAAGTGTTACCACAATCCCACCAAGAATATCACTAGCCTCCTATCGATACTTCCAATGGACACAGATGTAAGAAATGCTGCGTCGCCCATCACCACAAGAGCAGTTTGGAAAAGAATGGCGGCACGACAACACAATTTAATAAATCGTTCATTTTTGATATCATCTTGCTAATTCTTGCGAATTTTGTTTATATTAATAAAGTAAATGTATTACTAACAGAGTGAAACATAGCGAGTTGAGACGATTCTATTTGGTGTTGTTTTCTATTTGCCACATGGAGTGGCCACATCTTTATTAAATTTGTGACTTTGGCCGTCGAAGAACAATTACGAAAAGTGCTGAAATTCACATATACACAGACAGTGAAAAGAATACCGATCGGCAGGGGAAAAAGCGTTGATTTTCATGCAGATACATGCAGACAGATGGAACTGCGCAGTAAGAAAAAGTTAAAGTTTGACGGCAGAGACATGGCTGCCAATTCGACACCAAGACCAATAGGTGAATCTACATATGAATCCAATGGTGGGTCAACTTCGGAGGACGACATGGAGTCCGACAAAGAATGTACAATAATGAGCGCAAAGCAAAATGATCCGCAGAGCGACATTTACCGGGACCTAATGGATATGATGAAAAGTATGAAAGTTGAACAGGCAAACCAAATTGCCAAATTGGAGGAGCGATTGGTGAACATGTGCCAAAGTGAAATAAGATCTGCATGTGAAACATTAGAAGAAGAAGTTCGGCGTAAGAATGTACATTCTGTGCAACCAAACATGCACGAACAAGATAAAAGGGTGACTACATTACAAGAATGCAGCGCTACTGCGGGCGCAAACAACCCTGCTGCTATTGGAGGCACGCATGGACTCGGCGCGACCTTTGGCGCCCACAAACATGGTGCTATCGAAAGCACACACATCCATGGTGCTTTTGGAGGCACTCAAGATCTTCGCGCTACTGGAGGCGCAGATCACGCTGGTGCTATTGGAGGCACATACAACCCTGCTGCCATTGGAGGCACGCATGGACTCGGCGCGACCTTTGGCGCCCACAAACATGGTGCCACTGGAGGCACGCATAACCCTGCTGATGGCAGGCATGGACTCGGTGTCATTGGGGGCACTCAAGATCTCGGCGCTACTGGAGGCGCAGATCACCCTGGTGCAAGTGGAGGCACATACATCCCTGCTGCTATTGGAGGCACTCAAGATCTTCGCGCTACTGGAGGCGCAGATCACGCTGGTGCCAGTGGAGGCACATACATCCCTGCTGCTATTGGAGGCACGCATGGACTCGGCGCGACCTTTGGCGCCCACAAACATGGTGCTATCGAAAGCACACACATCCCTGGTGCTTTTGGAGGCACTCAAGATCTTCGCGCTACTGGAGGCGCAGATCACGCTGGTGCCAGTGGAGGCACATACATCCCTGCTGCTATTGGAGGCACGCATGGACTCGGCGCGACCTTTGGCGCCCACAAACATGGTGCTATTGGAGGCACACACATCCCTGGTGCCCTTGGAGGCACTCAAGATCTTCGCGCTACTGGAGGCGCAGATCACGCTGGTGCTATTGGAGGCACATACAACCCTGCTGCCATTGGAGGCACGCATGGACTCGGCGCGACCTTTGGCGCCCACAAACATGGTGCCACTGGAGGCACGCATAACCCTACTGGCGCATATGGTAATGGCGTTGCTGGTGGCGCATCCAATTATGGCGCTACAAGAGGCGGAGATTGTCTTGGCGCTACTGAAGGAAGACATGGTTTCGGATCTGCTGGAGAAGTATCTGGAAATCAACCCTTTAGAAGTATCGGTATGTACAGGCATGATATTGGTGGTGATAATTTGAATGGTAACTTTAATGGAAATATGTATGAGAATCAGCACGCTCAAAATATAAACCCACGAAAATTGATTGATTTGCCAGAATTTGATGGCAATCCAGAAACATGGCCTGTGTTCTCAACAATGTTTTGGGAATCATCAAATGCATATAGGTATTCACAATTGGAGAACCTTATGAGGTTGCAAAAGAGTCTAAAAGGGGGCGCAAGGGAAGAAGTTAAGGGCCTATTAATTAATCCTGTAAATGTGGGATTTATTATGGAGCGACTAAAGTTTACATATGGAAGACCAGAGATGTTAATTAGTAGTCAGATGAACATGGTCCATCAACTAGCACCCGTAACAGAGAATAATTTAGAAAAGCTAGTTTTATTCGCTTCGAAAGTAGATAATCTAGTAATTTTCTTGAAATCGGCTAATGCTTCCCAACATTTACAGAATCCGTCGTTGATAGAAAGCTTAGTAGGAAAGATGCCACTTAGTAAACGTATTCAATGGATTGAATATTCTTCACAGATACTGCCATATCCCAATTTGGACGACTTCAGCCGTTGGTTAAGTAATATGGCTAGAAGTATAGCAAGGGCCACAGTTACAGGTCCAATAAATAATAAAACTCCAAAGGGTGAATATAAAGGTCCGCAAAAGTCTGTGCTTCATTCCACTAAAAGAGAAGAAGGTCAGAATAAAGTGGAATGCCTTAAATGTCACGGTGAACATTATTTATATAGATGTGAGCACTATTTAAAGGGTGATGAGAAAGAAAAATGGAAAATCGTTAAGGATCTGCGATTGTGCTATGGCTGCTTACGAAAAGGACACACTCTGTCGATGTGCAAATACAAACGAGACTGTAAGAAAAATGGATGTAAGAAGCAGCACCATGTATCATTACACCCAAATGATTCCCAAGAAAAAGAAGAGAAAATTGAACCGAAAGAGGCTACGATCAATACGATTAATCCGAAAACCCAAAAATTATTGTTTAAAGTTTTGGCCGTAGAAATTATGGGTCCAAACAACAATATAATTCAAACGTACGCTTTTTCTAGACGAAGGATCATCTGCTTCATTGATAAACGAAACCTTAGCAGATATGTTGGGCGTACGGGAACCAAAACGAAAGTTGACTTTGAATTGGATAGAAAATCACGCCAAAGAGTTTTTATCAATGGAATGCAATCTTCGCATTAGAGCTTCAGGAGCGGAGAAAAAATGGCTACGTATAACCGGAAATTCTGTACCTAAATTAGATTTACCATTGCAGTCAGTAGATATTGGGAAACTGACAAAAAAGTACACACGGCTACGAAATTTGCCAATAAGCGGATATACAGATGCTGATCCCAAAATTCTAATTGGAATTAATAATTGTCATTTGATAGCAAACATCAAAAGTATAGGTTTAGTTACAAATCTAGTTGCAGCCAAAACGCCATTGGGTTGGCTTGTGTATGGCTCGAACGGAGACAAACAGGAGGATTTATCTCGATTATCAGTGGTCCTACATGCGTGTCCAAAGATAATAACTCAGATCAAGATATTAAAAAAATGATTGAAGAATACTTCACAACGGAGAACTTTGGAGTAATGATACCGAAAAAGCCATTGGAATCGGCGGATATTTCCAGAGCGAGGGATATATTGAAAAGTACAACAAAAAAATTAGAACAAGGATATGAGACTGGTCTACTTTGGAAGAATGATGCGATTAAATTTCCGAATAGCTATAACATGGCTCTTCAAAGGATGCTCGGAGTAGAAAACAAAATGAAAACAATAGGAAAGATGGACGAATATGACAATGCCATTATGGACTTCGTCAAAAAAAGGGTACGCTGTTAAAATGTCAGAAAAAGAAGCAAGTATCATTGGACTAAGGACCTGGTATTTACCCCACTTTGGCGTCATTAATGTTAATAAACCCAAGAAAATGCGATTGGTTTTCGATGCAGCTGCAACGATCGATAGTGTTTCCCTAAATACCATGCTATTAAAAGGACCGGATGAAAACCCGTCATTGACTTCGATTCTTTTTAAATTCGCCAAGGGAAATTTGCCGTATGTGCTGATATAAAGGAAATGTTTTTGCAGGTACAAGTTCAAGAAGAAGATCAGGATTCTTTAAGATTCCTTTGGAGACATGGCGACCGTAATGCTCAGGTTGAAACATATAAGATGACTGTCCTTATATTTGGAGCAGCATGCTCTCCCTGTTGTGCTCAATACGTAAAGAATATCAACGCACAAAATGCTGAATGTTTCAAGGAAGAAGTTATCGATGCCATTCAGACGAAGCATTATGTAGATGACTACGTTGCTAGTTTTGAGTCCGAGGAAGAAGCATTGGAGATCAGTCAGGAAGTCAAGAGAGTACACAGGATGGGAAAATTTGACCTCAGAGGTTTTGTATCTAATTCCAAGCAAATTCAAGAATTGTTAAATGATACAAAAGAAAACAGCGCGGTGGAACAAACCGTTCACATGAGTTGCGATTCCACAGACAAAATTTTGGGGATGTATTGGGATAGTAAGTCTGACAATTTTGTTTTCGATCTCAAATTGAACCGTGTCGACAAAGAAATTGTAAAAGGAGAGAAATGCCCCACTAAGCGCCAACTACTAAGCCTTGTCATGTCCGTATTTGACCCCTTTGGAATGTTATCGGACTTAATGATTCATGGAAAAATCTTGATCCAAGATGTTTGGAGAACTGGAATCCATTGGAATGATCTATTACCAGAAAATTTATTTTTAAAATTTAAAAATTGGGTAATTTTGTTGGAGCAAGCAAAACATTTTCGATTGAATAGATGCTATATGCCAGGATTTTTGTCAACAAAGGATAAAATCGAGTTGCACATTTTCGTTGATGCAAGCGAACAGGCTTTCGAAACCGTAGCTTATTGGCGAGTAACTTGTGGAGAAGATACTAAATTAGTCTTTATTGCAGGCAAGACCAGATGTGCACCATTGAAGATGTTATCGATTCCCAGACTCGAGTTACAAGCAGCGGTCTTAGGAACACGCATGAAAAATACCATTTTGGAAAACCATGACGTGACTGTGTATGAAACTACACTATGGTCGGACTCGCGAACTGTCATTTCTTGGATACAATCAGATCATCGACAGTTTAAGCCCTTCGTTGCACATCGGGTCAGCGAAATATTGGAATCGACTGCTGAAAATAATTGGCGATGGGTGCCCACTCATTTAAACACAGCAGACAAAGCAACAAAGTCAAGCCCCCGACCAAAGTATTCTTTCGAAAACAAATGGATCAGCGGTCCCGAATTTTTACTTGCTGAAAAAGATACTTGGCCGACAATGGAGTACAGTTCAATGGCAGATGACAGTATTGAGAGGCGTAAAATCACAATGACTGTAAGCACTAACCAATTTGTAGATATCAGTAGATTCTCGAGCTATCTAAGGTTGAAACGTGTGATGGGATGGGTCTTGAGATTTGCTTACAACTGTCGGAAGGAGACTCTACAAAGAGGTAAAGGAGAATTATCTACGCATGAGTTAATTCTGGCTGAATCAAAATTGTGTAGAATGGTTCAAAAACAAGTATACGCGGATGAGGTGGCAGACTTACAAAGATTAGAATCAGTTTCTAAGAGCAGTTCAATTTACAAGCTTTCTCCAAAACTAAATGAATGTGGAGTATTAGTTGTGGCGGGAAGAATTGACTATGTAATCGCTATACCTGAAACACAACGTCAACCAATAATATTACCAGCCCGACATAGCTTCACTGAACTTATTGTGAAATGGTTTCATGAAATCTATCATCATCAAAACGACGAAACCATTGTAAATGAAATAAGACGCAAGTTTTGGATCATAAATCTACGAAAAGCTGTTGTTCGAGCAAAATCAATTTGTCAATATTGCAAAAATCACAATGCCAAGCCAATCGTTCCTTTAATGGGTCAATTACCCAAGGAGAGGGTAACACCGTATCAACGACCTTTTACCTATACAGGACTAGATTACTTTGGTCCAGTTTTGGTTACCATCGGAAGACGGCAGGAAAAAGGTGGGTTGCACTTTTCACGTGCCTAACAATCAGAGCCATGCACTTGGAACTAGCTGCCGATTTGTCAACAGATGCTTGTATTCTATGCATAAGAAATTTCGTGAACAGAAGAGGTATTCCCGTGACAATACGATCAGATATGGGAACGAATTTCGTAGGAGCAGACAACGAATTAAAGCATGTTAAAGATCTTTTTGACTGGAATTACATTAAATCAGAAATGTCCAATAAAGGAATCGACTGGCAGTTTAATTGCCCTTCTAATCCCAGTTCAGGTGGATGCTGGGAACGCTTGGTAAGGTCAACCAAACGAGTTCTGAGCGTAACACTCAAGGAGAAATCACCACGTGTTGAAACGCTAAGAAGCTTACTTATTGAAGCTGAAAATATAATAAATAGTCGACCTCTCACTCACCTTCCAGTTAACATTGATGACCCGGAGCCTTTAACGCCTAATCATTTCTTGCTGGGGACGACCAATTCTACTCAAACGCCAGGAGATGTTAACAATTTTTGCCATCGTAAACAATACCGCATTGCACAGCAATTAAAAGATCACTTTTGGAGTCGATGGATCAAAGAGTACTTGCCGACTTTAACTAGACGAACCAAATGGCATACAAGGACTAAGCCAATCGCCAATGGAGACGTAGTCATAATTTGTGAGGATAATCAACCGAGAGGAAGTTGGAAAAAAGGAGTCATAGTCAACACGATTCCAGCTAAAGATGGCCATATAAGAATAGCAGAAGTTGAAACATCCACGGGAATTCTTAAGCGTCCTGTATCAAAATTGGCCATTTTAGACGTTCTAGGTAAAACTCCGGACTAGTTTTACGGTGGGCGGGATGTTGCTGGTTCATATGAATAGTTAGTTTCCGTTGCAAATTCAAATTTTAAATTTAAAAACTTTAAAGTGTTACCACAATCCCACCAAGAATATCACTAGCCTCCTATCGATACTTCCAATGGACACAGATGTAAGAAATGCTGCGTCGCCCATCACCACAAGAGCAGTTTGGAAAAGAATGGCGGCACGACAACACAATTTAATAAATCGTTCATTTTTGATATCATCTTGCTAATTCTTGCGAATTTTGTTTATATTAATAAAGTAAATGTATTACTAACAGAGTGAAACATAGCGAGTTGAGACGATTCTATTTGGTGTTGTTTTCTATTTGCCACACGGAGTGGCCACACTTTGCGAGCCCGCGATGCGGTGGTCACCGACCTAGAATAAGCCTAAGTTTTGAGTCCCACTAACTAACACCGAGAGAAATTATGTGAAACTGTGAAAACTCGGAAAATATATGAAATTATGAAAGTATAGAAAATGTGGAAATAAAAATAGTTAAAATTATACGGGAAATAAAACTAGCGAAGAAAATATGGAAATTATAAAAATGTAAAGGCGAAAACACTGCGAGAAAAATGTGGAAGTTTGAATTATGAAAATTATGAAAAGTAGGAAATTATAACAGAAAACCAAAAGGAAAGCGAGTCCACCGGGAGAAAAATACTTTGACAAATAAAACAAAATTATAATAATGAAAATATATAAATTGTTTTGGTATGAAATAAAAGGCAGGGAAGACGAAATAAAAATAGCAAAAATTAAATATAGGAAATAAAAATAAAACTAACGGAAAAGCATGGCAAGAAATAGTGGAAACTATATGCGGGAATAAATGGCGGAAAATAATAAGAAAAATAGAGAAACATGCAAAAGGGTAAAAATATCGAACTATATAATAATTTAAAGTAAATTAAAGAGCTACAGTCGTGCCAGTCGGTTTGGCGGCCCCCTTTGGACCTTTGGGAAAATTTCAGATAGATATGAATTTAACTTGGACGGGCCAGACACAGCCGGCCGGAGCAAATTCGCAAATATTTCTTCCCTTCTCTCTCGGCCCTCCGGCCCCAAACTTGCATTAAGGCTAAATTTCGTGTTTTTCCTCTGCCGCACCCTATCAGCAGATTTTTGAGTGTAACCCGGTGGCTGACAAACTCCACCCTACGTCAGCCCACCGCCTCATCATAGTCACATTGTCCCATATCTTTATAAATTTTCTGTAGAGAGACCCTGGCGGGACTGAGTCTCTATCCCAGCCTAGAAAACTACCTCACAAGTTAAACACGTTCTTCTTCTGACTTGGTCTGGATCGGTGATGCACGATGTCCTGGACAAACAGATGAGACGTGTCCTGGGTTTCCACAATGGTAGCAAATAATATTCCCCTTCTTTGTATCGAATGGCCGGCTGGAAGTTGTATGATCTCCATCTGGATTTTAAAATTGGTTTTCCTTGTATGGCAGTCCACGATTTTGTGGCCAATTTTTCCGCAGAAGTGGCACTTAGGTGGTGTTTGCAGACAAGGTTTTTTTGCCACTAGATTCTCCAAAATTTTGTGCTCTCCACTATTAACGGACGCAAATGCCTTAAGTTCGTTCTGCATTTCAGAGCGCGTTTTGATATCCGTAGTAAAGACTGTACGTTGAAGTCTAGTGTCTTTTTGAGCTGTATGCGCTAGAACCACCGACAAGGCTACTTGCTCCGTGGTCATTGATTTCCATTTGGCCATCAAAGTAGTTAGCTGACGGCTTCCATAAACTGATAGACATTCGCCTGCTTTTGGGTGACCGTTGAGAACTTTAAACACCGTTGCTGAAGTAGTTTCGTTGCCTTCGAATTGTTGTAAAAATAGTTCTTGGAACTGGTTCCAGGTCATGCCAGAATAGCTTATTTGGGATAACCAACTAGAAGCGCTGCCCTCAAGCGATTTACTCAAAGCTATGAGCAATACGCTTCCAGTCATAGGCCTCTCAGACACTATAAGGTCCACTGTAGAACACCAAGCAGCTGCACTTGCTCCCACTGTATCGGGATTGAACTTTGGTAATGTCACATTTTTCGTTTCAATTCTTCGTGGTTCCGCACTTGTCACAGACTTTAAAACTTCTATCATGCTTCGGTGTTGCATTTCTAGAAGTGCACAAACGCGATCACTGTACTCGGTTTGGGGCTGAGGCGATCCCACTTCTGATGTCGGAATGTCGTTTTCCTCCGCGGATTCCATAGCGTTACGGACCGTGAGTTTCCTCGGCTGTGACATGTTTCGTACTTCGATCAAGAATGCCTCTTTGAATCGCAACTCCTCTTTTTATATGGCACCAATCTAGGTACTCGTCCTCTTCCCATAATATACATGTGGGAGAGATATTTCCACGTATTCGCATATGAACATTGACGACGCCCTGGACAACGAAAACGCAAAGACGAAATACGAGGAAAATAGAAGTCGAAGTCGACGATCACAATAGTTCGAGGAAAACAGAAGTCGAAGTCGACGATCGCAATGATACGCGGAAAAAGAGAAGTTGAACCACAAGAAAACTACGACGTATATCAACGATTCCGAGAAGGCAGCGACTGATCCCAATATAAGCAGCGAGAACGCAGACGGCGGAAGCAGTTTGTGACGAGAGCCGATTGAAGACGGTTGTATTCGACGAGACGAAGGAAGACGTACATTTGCCACGACGAGAAGACGATTTTGAAACATTAAATATATGTTATTACCTAATACTATATTTTATAATAAACTTAACCAAAACATTAACATTAACCGGGAAAAACAAAAAAAACGTATAGAAAAGTGAACGACGACAAAATACAAAAACGACGAAAAAATATGAAATTTTGTTTATAAATTCAACGAAAAATGGCGTGTTTAAAGACTTAATAGCTAATAATATAAAAAACGCTTCGAAAGCAGCTATTTGCGCATTACATAAGTTCGTTTTCGAAGAAGAGGGAGACAGGAATAATCGCAAGCGTCTGCGAGAATTTACTGGTTTCAAATACGACGAAAATGCCGCAGCCTACATACGCAAATGCACGTACATTGATGAACATTTAAACGAGAGGGATCTTACATCAATATGCGTAGTTCTCGGAATAAGTCATGATGTAGAAAACGCACCAGAGCACATATTTCGGAATTTCCAAAACGGCAACCTTCTCGCCTACGACGAAAATGGACAAAATGATGAATCAGACGAGGAGAGCGAGAACGACGAAGACAACAAATCGGAAGAAGAAAACCAAATCGACGAAGAAAACAGTGCTCATGGGATAGGCAGAGACCGGAGGAATACACAAGATGAGACACCACGTTTTGCCATTAGTTTTCGGGACATAGAGGAATCAATAAAACAATTCGATGGCGGTGATGAAACTGCAATAGAGGTGTGGATAAGCGACTTTGAAGATCAAGCCTCGCTTATGGGATGGAACGAACTCCAAAAATTAATTTTTGCTAAAAAGTCGTTAAAGGGTGTCGCAAAACTCTTTGTTTTAAGTGAGAAACGGCTAAATTCGTGGAATTCGTTGAAAAAGTCTCTCTTGAGTGAGTTCAAGTCGACAGTGAGCAGTAAACCAAAGCTAAAGGATTACGAAATTATGAATGTTAAATCGAAGAAATCGCAGCCAAGGTACAGTGATGCAAAGAGTGATAAAAAAGAGATTGTTTGCTACAACTACAACAAAAGGGACATCTTGCTAATAGCTGTAACAATAAAGAGAAAGGAAGAAAGTGTTTCAAGTGCCACGAATTTGGACATATTTCGAAGAATTGTTCACAAGACGAAAAAACTGTCAAAGAATATGAACCAAACACTCGAGTTTTGAAGGAATACAGTGATTTAACGAGCAAGATCGTTTCGATTAAAAACCAACATTGCATCGCGTTGTTTGATACTGGCAGCAAATTTAATATTTTGCGGGAAGACTTATTCAACAAATTGTGTTTACCGAAGTTAGAGGAGTGCAATGTTTATTTGATTGGATTTGGAAAAGGTCACAATTCGAATAAAATCAAGCCGATCGGACAGTGTAATCAAAAGTGTGGATCGATGACAATGACTGCGATTTAAATTTCCTTATAGTTCCACTCTACTGTATGGACACGCAAATGATTATCGGGGAGCAAATATGCCTGCATGCTGAAATTTCTTTTGGACCGAACGGGTTGAGCGTACGAAAACTTGAGGATGAACAGCCGGAAACAAATTTGATGAAAATTGACGCAGTAATGAACAACGATGAATTTGACATTAATGAATCAGCCAGTGAAGATGCAAAAAACGAAGTGCGTGAACTTTTAATAAATTATATTCCTCGAAAATCGCAATCAACAAACATTGAAATGAATATAATTCAGAAAGACGAATCGCCAATATTTTCGCGTCCGCGTAGATTCGCTTTCGCTGAAAGTCGTGTTATTGACGAAAATATCGAACAGTGGCTAACGAGTGGAATAATTGAAGAATCAGACTCCGAATTTACAAGCCCTGTTGTGCTCGCGAAGAAAAGTGACGGTTCGCAACGACTCTGCGTAGACTTCAGGCGTATAAATAAGGTAATAATAAAAGACCATTTTCCACTGCCGCTAATCGATGACCAGCTCGATCGCCTGCAAGAAGCTATGGTATTTAGCACGATTGACCTAAAGAACGGCTTTTTCCATGTGCCAGTAGCCGAAGCCAGCAAGAAATATACATCATTTGTAACACAAAGTGGCCAGTACCAATTCCGTAGAGTTCCTTTTGGTCTGTCCAACTCGCCTGGAGTGTTTCAGAGACACATAAATGCGATTTTCCGAGCTCTGACCCGAAGAGGAATCGCTCTTCCTTATGTTGATGACATAATTATACCGGCAAAGGACGAGTGCGAGGCTGTATTAAATCTCAAAGAGGTTATAGGAATTTGCAGCGAATATGGACTTGAGCTTAATATGAAGAAATGTCATTTCTTGCAGACCCGTATTCAGTTTCTCGGGCATATAATAGAGAATGGAACCATATCACCAACGCCTCAGAAGATAGAAGCTGTAGCCAAATTTAAGCTTCCTAACAACTTAAAACAGCTTGAAAGTTTCCTAGGTCTGACAGGATACTTCAGAAAATTCATATTTAATTATGCTCTAATTAGATAAGCAAGCAAGCTAACGCAATCGACACATTAAAGAAGTACTTGACGTCGACCCCAGTTTTGGCTATTTATAATCCGAATTATGAAACTGAGGTACACACCGACGCCTCTGTAGATGGGTTTGGAGCCGTGCTCCTACAAAAATCACCAGACGACGGCCAATTCCACCCGGTTTACTACATGAGCAGAAAAACCACAGACGCGCAGCGTAAATATTCTAGCTACGAGTTAGAGGTGCTTGCCATTATCGAAGCCATAACCAAGTTTCGAGTTTATCTCCTTGGAATTTCATTCAAAATTGTTACCGATTGCGACGCGTTTACTAAAACATTAGATAAGCAAAGCCTATGCACCAGAGTGGCACGATGGGTACTTTTGCTACAGGAGTACGACTACAAGGTAGAGCACCGTTCAGGCTCACGCATGAAGCACGTCGATGCTTTATCTAGATACCCAATCATGACAATAGTTGATGACTCAATCGCTGTTAGTTTTCGACAAGCTCAATCCAAAGACGAACTTTTAAAGGCGATCCGCAAAATCATCGAGGACTCGAAGGTTGCATACCTGGACTATTTTTTGAAAGCTGGAATTCTTTACAAATTAGTCAAAGACTTAGAGTTAATCGTCGTGCCAAAAGACATGCAGAGGCAGATAATTAGTAGAGCTCATGACAGAGGCCATTTTGCTGTCAAGATAACAAAGGAGCTGATAAATAAGGAATATTTTATCGATAACATTGACAAAAAAAATTTCAAAATATATTGACTGCTGCGTACCGTGCATTTTAAGCAACCGCAAACAAGGCAAGCAGGAGGGCTTACTACATCCATTAAAAAAAGAAGATTTTCCATTGCACACTTACCATATTGACTTTTTAGGCCCATTAGAATCGACAAACAAAAATTACAAGCACATTCTAGCTGTTGTAGATGCTTTTACGAAGTTCTGCTGGCTTTACCCAACAAAGTCAACAACTGCTACTGAAGTCATAGCAAAATTACGAGGACTAAGTAACGTTTTTGGCAACCCTGTCTGTATAATTTCAGACAGAGGATCAGCATTTACATCCCAAGATTTTTTACAATACTGCGAGGAAGAACACATAAAAGTTTACCGCGTGTAAACGGACAGGTGGAAAGGATTAACGCAATTATTATACCAGTTCTTTCCAAGCTAAGTGTAGACGATCCAACGAAATGGTATAGACACGTTGATCGAGTTCAACAAGCCATTAACTCAACTTTCGCGAGAAGTATCAACACAACACCCTTTGAACTTCTTATCGGTGTAAAAATGAGAAGCAAAGACGACAAGCAACTTCACGACTTAATCAGCAAGGAATCCGTAAGCCTGTTTATCGACAATCGCAACGACCTTCGCCTTAAAGCTAAAACACAGATTTTGAAATTGCAAGCCGATAACAAAAAGACGTATAGGTAGGTAGGTAGGTGCAAGTTGTGAGGTTACTCTTGGCTAAGTAACCTCCAATTAGAGCTTAGCTCCGTTTTGAACCACACCCTCGATTTGGTGGTATTCCGCGCTTCCCTTCAGTACCAGCCCGTGTCATTCAGGTACGCTAGGATGGCATTCACTGTCTGCCTTCCCACTTCCCCTAGTGACCCGAGTTGGTGTGCTCCGAAGTGACGCGCTCTTATCTGGTTGAATGCCGGGCAGTGACACAGTAGGTGCTCCGGTGTCTCCTGCTCGTCCGGTTCGTTGCAGCTTCTGCAGTGTGGGTTGTAGGGTAGGCCCATCTTACAGGCATGCGTGCCTATTGGCCAGTGGACGGTGATGGCTGCCGTTATCCTCCTAATATCCGATTTACTTTTGGAGACCAGATCCGCTGTCCTTCTCCTGTTGAATTCAGGCCAGCATAGTTTAGATCTTCTGTGCTCAGCTTTCAACGACCATTCCTTGCTGGCGAATGATTTGAAGTGGTCGTGAATTTCAGCTTGCACCTTGTTTAGAGATACTTGGATATCTGTTGTTAGTGTGATTTCTTCTGACCCTTTCCTGGCCAGTTCATCGGCTTTTTCGTTGCCAGGGATTTCATTATGTCCGGGCACCCAGGTTATCTGTACCCTGTTGTTTTCCGCTAGTCTGTTTAGTGCCTCCTTGCATTTGGCCACTAATGTAGATGTGGTCTTGGCTGTTGCGAGAGATTTGATGGCCGCTTGGCTATCCGAGTATATCCTTACCTTGGTATTCCGGAGGTCTCGGTCCAATGGAAGTTCAGCTGCTTTCTATATCCCGAGAACCTCCGCCTGGAACACTGTTGCTGACCCTGGGAGGTGGAAGGACTCTTCTATCCCCCAGGTTTCGGCAAAGATTCCGGCCCCTACCCCGCCGCTCATTTTTGAACCGTCGGTGTAGAGTGATACCTCATCTGGCTCGGTTACACTCCCTCTTCTCCCCCCTTCCCTTGTGGGGTATGTTGTGGTGTATGCATTGCCGAATCTCATTTCGGTTGTCATGTAATCAGTATTTTCTGTTAGCCGATTGTTTATTTCGTTCAGGATCTTGCAGTGCCCGGTGTGGTAATTCTTCCAGCTCTGGCTTGCCTTCAGTCGTACCGCGCTTTGGGCTGCTGTGTTCCTGATGAAGTGTTCTATCGGCATTATGTTTAGAATGGCATTCAGCGCTGCTGCGGGGCACGATCTTAGTGCTCCCGTGGCACCAGCACATGCCGATCTCTGTATCCTTGTGAGTTTCTGGATGTTGTATGCCCTAGTTAGTGCAGGCCACCATACTAGTGCACCGTATGTGAGTATGGGTCTTACAACCGCTGTGTAGAGCCATAGTATTGTCTTGGGGTTTATGCCCCAGTTTTTTCCGAACATCTTCCTACAGGAATAGAAAGCTATGCTTGCTTTCTTCACTCTTTCGTTGATGTTTTGTTTCCATAGAAGCTTCGTGTCCAGTATCACTCCCAGATACTTGGCTTGTTGTGATAGCTCTAGCTCTGTACCGTCTATCTTCGGTTTACTAAATCTGGGGATCTTTGTCCTCTTTGTGAAGAGCATAAGTTCCGTTTTGCTTGGGTTTATGCCCAACCCACAGGCTTTTGCCCATTGGTTGAGTTTTTTCAGCGCCCTTGTCATTAGTTCGCTTATGACGTCTGGAAATGGTCCTGAAGTGAGTAGAACTACGTCGTCTGCGTATGCTACCACTTTCACGCCTTCGCTATTGAGTTCTCTCAATATGTCGTCCATGTTAATTAGCCACAGCAGTGGAGACAGAACTCCTCCCTGAGGTGTGCCCCTCCTCACATATCTCGTGTGATGAGTGCCACTCAGTTCGGCTGTTATCCTTCTGCTCGTTAGCATTGCGCCGATAAATTTTCTGATGCCTTCTTCAACTCCAATCCTGTTGAGGGAGCTCAGGATGGAATCTGCGTTTACGTTGTTGAAGGCGCCTTCTATGTTTAAGAAGGTTGCCAATGTGTAATTTTTGTATGTCAGTGCCTTTTCTATGTATCCCACTACTTCGTGTAGTGCTGTCTCCGTGGATCTTCCTTTCCTATATGCATGCTGTGCTTCGGAAAGGCTTTTCTCCGTTCTTCCTCTGATGTGGATATCTAATATCCGTTCCAGTGTTTTCATGAGGAATGAGGTCAGGCTAATCGGCCTGTAATCCTTGGCTTGGATGTGTCCTCTTCTTCCTGGTTTTGGTATGAAGACTACTCTTGCTTCCTTCCATGGAAGTGGTATGTGTGCTGTTTTAATGCATGCTTGGAAAATTGCTTGCAGCCATTTGCCAGTGCATGCTTTTGTTGTCTGCAGCATTGCTGGTATGATTCCGTCCGGTCCCGGACTTTTGTACTTGTCGAAAGAGTTTATCGCCCATTGGATTCTTTCCATGGTGACGATCTCGTCGACTCTTAGCTGGTGTTCCACCATCTGGCTTTCCACTGTTCTTGTTTCTTCTATCTGGCTACCTGGGAAATGTGTCCAGCAGGATCTCCAGTGTCTCTTCTGCTGACGTACTTCCTGTACCGTCAGGCCTGTTTATAAGGGTGGGGCTCGTGTGCCCCTTGGCTAGTATTTTACCCAACCTAGCCGTGTCCTTGATTCCTTCTAGCGATTCGCAGTACCTGCTCCAGGAGTCTTTCTTGGCTGCGTATATCGCTTTTTGTATTCCTTGTGTATTTCCTTATACGGCTGCCAGTTCTTGGTTCCGTAACTTGTATTGAAGGCCTTCCTAGCCTTTTTTCTTAGCTCGCTTAGCTCCTTGTTCCACCATTGTGGGTATGTCTTCTTAGAGTACGTTAGTCTGCATGACTCTTCGTACGCGTTGTTCAGAATATTTGTGAAGTCCTCAACTTCTTTGTCTATTCCTTCCGGGGTGGATCGTACCTTGACCCTCCTGTTCATTACCTTTGACTGTACAACCTTTTCGTATTTGTTCCAGTCTGTGTTACGGGGATTGCGCTTCGGTGCTGTCTCGCTTGTCGGCATCGAAATCTCAAAAAGTATGTACCTATGGTCTGAAAAAGAGTTTTTTGGCGAAACCCTCCATTTTCCTACCTTGTGGTTGCTATTTGGAGCGTTATGTCTAGGACCTCTTCCCAACCTTGGAATTCCTCCGTACTCGGAAAAATGAAGGTGGGCGTTTCCCCTCTGTTACATATAGTGACGTCACGGCAAATAATATGTTCGAAAAGAGACTCACCCCTCTCGTTTGTTTCCTTGCTTCCCCACAGTGTGTGCCTGGCGTTGGCGTCGCACCCGAGGATAAGCGTCGTCTTAGTCTCCTCGGCGAATTGCATCGCCCTGATGAACGCTTCAGGTGGTGCTGGTTCGTCGTGGGCCATGTACCCGGAGGCTATTAGTAAGGCTGTCCCATCCGCTGCTACCAGCCTGGCCACTGCTAGGTCTGAGTTGCTAAGATTAGGATGTAGAAGAGCGTTTTGATGATTATACCCGCCCTCGGCCTACCTGTCGAGTTTGTGTATAATGTTGTATATCCTTTAATGGCCACACCAGAGATTTGGCTGTCCCTGGTAAATGGCTCTTGTAGTAGGCCGATGTCGATGTCCTCCTCTCGGAGGAGGACTGCGAGATTCGCTGAAGCGTGAGATCTACGCTTCAGGTTTATCTGCACGACAGTCGGCATTATTGCGGCGTGATGTTGGGTGTGTCGTCGTCGATAGCCAAGTCGTCCATCAGCTGCTTGGTATCGTCGACTTCGTCCTCCAGGTTGTCATCTGGCTCGGTTAGGAAGACTTTTACCTTAGCCTTCCTAATACCGTATCGCACTTTGAAGTCTTTCTTCTCGAGTTGTGGGAGGCATTGCTTATTGATGAGGAACAAGTACGGCTAGCTTGTCCTCATCTCCCGCTCTGCCTTCAAGATGGCCCAGTCAGCCATGTCGACATCCTGGTTTAGGGCTCTTAGAGTCTTGAGCACCCTGTCGTGGCTCGAGAGTAACTTAGGCAACCAAATGCGAGCTCTGGGCCTTCTCGGGATATCCGTGACGGGAACGAGCTTTAGGCTAAGCCCCTTCCATGCGTTGCTGATCTTAGCAACGCATACCGCCAGGAAGTCCTTTGAAGACTCGTCGTCGCACCTGATCACCCGGTGCCCCCATCTGAGGAGTCAAAGGATGGTGTCCGACCAGCTGGCTCAGCTAGTATTTTGTCTGATACCATCTCAGACAGTCTGGTCTCGACCTCATCCCATTTCTCCGACAGCAGGCGCCCATCATCGTTGAGCTCGTCCACCAGTGCCATGGCCAGGCTGTCTCTAGCCACCTCACTGAATTTCTTCGCCGGCTTGACGAAGGGGCTCCCTTGGCGTCCTTTGCCCTTTTCGGAGCGCTCTCACTCACTTCCTCCGGGTGCTCCTTTTCATAACGCTCGAAATCATCGACCACTGCCTCGAATCGAGCTTTGTCCTGTTGATCGCGCTGGTCAGCTTTGCCCTCCTTCTCATTCTTGGCGATCTTTGCCAGAATGAAACGGGCCTTGCTGGCCTACACCTTCCTCTGTTGGTGGGTGAACGACTTTGTCTTTTCGTTACCCCCGTTCACCTTGGCGTGGCTCGCCTTGGTGTTTGTAGTGGTTGGTCGTGACGTTTGGGGAGTGCTCGACTTAGCAGTCCCCACCGAACTCGACGGAATTAAAGTCTCATCATCCGAGCACAATAACTCATCTTCGTCGATTTCGGAGATGGTTTTTTGGGGTTTTACCTCCCCCATGAGGTCCGAAGCGGATTGTTGTAAGTTGGCCATGATCATTAACGCCCGCGTTGCTCGACGAATATCCATAAGTGTTTCACGTGTCACGGTCGGCATCACACTTTGCTGCATCCAAGCAACTGCTCCTCAAGTGCACCGAGTCCTCATGATACAGTATCCGCACCGATCCAAAGGATATCCTCGTTCTCCACACGAGTTACTACTTCTCCCGATTCCTCAAATTATTGTGTTCCAAACGACGAGGTGAAATGCAGACGTTCCCGAGGTATTTTATCGTACCCATGCCGAGTCTGTCAAGGAATGCACCCGCTTCGAAAATGCCAACGGTTCCTCAAGCTTAGTGTTGAAAAGAGGCTCCGCGCGGTTAAAGTCCACCGATACTGTTCAAAATGCTTGGCCCACGAACATTCCGTGGGAACCTGCCGCAGTGGTGACCGATGCAAAACATGCATTCAGAACCACCACACGCTTCTGCATAGGCACGACCGGCCAGTGCATTATCCCTGTTTTTATCCCTACTTTTAATTCGCACATTACGGACCATCATTCACGTTCTATTTCCATTCAAATCAGATTCGTCGTCACTTCCACGCCAGCGCAATTTCTTCTAAAAGCAGACGTTCCCGAGGTACTAGTCCTACCGTAGCCGAGTCTGCACGGAATCCGTCCGTACCGGAGAGATCAACACATCTTTACGCTCCGATCAAATTCGTTTTCTCAACGTCCTGGGATGCGCCCAGATAACGGCATCTGCTGCCTCTCCGGAGCCTGCCACCAGCCATTAGAAGGACGACAATGTTGCAATCCGAGTGATTGCAAGGGGTGCGGAATGTTTACGCGAGGGGCCCACTGTAACCCCGCGGCCCACCGCGGCCCATTTTCGGGCCTCCGCGCACTGTCCATCGAGCGTGCCAATGCTTGATCCCTCGACGACTACTTGACAACTTGACAACTGGACTCTTTTCTCGATCTCGACTTGCTGCTCCTATTACAATTTCGACTCGCTGGAATTTTTCGACGCTAGTGTCTCTCCTTTATTTTTTATAGTGATGTTACTTCCTTAAAATATCGTATACCTAGCGCTTAGCCGGCACGCTGACAACTATCGATATGCCGAACTCTACTTTACATGTATGTAGCGAAATAAAGCTGACGCACCTGACCGATCCCACGACGCCCCCGAATTTATACTTCTACATTTTCGCCTGCGCCGTGGGAATTTTCCACAACCTTCCCAGGACATCTTTAGTGGAAGGACGCCCCCCTACATACAGATATGTTCAGGCCAAGGGCCACTGTACCCCCGCTGCTCTCAGAGCTTTCGGTCTCCGTCGCTAGGCGAACTTCGGGACTGCTCGCCTCCGACCGTTTTCGTTCTCCCGCTCTCCTTATGTTATGCAGGCGGGAGTTCGGGTTCTAGTATGTAGGCTAGCATTTAGTCATCAAACTGAAGTCAAATAAAAGTGAAGTGCCACTCGACGTCCCCGTCTTCGTTTATTTCGGCGATTTTTCTTTCTTCGACTACGTCGAGACGCCGCCACTTTTCCGCGCTTATTTTTCTACGGAAGGCAGCCACCCCCCTCCAAACAGTGGTCCATCAGAGCCGGATCAGCCCATACACCAGCAGCTCCGGTGATTTCTCCGTCAGGAAAAATAAGATAAGTACGAGACTCCATCCCTTCAGCCCAAAGTGCCAGTCTTCAGCAGCTGTTCGAATATCAAATTTCGCTCAGACTGTTGCAAGATTTTCCTGTCAACTCCGAGTCCGAGTCTCCGACATCACGGCAACTTGGGAGTTTTTACATTTGTCCATTTTTTCCAACGCCGTCTCCTCTTTCTCGTCGCCATCTTCCTTAGTCATTTTGGCGTACATCAACATCATACATACATACATACATTTCGAGCTGCGCATTATATACACATATCTGCACACAATTTATTATTATATAAGTTAACTAAAGTTAACCGGGCGACGGCTACGACCGATCGTCCGAAGACTCGCTCCGGCCAAACTGCTGACACAGCGTCTGGCCGGAAGCCCGTGCATAGCCGGCAAACACTACCCGTTGTAGTGGCCGCTATGAGTTTCATATTTTGTTAGCCTTAAGTTCAGTTCGTTTTGGACATTCATAAAATAAAGAGCCATCGCTCATGAACCAACAACTCCGGCATTCTGTCGTTAATTTTATATATTGATCATAGCAATCTGAGTCCCTAGGCCAGTTGCATTAAGGAAGACAGTCATCTTCCCAACGTAATCGTCATAAATCTCCAAGTAGATTTATCACCCTCTTCCCCTGTGCGAGGGACACCATCAGCCAACCGGCACATCATCGGAGACTGCAGCGAGGGATCCCCCTGTGGCCACCCGAATTCTAATTAATTGGCGCTCAACTAGCGGGAAATACGCACCCGCCCATATCATACATAATAAACTAAATAATTACAAAACATGTAAGTGGGCCCGCTGGTCAAACCTTTTACGTCTTCGATACATATTCCATAGTTCAGACCAGTATTAAAATATTAAAATAAACCAGTCTGAAGAGTGTTTTTCAAAAATCTCAATATTGAATGTGACGACTAATAGGTGTTTGGTGTTTAATTCCAATTTTTTATCCGGTGGAGGAGATTTATGCGAAACCCCATTGTTTAATAAATAAATATTATAATATTATCACATATTTTCACTGCGAAAAAAATTTAATTAACATCATAATCCGTTGCAAATACGGCGTAAAAAAATTAATTTAATTTAATTCGCTCACCGTTTGTGTTACGGCGCATTGCTTTTTCGCCGAGCAGTTAAATTTTTTTCGCATTGTGCACCCAACAGACATTATATGCTGTTACACTGCAAATATTTTTGGTGAGGCAATTAACATATTGCGGGGGCTAAATATCAGAGCCAAGGCTCTCACAATTTAATATACCAGATTTGAATTTTTATTTGACATTTAATTCGGTTTTGTATATCACATCGCTCGAGTAGAAATTCTTGGTATTAGCTTCGCAGTCCACTTTGTATCTTTTATTGTCCCCACTCCACCGCTGTGAACCCGATACGGCCGCGCATGCATTTGTATTTCAATTATTTATTCTTCGCTTCTTTGTTTATAGTGGCGGAAGCTCAGCTCCCGCATACCCCCTACCTTGCCGCTGCTCCGCGAGGCGACGGCTTGGTTCGAACAGCTTTATACATCGTTGCGGCGGCTACAGTCCCCGCGCACCCCTCACCCTACCGGTGCTTCTTTGTTTATCGTGGCGGAGGCTCAGTCCCCGCGCACCCCTCACCTTACCAGTGTTGGTACTTGGAAAGGCGGCAACTGAGCTCACATACATAGTTGTTAAGGCGGCGGCCCCGTCCCCGCGTACTTCTTGCATTGCCAGCCGCCTTCATGGGCAAAATAGCTGAGCGGGCATTGCATACCAGTGCAGTTTGTGACGCGCAGACGCGCACAAATATAGTTGTAATAGAGGAATAAGGAATGGAATTGATCTAAATTTGAATTTAAACAAGATCCGCGCGCGCGCCAACCACGGGCGAATGGCCACAATAAAAGAGAGAGCTGGTCACACTAATAGGGCAAATTGCGAATCATCGGCGGGCACACTAAAAGCAGCAGGGGCCTATATAAAGCGGGCGGCTGGCCTCATATCGGCACTCAGTTCCCGACAGCGATCGGGTAAGCATCAGCAGCAGCAGCAGTAGTCAGCAGCTTGGGAAGATAAACCAGTAAGTTGGAATAAATAATTGGTAGTTAGCGCTCTTAATACCCTCCCGCCCTCCTATAATCTATAGATCTGAATGGTCATAAATTAGGGTTCTCACTCACTCCTGTGGCTGACCTGAATGGCCGCCTAAGGATTTCTCTCTCTTTGTTGATCTGAATGGTTATAAATTAGGGTTCTCACTCACTCCTGTGGCTGACCTGAATGGCCGCCTAAGGATCTCTCTCTCTGTTGGATCTGAATGGTCATAATTAGGGTTCTCACTCACTCCTGTGGCCGACCTGAATGGCCGCCTAAGGATCTCTCTCTCTGTTGGATCTGAATGGTCATAATTAGGGTTCTCACTCACTCCTGTGGCCGACCTGAATGGCCGCCTAAGGATCTCTCTCTCTGTTGGATCTGAATGGTCATAATTAGGGTTCTCACTCACTCCTGTGGCTGACCTGAATGGCCGCCTAAGGATTTCTCTCTCGACAGACCTGAACGGTCGCCGACTAGGGTACTCACTTCCCCGACAAATGACCTGAATGGCCGCCTAAGGGATCATTCTATCTTTACAGCGCCCCAGGACGATCCCGCGCCACCCCACTGAGAGGCCACGCGGCCTCTCTTTTGTCACTTCCCGTGAATAAACCAGTACGATTCTCAGTTACCGTGTAATTCACCCTGACTTCTACTCTGGGACGGGGTCGGCTTTCTATTCCAGCAACCACGTCCGATACAAATAAATATCTGTGACAACCCTGGGCCAGCCCTGAGCCGCCCAAACCCTCGACTAACCGTCACAAGTTTAACTTAAGCACATATGAGCTCCCCGTTTACACAATATAGGGAAAATAAACGGTACGCTAGCGGCTCAGATTCCGACAGTGAAGGCCCCCGCGCACTTCCACCCCAATACGGGCACCCGCTGACCCCCCTTCAGTTAGAACCATGGACCCAGATCAGCTTAAGGTTGTGATTCAGGCCGCCGTTAATCATGCCTTGGCAGAAGCGGCCGGTGAAGCCATGCGCAGAGAAGAAGAAATGCGCCAAACTATACAACAGTTGGCTACCCAAATTGCAGCGGTGCAAATCGCACCCACACAAGCGGCAGCCCCTATAATCAAGGTATACCAACCCATTGATATCACGGGCAACGTCGAGTGCAACGAGCCTCTGGATGCCGTAAAATGCTTGCCCGAATTTACGGGAGCACAAGAGACATATGTCTCTTGGCGACAGGCGGCGGTAGCCGCATATTACATATTTAGAAATTATGTAAATAGCTCACGCCACTACCAGGCGGTCGTTATAATCAGAAGAAAATAAGAGGCCCTGCCGATGCGGTGCTATCTTCGTTCGGCACTGTATTGAATTTCGATGCGATCATAGATCGCCTCGATTTCACATATAGTGACAAACGCGCGATTCACGTCATCGAGCAGGCACCCTCAGACAGGGGAGCCTGACTATATTACAATACTACGACGAGGTCGAGAAAAAGCTCACCTTGCTTACCAATAAAGCCACCATGTCGTATGAAACGGCGGCGGCAAAAATCTTATGCGACAAATTTCGGGATGATGCGCTCCGTATATTTATTTCGGGACTCAAGCGCAGTCTTTCCGATGTCCTCTTCTCGGCGAAGCCGAAGGACATGCCAACTGCGTTGGCATTAGCTCAGGAAGTGGAATCAAACCACGAAAGGTACACCTTCGCAACATCGTTTGCAAAAAGCCTGGAGGATAGGGATAGGAAACAATACCCAATGGCGCAAGAACGCCAACAAACGCCATACCAAGCGCACTCCCAAGTAAGCGGGGAAAAAACCCACACTTTACTAAACAGGTTAAGGCTCAGGTACACTCGGCTCCGCATAACGACAGGCGTCGTGAAAACACACCAGAACCCATGGAGGTTGACCCGTCTATGTCCAGGTTGAGACAACCCACTCAGGCACAGGCCTACCAAAACGGGAAGCCAGCCCACTCCGGTCGTTCACGCCCTCACAAGAGACAGAGGGTTAATCACATCGCTCAGAGCGTAGATCAGGCCGAGGGCACGTACGCAACCACAGCCTCCAGCGCGGCGGACAAAGTCGACGACGACACCATTTCTGAATATAATTTAGAAGTGATTAATTTTTTAGGGGAAAATCCCTGCTGCCCGTCATCAGACGAAGAGTAGCGGGGAAAGAGATAAAGTTCCTCATCGACACGGGTGCGTCAAAAATTTTTATCCGGCCTCACAAAGGCTTAAAAGGCGTTCGATCCCAATATAAGCAGCGAGAACGCAGACGGCGGGGGCAGTTTGTGACGAGAGCCGATTGAAGACGGTTGTATTCGACGAGACGAAGGAAGACGTACATTTGCCACGACGAGAAGACGATTTTGAAACATTAAATATATGTTATTACCTAATACTATATTTTATAATAAACTTAACCAAAACATTAACATATTAAATAAAACCCCACATACATTCGTATGTCTCTACACATCGTCAAGCCGAGGCTACACAAAACAAAAGTATGTTAGGCCTTTACGCAGAAACCGTTTGCGAATACGAACGTCGACAAAAGCACCAAAGGCAAAGAGTAACATCTGCCTAACTTCTAATTTCCAATTAAATTCCCTATTTCTAGGATTTACATTATGAACGTTTTATTTCTAACTAACTAAACGAATTCGATTCCTATTACTTAACCATTCAAATTAATGACCAAAAAATAACGCTTCGACATATATATAAATCCATTTATATTTATATATTGGTTCCTAAACCATCAAGATATCAGACTTTCTAATCCGCATAAGGCATCATCTGCCTGTAGTAACCTTCGCTCTTGGGTTATTTTTTCGCCGTTTCCTAATTTTTCAAATGAGCAATTTTGTAACCAACTTAAGTACATAAAATACACAAGGCAAATCAATGCATTCCTCTTCTGGCCATTTTTCATTCTACTTGCCAGTGGCAAAAATATAAAGAGCGATAGTTCAGTGACCATTCGACACGGCCCTTTGCCTAAGCTTACCCCGTTCATTTCCAATATGGTTCCAAATGCGGTAGACATCGCCTTGAATAAATTTATTGCTACAACGGAGTTAGTATTCCAATTCGAAGCTGACATTTACACTCCGGGCGCCTCTGAATCTGGAGGATTTTCCTCTCATATGTGCCGAGTCCATCTGGACGAAATGCAGGCCTTATGGGATGATGTGAAGAGGGGCTATATGAGCTGCTTGGACCTTCTTCCATATCCGCCGAAGATCCGGCCACCTCATCAGTACTTAACGTTAAGTACAATTATTGCTATTCCATCCACTCGATATGTGCCGCCCAGCTCATGGAACAGATCGAAATGATTGCTTCTAAAGCAGCTCAAATCCAACCCGTTCCGCCCCAAAATTCCTTTCTGCTTTCAGCTTCCCTTATGCGATACGGAAATTTTCTCGGGCGATTATATTCGCTGGCCGACTTTCCGAGACCTTTTCACAGCTGTCTAAATAGACAATCCTGCACTGACAAAAGTTGAAAAGTTGTTCTATTTAAATGCCAAGACTAGTGGTGAAGCTCATTCCATAGTTTCGAAGTCGCCACTCACCAACGATGGTTTCCGCTCAGCTTGGAAAAACCTAAATGAGTGTTTCGAAAATAAGCGAGCGCTGGTGAACAGCCAACTGAAAATATTATTAAACATTCAATCCATCTCACAAGAATCTTCGGCAGCCTTGAAGGAGCTGCAAAATACGATCCAAAACTGCCTCACATCCCTAAATTTGTCCGGCCTTCCTACGGATAATTGGGATTGTCTCCTGGTGTATGTGTGTTCCACGAAGCTTTCAAAACTGGGAGCAATCAATCCCGAACAAAACTGAAATTCCTACGTCTCAGGATCTTGATACTTTTCTGACTGAGCGCCATAGAACTCTAGAGGCTATAGATTCTATACATCCTTCTACGTTGCGCCTCCATCCGTCCGAACCGACACCCTCCAATGTGTCGCCACAAATACTGAAATCCTTCAGTACGAGGATCGTTCAAAAATCCAAACTATGCGACTTATGTTCCAAAAAGAACCATCCAATGCGTACATGTCCACGCTTCCTCCAAATGAGGACATAGTAGCGCACCGCTTATATCCAGAAAAAGCAGTTGTGCTCGAATTGCTTCGCAAGCGGTCATCAACTCCGTAATTGCTCGAGCGTCCATAAGTGTTTCACGTGTCACGGTCGGCATCACACTTTGTTGCATCCAAGCAACTGCTCCTCAAGTGCACCGAGTCCTCATGATACAGTATCCGCACCGATCCAAAGGATATCCTCGTTCTCCACACGAGTTACTACTTCTCCCGATTCCTCAAATTATTGTGTTACAAACGACGAGGTGAAATGCAGACGTTCCCGAGGTATTTTATCGTACCCATGCCGAGTCTGTCAAGGAATGCACCCGCTTCGAAAATGCCAACGGTTCCTCAAGCAGTGGTGACCGATGCAAAACATGCATTCAGAACCACCACACGCTTCTGCATAGGCACGACCGGCCAGTGCATTATCCCTGTTTTTATCCCTTCTTTTAATTCGCACATTACGGACCATCATTCACGTTCTATTTCCATTCAAATCAGATTCGTCGTCACTTCCACGCCAGCGCAATTTCTTCTAAAAGCAGACGTTCCCGAGGTACTAGTCCTACCGTAGCCGAGTCTGCACGGAATCCGTCCGTACCGGAGAGATCAACACATCTTTACGCTCCGATCAAATTCGTTTTCTCAACGTCCTGGGATGCGCCCAGATAACGGCATCTGCTGCCTCTCCGGAGCCTGCCACCAGCCATTAGAAGGACGACAATGTTGCAATCCGAGTGATTGCAAGGGGGTGCGGAATGTTTACGCGAGGGGCCCACTGTAACCCCGTGGCCCACCGCGGCCCATTTTTCGGGCCTCCGCGCACTGTCCATCGAGCGTGCCAATGCTTGATCCCTCGACGACTACTTGACAACTTGACAACTGGACTCTTTTCTCGATCTCGACTTGCTGCTCCTATTACAATTTCGACTCGCTGGAATTTTTCGACGCTAGTGTCTCTCCTTTATTTTTTATAGTGATGTTACTTCCTTAAAATATCGTATACCTAGCGCTTAGCCGGCACGCTGACAACTATCGATATGCCCAACTCTACTTTACATGTATGTAGCGAAATAAAGCTGACGCACCCTGACCGATCCCACGACGCCCCCGAATTTATACTTCTACATTTTCGCCTGCGCCGTGGGAATTTTCCACAACCTTCCCAGGACATCTTTAGTGGAAGGACGCCCCCCTACATACAGATATGTTCAGGCCAAGGGCCACTGTACCCCCGCTGCTCTCAGAGCTTTCGGTCTCCGTCGCTAGGCGAACTTCGGGACTGCTCGCCTCCGACCGTTTTCGTTCTCCCGCTCTCCTTATGTTATGCAGGCGGGAGTTCGGGTTCTAGTATGTAGGCTAGCATTTAGTCATCAAACTGAAGTCAAATAAAAGTGAAGTGCCACTCGACGTCCCCGTCTTCGTTTATTTCGGCGATTTTTCTTTCTTCGACTACGTCGAGACGCCGCCACTTTTCCGCGCTTATTTTTCTACGGAAGGCAGCCACCCCCCTCCAAACAGTGGTCCATCAGAGCCGGATCAGCCCATACACCAGCAGCTCCGGTGATTTCTCCGTCAGGAAAAATAAGATAAGTACGAGACTCCATCCCTTCAGCCCAAAGTGCCAGTCTTCAGCAGCTGTTCGAATATCCAATTTCGCTCAGACTGTTGCAAGATTTTCCTGTCAACTCCGAGTCCGAGTCTCCGACATCACGGCAACTTGGGAGTTTTTACATTTGTCCATTTTTTCCAACGCCGTCTCCTCTTTCTCGTCGCCATCTTCCTTAGTCATTTTGGCGTACATCAACATCATACATACATACATACATTTCGAGCTGCGCATTATATACACATATCTGCACACAATTTATTATTATATAAGTTAACTAAAGTTAACCGGGCGACGGCTACGACCGATCGTCCGAAGACTCGCTCCGGCCAAACTGCTGACACAGCGTCTGGCCGGAAGCCCGTGCATAGCCGGCAAACACTACCCGTTGTAGTGGCCGCTATGAGTTTCATATTTTGTTAGCCTTAAGTTCAGTTCGTTTTGGACATTCATAAAATAAAGAGCCATCGCTCATGAACCAACAACTCCGGCATTCTGTCGTTAATTTTATATATTGATCATAGCAATCTGAGTCCCTAGGCCAGTTGCATTAAGGAAGACAGTCATCTTCCCAACGTAATCGTCATAAATCTCCAAGTGGATTTATCACCCTCTTCCCCTGTCCGAGGGACACCATCAGCCAACCGGCACATCATCGGAGACTGCAGCGAGGGATCCCCCTGTGGCCACCCGAATTCTAATTAATTGGCGCTCAACTAGCGGGAAATACGCACCCGCCCATATCATACATAATAAACTAAATAATTACAAAACATGTAAGTGGGCCCGCTGGTCAAACCTTTTACGTCTTCGATACATATTCCATAGTTCAGACCAGTATTAAAATATTAAAATAAACCAGTCTGAAGAGTGTTTTTCAAAAATCTCAATATTGAATGTGACGACTAATAGGTGTTTGGTGTTTAATTCAAATTTTTTATCCGGTGGAGGAGATTTACCCGAAACCCCATTGTTTAATAAATAAATATTATAATATTATCACATATTTTCACTGCGAAAAAAATTTAATTAACATCATAATCCGTTGCATATACGGCGTAAAAAAATTAATTTAATTTAATTCGCTCACCGTTTGTGTTACGGCGCATTGCTTTTTCGCCGAGCAGTTAAATTTTTTTCGCATTGTGCACCCAACAGACATTATATGCTGTTACACTGCAAATATTTTTGGTGAGGCAATTAACATATTGCGGGGGCTAAATATCAGAGCCAAGGCTCTCACAATTTAATATACCATATTTGAATTTTTATTTGACATTTAATTCGGTTTTGTATATCACATCGCTCGAGTAGAAATTCTTGGTATTAGCTTCGCAGTCCACTTTGTATCTTTTATTGTCCCCACTCCACCGCTGTGAACCCGATACGGCCGCGCATGCATTTGTATTTCAATTATTTATTCTTCGCTTCTTTGTTTATAGTGGCGGAAGCTCAGCTCCCGCATACCCCCTACCTTGCCGCTGCTCCGCGAGGCGACGGCTTGGTTCGAACAGCTTTATACATCGTTGCGGCGGCTACAGTCCCCGCGCACCCCTCACCCTACCGGTGCTTCTTTGTTTATCGTGGCGGAGGCTCAGTCCCCGCGCACCCCTCACCTTACCAGTGTTTCCAAGTGGAAAGGCGGCAACTGAGCTCACTTACATAGTTGTTAAGGCGGCGGCCCCGTTCCCGCGTACTTCTTGCATTGCCAGCCGCCTTCATGGGCAAAATAGCTGAGCGGGCATTGCATACCGGTGCAGTTTAACTTAAGCACATATGAGCTCCCCGTTTACACAATATAGGGAAAATAAACGGTACGCTAGCGGCTCAGATTCCGACAGTGAAGGCCCCCGCGCACTTCCACCCCAATACGGGCACCCGCTGACCCCCCCTCAGTTAGAACCATGGACCCAGATCAGCTTAAGGTTGTGATTCAGGCCGCCGTTAATAATGCCTTGGCAGAAGCGGCCGGTGAAGCCATGCGCAGAGAAGAAGAAATGCGCCAAACTATACAACAGTTGGCTACCAAAATTGCAGCGGTGCAAATCGCACCCACACAAGCGGCAGCCCCTATAATCAAGGTATACCAACCCATTGATATCACGGGCAACGTCGAGTGCAACGAGCCTCTGGATGCCGTAAAATGCTTGCCCGAATTTACGGGAGCACAAGAGACATATGTCTCTTGGCGACAGGCGGCGGTAGCCGCATATTACATATTTAGAAATTATGTAAATAGCTCACGCCACTACCAGACGGTCGTTATAATCAGAAGAAAATAAGAGGCCCTGCCGATGCGGTGCTATCTTCGTTCGGCACTGTATTGAATTTCGATGCGATCATAGATCGCCTCGATTTCACATATAGTGACAAACGCGCGATTCACGTCATCGAGCAGGCACCCTCAGACAGGGAGCCTGACTATATTACAATACTACGACGAGGTCGAGAAAAAGCTCACCTTGCTTACCAATAAAGCCACCATGTCGTATGAAACGGCGGCGGCAAAAATCTTATGCGACAAATTTCGGGATGATGCGCTCCGTATATTTATTTCGGGACTCAAGCGCAGTCTTTCCGATGTCCTCTTCTCGGCGAAGCCGAAGGACATGCCAACTGCGTTGGCATTAGCTCAGGAAGTGGAATCAAACCACGAAAGGTACACCTTCGCAACATCGTTTGCAAAAAGCCTGGAGGATAGGGATAGGAAACAATACCCAATGGCGCAAGAACGCCAACAAACGCCATACCAAGCGCACTCCCAAGTAAGCGGGGGAAAAAACCCACACTTTACTAAACAGGTTAAGGCTCAGGTACACTCGGCTCCGCATAACGACAGGCGTCGTGAAAACACACCAGAACCCATGGAGGTTGACCCGTCTATGTCCAGGTTGAGACAACCCACTCAGGCACAGGCCTACCAAAACGGGAAGCCAGCCCACTCCGGTCGTTCACGCCCTCACAAGAGACAGAGGGTTAATCACATCGCTCAGAGCGTAGATCAGGCCGAGGGCACGTACGCAACCACAGCCTCCAGCGCGGCGGACAAAGTCGACGACGACACCATTTCTGAATATAATTTAGAAGTGATTAATTTTTTAGGGGAAAATCCCTGCTGCCCGTCATCAGACGAAGAGTAGCGGGGAAAGAGATGAAGTTCCTCATCGACACGGGTGCGTCAAAAAATTTTATCCGGCCTCACAAAGGCTTAAAAGGCGTTCGCCCCGTCGATTCCCCATTCACCATCCATTCACTCCATGGTGTTACCACGATCACGAAAAAATGCTTCGTGTCACTTTTTGATTTGAAGGCCACGTTCTTCATTTTACCTGATATGTCTTCCTTCGACGCGATCATTGGCCTCGACCTACTTAAACAGGCAGGGGCATCGCTTTGTCTGGCCTCCGGCCACCTCAGATGGGGCAATGGAGAAGAGAAAATTGAATTCCACCCATGCCCCTACGTCAATTTTACCGAAGTGGACTGCTCAGATGCGCCACCCTTAGTCAGAAACGCGTTCTTAGAAATGCTGAAGACTAGGAAGAAGGCTTTTGCAAACCCTAACGAGGCTTTGCCCTATAACACATCGGTGGTAGCTACCATCCGAACAGTTAGTGAGAATATATGATATTTTGGACCAACTTGGTCGAGCAAAATATTTTACTTGCCTTGACTTAATGTCAGGTTTTCATCAAATCGAGCTAGATGAAGGCTCAAGAGATATAACATCTTTGTTCGGAGCAGACCGCCAGCACCTAGGCATGCGCGCATGGGTGTTCCGCTGCACCTGCAGCTCTCTTATCTTTTTCCGCTTCTCTTCTTTCGTTTATTCTGTCGTGCTTTGTTGTTTGTTAAACTACAATTGCACAGGCCGACAAAATTCAGACCCAGAAACCAGTATATACTTTTCCAAAGGTTTTCGGTGCGCTGAATCCGAATCCGAAGTCGAAATTCCCGAATTGGCTCTGGTTTCCGAGATATCCTAACCTAAAAGTGAAAAAACAGCGTTTTCTGCCTATGTTTGAGGTTATGTAGCATCGAATTTGTTCCTTTACTGAAAATACTAAACAAACCATCTTAAAGTATATCCCTTGCCCTTTCAAATGCTATTGAGTTTGATTAAATATCTCTTTTTTTTCGCTGAGATATCGTACTTTGAAATTTTCATGTTAACGAATTTACCTCAAAAAAAAAAACATTATGGATAGGCCCTATGAAGCAAACATTTTTCTTTGCACATAAAACAGCTTAAATCTGTTACTCGGGGGTTTTTGGGGTCGATGATCACGAATCCGGACTCAAAATTTCAAAATTCAAGATGGCGGATCCAATATGGCGGACCAAATTCGTAAAGAGTTACTGAATCAAGCTGAAACTGGGTATGGGGGTCTTCGGGGTGCTGTTTACCAAACTGAGAAAAAATTCTGAAATTTGATAATGAAATTTGATGATAGATTTTTATTTTTTGTAAGTAAAAAATACAATATGGCGACCATAAAACGACCATAAACGAAATCGCCGGGAATGTCAGGCAGCTCACTCGACAAAGAATACTCTATATCAATTTCAAAGTACGATATCTCAGCGAAAAAAACAGATATTTAATCAAACTCAACAGCATTTGAAAGGGCAAGGGTTATACTTTAAGATGGTTTGTTTAGTATTTTCAGTAAAAGAACCAATTTGATGCTACATAACCTCAAATATAGGCAGAAAACGCTGTTTTTGCACTTTAAGGTTAGGATATCTTGGAAACCAGAGCCAATTCGGAAATTTCGACTTCGGATTCGGATTCAGCGCACCGAAAACCTTTGGAAAAGTATATACTGGTTTCTGGGTCAGAGGGTCGAGCTGATTTTGTCGGCCTGTGTTGTCAACCGCTGCTTATATTGTAGAAACAAGAGCTTTTTCTTGAGTATAAATGATAAGTCGGATGGTGCTAGTTTAATAGTTAAATTTTAATGACAATTCTTGATTATTTCTCCTCACTTAAACTCCTCGTGGCTATATCTTCAACTTAAATTTTTTGTCTGCGTGTTCTATGTTCTCTTTTTTCTAATTCCTATCTGCCACTCGTTCGCTAGTACGAGTTGGCAGCCTAGTGCAACAGCTGTTATGTTAACAACATTCAAAAAGCGCGGAATTCAAATATACAAATTATTCTAATTGGGTTTTGACCCAACATACCGGCCCCCTTGAAAGTATGCGATTGACTTTCAAGAGACAGGTAATAAGGCGAGTTTCCGTATAGGCCGGCGGATGATTCCCTTGGCAGTGCGTACGTCGGCTACACGCACGATGTTGTCCGCTCCTGCGATCGTGCTGACTATGCGCCCAAGAAGCCACCGTTGTGGGGGAAGATTATCCTCGTGAACGATGACCATGTCGTTGACAGCCAAATTTGGTGAAGTCTTCGTCCAGGTTGTGCGAACTTGGAGCTCGTTGATGTACTCGTGGCTCCAGCGACTCCAGATGTGATGTTTGAGTGCGCTGACCCTTTTCCATCGATCCAACTTGTCCAGGTTGTCGTCGATTGGTGGAAGTTCCGGTAGTGCTCGGAGTGCGTCACCCACTAAGAAGTGGCCAGGCGTGAGAGCGGCCAGGTCGTTTGGGTCTGATGAGAGCGGCGTTAACGGGCGAGAGTTCAGGATCGCCTCGACGTCAGCGGCTGCAGTGGCTAACTCCTCGAAGGTTAATCTGGTGTCTCGAAGAGTGCGATTGAGTAGTCCCTTGACACTTTTGACTGCAGCTTCCCATATGCCCCCGAAGTGTGGAGCCCTGGGTGGAATAAAGTGGAAGTTAATGAACTCTGAGCGACAGAAAATGTGGATCGATTTTGTTGTTTCGTCTTTAAACAAAAACTGCTTCAACGATTCGAGCTTGTTGTTAGCTCCTGCGAAATTTGTAGCGTTGTCACAGAATATGTCCGAGGGAAGTCCGCGTCGGGCAATAAAACGCTTTAGTGATGCAATGAAGCTATCCATCGTGAGATCCGATACCACTTCGACATGTATCGCCTTCGTGGCAAAGCAAACGAAGACGGCTAGGTAGGCCTTGGTAGGCGGCTTACCCCGGATGCGCAAATAGACGTTGACTGGTCCGCAAAAGTCTATTCCGCATCTTGAAAATGGCCTAGATGGTGTGATCCGTTCTTTAGGCAGTTGGCCCATTAGCTGCCTTTCGAGAGTTGGTCGATAGCGACGACAATGTATACATGAGCGAACGACTTGTCGCGCCAAGTCCCTTGCATTCACTATCCAGAACTGTTTTCTAATTAAAGCGACGAGCGTCCGTGGCCCGGCGTGATAGTTCTGTAGATGAAGATGGCGAGCGAACTGTGACACAAATGGATCCTTAGCTGGGAGCAGGACAGGATGCTTTTGGGTTTCTGGGTAGTCTGCTAGCTCCAGGCGCCCTCCGACCTTTAGCAGTTGGAAGCCATCTGTAACCTGGAGGAAGAGACTAAGATTTTTAAGGTTAGTGCGAATCGGATGGCCCTTCAGGACCGAGGACATCTCTTGAGCGAAGTGAATAGTTTGAATATTCCAGACGATGCAATGTAGCGCCCGCATCAGTTCTGCTGGCGTCGGCGAAGGTGATTGGAATGGCGTTAGTTTACGGCAGCGCTGAGTAAATCTGTACATACAAGCGATAACTAATAGGCAGCGATGGTGCGAACTGATCTTGTAGATTCCTTCAAGCAGTTGATTAGTAGTCGTGTGTACGGCAAAGGCTGATTTTCTCTTCTCCAGTTGGACAGTTTCCATATCAATGTCACTGTTGTCTCGACTGTCCTTTGGCCAATGTTGATGCTCTTGGCATAGGAACTCAGGTCCCTCGAACCATATCGATTGTTCCAACTCGGTGATAATGCAGCCCCTGGACAAGATATCAGCCGGGTTGCAGTGAGTAGGAACATGTCTCCAGTGGCAATCTGACGTGAGTTCTTGAATTTCAGCAATTCGATTGCCGACAAAGGTTGATAAGGTGGCCGAGTGTTGGCGATTCCAATGTAGAACAATTTGAGAATCGCACCATAAGAACGAAGTCGGCTTTCTGTCAGCGAAGATTCTAATGATTTTTTTGTAGAGCTGTGCTAACAAATGTGCTCCACACAGTTCTAATTTCGGCAGAGATAGCTTCTTGGTGGGAGCAACTCTGGACTTCGATGTGATTAGATGTACCTTGGTTAGCCCATCTGATCCGATTGTGCGAGCGTAGATGCAGCATCCATACGCTCGAATGGAGGCGTCACAAAAGCCGTGTATCTGAAAGGTATGTATCGCTGATTGGAGGCAATATCGTGGTTTTGCTACAGACTCCAACGACGAAAGCGATGCAAGCAGGGACATCCAAGCTGTATGAATGCCTTGGGGTACTGACTCGTCCCAATGTAGTTTTAGGAGCCACAGCTCCTGGAGGATAATTTTTGCCACTATGATGATGGGAGTAACTAATCCCAACGGATCAAACAGCGAAGAGGCTATGGACAAAATCGAGCGCTTGGTGACGTGGTCCGAATCGACTCTTGGCGAGAACGAGAACATGAATGTGTCCCGTACTTGGTCCCATTTTAGGCCAAGCGTGCTGGTTAGCATTTCGTCGTCCAACTGCAAATGTTTGACTGTAGCGTCATCGACAAACTTGCAGTGATTTGAATGCCATTTTGCGAGTTCTAATTGGCCATCCTGTAGAATCGCTGTAACTTCCCTTTTGATTTGATGTAGCTCCTCTACCGTATCCGCTCCACCTAGGAAGTCATCCACATAGAAAGACGATTTGATGGCTTTAGCTCCAATCTCCAATTTGTCCATGAATTTGTCGGCTAGATATGACAAACTGCGTATGGCTAAATACGGTGCAGCCGCTGTGCCATAAGTTACAGTATTCAATTCGAAGGTGCTCAATGGTTGCGATGGCGACGTTCTCCAAAGAATGTATTGGAATCTGCGATCCTCGGCAAACATGTTGACTTGGCGGAACATCTTGACCACATCAGCAGTGATGGCATAGCGATGTATCCGAAAACGCAGGAGTAGTGTATAAAGATCTGGCTGAATGGTCGGTCCGACCATCAGAATGAGCGATTTCTGGGACGTCGTCTTGCAAGATGCGTCGAAAACCACTCTGAGCTTTGTTGATGTGCTATTAGGCTTGAGCACGCTGTGGTGCGGAATATAATAATGCGGAGTGTTTAACTGTGGATGGCTCACGGGACTCATGTGTCCCAGATTTTGAAACTCCTGCATAAATTCAACATATTTGGCCCCTACCTCAGGCCTTTTGCATAGGCTGCATTCGAGGGAGAGGAATCTCCTTTTGGCAATGTCGAATGAGGCTCCGAGAACGGTAGGTTCATCTTTAAATGGAAGTCGTACTTCCAATCGACCATCTGAGTTACGTCGTACCGTATTGGTGTAGAACTCCTCACAGTTTCGCTGCTCTGGCGTAAGTGTGATCTCAGGAGGCTCCACATGATCGATGCGCCATAGCCGTTCCATTTTTTGGTCAATGTCTGTTAATGCGATAGATGAGTACTGATGGGATGTTCTGGGATGAGCTCGGCATCGACCAGACACTATCCATCCAAGTAGTGTTTTTTGTAATACGGGCAGATCCTTTCCTAATTTAACTTGGCCGACTGCCAATATATCGAAGAAGGTTTCCGTCCCCAAAAGCAAATCGATCCGACGAGACTTGTTGAAGCTCTCGTCAGCAAGAGATGAGTGCTGCGGAAGGTTCCACGCAGAAATGTGGGATGTCACGCAAAAATCAAGGAACAACTCGAATGCATTGTGCCTCGACTTGATATTGGTGGTTGCATGGTGTTTAATTCGCGTTTGTGTCTCACCAATGCTACGAATCTCGAGGTTGAGCTTGCTCCGTGGCAGTCGAAGTCTTTGGGCAAACTCCTCGGTTATGAAATTAACCTGAGAACATGAATCCAGAAGCGCTCTTCCTATTTTGTAGCTTCCAGATGCATCCTTGACCAGAATCAGTGACGTGGCCAGAATGACACAGTCGGAACGAGACTCCGTGTGAGTATGCGCGACTGCGTCCGAAACTTGTACAGGCTCCGCTTGAGGGAGTGACAAGGGAGCTGCGGCCGATCCTGGCGATGGCCGATGAAGCAGCGAGTGATGCGGTAGTGCACATGAGTGGCACCTCCGCGTCGACGGGCAGTTGGCTACAAGATGACCCCTGCCAAGGCAATTAATGCATAGCTTGTGGCGCTTTACTGCATTGAGGCGATTATCTAGGGCGAGATTGATTAGTTCTGGGCATCTAAAGGTCTTGTGGTCTGTCTGCGAACTGATGTTACAAGTTTGTGTGGTGCAATTGAAGGACAGACTTGCCTGATTCCTCTGCGAGCGCGACCTATGGCCACCTGGTTGACTCATAGTGGCTTCAGCAGGAGGCTTCTTATCCGATTCAAAATATTGACAATGACGTTCAACGACTCCAACGCATTTGTCCCACGAAGGCAACGTAGTGTAGTCCAGCGACTCATTCCACTTCCTCTTAGTCTCCTGGTCCACTTTGCCCATAACTATGGAGATGAGCATGGCCTCGCAGATCTGTGGCTCGGTGCTCAACGAACGCAACGAGTTGTATAATGCGGATGCATTATCGATTAGACTGCGCAACTGCTGACCATTTGACTTGGCGACAGTTGGCAATGCGAAGAGTGACGATATGTTATCCAAAAATACGAGAGTCGGGTTGTCATAGCGCTGCTTTAAGCGGTCCAGCGCCTTTGCGTAGTTGTCTGCTGTCACCTGGAAAGCTCGAACCGTTTCAAGGGCTGGTCCTCGAAGACAGTTTAACAACTGGTTGAACTTCTCGATCTTAGACATGGATGGCTGGTGGCCAATAACTTGGTTAAACGACAAGATAAAGTTTTGGTACTCGCAGTATTTGCCGTCAAATGTCGGCAATGATAAGCGCGGGAGCTTAACGGCAGAGGTGTGCCCAAAATTAACCGTAGGTTCATGAATGCCGGTGCTGTTAGCATCTGGTCCAAGTTGCTCCTGAACGCAAACCTTGGCGTGGATAAACAGCTCCTCTAGTTCGAAGCGAGTATTGCGCTGCGCCTCAGCTGGCTCCATCTGCTCTATGGCCTCCTGGGTAGATAAAGCGAGTTTAAAATACGATTCCAAAATCGACAAACGGCAAGATAATTCCAACGGAGATAAGTTCAAACCAGGTTCCACTGATTTGCTCATACGTGTAAGGTTTTTCCGAGCACTCGTTCGTTGAGCTTTAAGTTGCTCCAGCGAAGACATTTTTGCAGATGTTTGTTTACTTTATTTAATTTCGATCTGGCAATTCCTTGCTTGACAAGGTCTGTGAGAGCGAGCGAGACGACGAGATGTAGTGGAAAATTTTCGCTCGCCAAGCCTAGATTGCAACCTAGAGTGTTGCGACAGAATGAGGTTATGTATGGGGGTGCTCCTGGGGGCAATATGTATAGATGGAGGACCGAGATGTCGACTCCAACTATGGCGATGACACTTGGAGGATGTCCAACGATGTCCAATGATGCGGCGGGAGACCCTTGAGTATAGCCGGCAGCTGCGCTGCATGTAGTTGTGCGCAAATGCACTAGCGAAAATCCTATGCGGACGCTGGGTAGACCGGCAGCGAACGCGATGCGCGAATGTACGAAAGTTTGGCAGGGCGAAGGTCGTAAATGCGCGTGCGAGACTTAGAGCAAAGTAAAAATGGGGGCGAACGTAACCACAATCATCACCAAAATTAACTAAAACGTAGCACAAGTCCTGTCACGGTCGCCAAAATGTAGAAACAAGAGCTTTTTCTTGAGTATAAATGATAAGTCGGATGGTGCTAGTTTAATAGTTAAATTTTAATGACAATTCTTGATTATTTCTCCTCACTTAAACTCCTCGTGGCTATATCTTCAACTTAAATTTTTTGTCTGCGTGTTCTATGTTCTCTTTTTTCTAATTCCTATCTGCCACTCGTTCGCTAGTACGAGTTGGCAGCCTAGTGCAACAGCTGTTATGTTAACAACATTCAAAAAGCGCGGAATTCAAATATACAAATTATTCTAATTGGGTTTTGACCCAACAGATATATATTTGGAAGCCGAGCTTCACTCCGCATCTCGCTATACTTCGAAAACACACATCGATCGATCGCAAATAATAAACATACATTATTATTAGTATAACCTATCGTGCGTTATTATTAATATAAATAAAGTGTAGGGAAGTCCTGGGCCAGGATGTGTCTCAGTCCTGCCAGGGTCACTCACAGAAAATTTTGTAAGTTACAAGGAAATACAAGGGGTTTTAGCGGGGTGCCGAACCAGGTGAATTTCGCTTCCCTCTGGGGCCGCGTCGCTTGCCGCCGTTGGCCAGGAGCAAGGACCCACGGTCCAGAGGGCGAGGGGCGAGATCGGGGAAAAGCTTGGGGGAAAACCCGACCTGCAGCGCGGCGTTGCGCGGTCCCCTGCACTTGTCGCCGCCGGTTGCGGAAATATCCCACACAACCAGCCCGAAAGTAGGCTAGACCAGCAGCCAGGGCAAGAGGAGGGAGAGAGGGGAAGGGGCCGAGACAAGCAAAACCCTCGCCGTCGTCGGTGGCGGCACTCCTGACTCCCAGAAAGCGGCCGGAACCAAGCCCGCCCTACGGCCAGGGTGAGTGAGCAAGGGGTGGTGGAGGAAAACGAAGGGGAAACGGGGAAGAAACCGCCGGTGCCCGCTGCCCTCCAGAGGCGCGGCTTCCCTCTGCCACGAACCGTTGCGGAATGCCCACCAACAGGTCGATTGCAGAGTGGAGGCTCGCTCCGCCGGTTTAGGAATCTCGACCACGAGCAGAGGAAGCTTCTCGGAAACCCGTGGATGAGAACCAGAACCGGCTGAGTGCCCTGGTTGGGGAAAAGGTGAACCCGAACACGGCAAAGAGGAGTGCTAAAACCGGGGAAAACCAAGGTGAAGATAAAACACTAGATTTGCGCTAAGTTTCATGGTTTTGCTTTTTATTTCCCTACGTATCACTATTTATCTACTTTTAGGCTGTCGCTCTCGCCGGTGATAGCCGGAGGGAACCCAAGCTCGCTTACATGTAGTCTTCTCGCGGAGACGTCGGCGCGTAGCATTCCGGTTCCATGGTTTCCTTGGCACTTGCACTCGAGAGTTTTCGCGACTAGCTCGGATTAGGGCGCGGAGTTAATTAATTTCCTCGATCCTTTCCTGACCCACATCTGCCCATCATCGCCGGCGCCGCCGTCGCTGCTGCTGCGCTCGAGCTTCCGCTCCCCCTTCTCCTACGTTCTCTCTTCGGGAGTTTCGTTCCGACGTCGGCATCGCAGTTGTTGGGTCGCGGCGGGGGCTCGGCTGCAGTGGTGACGCACTCGCTGGCGCTCATCACTGCTCTCACGTGCTCGGCTGCAGTGACTCACTCGCTCGCAATCCGTGCCGCTCTCACGTGCTCGGCTGCAGTGGCTTCCCCAAGCTTCGCTTTAGCGACGCTCGGAGCGGCTTCCCCCGACTTCGGCACCAGCTGGGCCTGGCTCTCTCTCTCCGGGTGCAATAGCCGAATCTCTTTGAGCTCCGCTACAGCGGCTCTCTTCACGCCCACGCCGGCGGGTGATCTCTTTCTTAGCTGGCGGCGCTAGCGGGCTCCCGGGTTTTTTTACCTTACTCTACCTTATTTATCTACATCTATTTTACATCCCTAAACCTACGCTACTCCTTCGCATCCCTCGCCTTCATGGCTGGGTTTCCTGGCCTTCATGGCCGGCTTTCATCGCCTTCGTGGCTGGGTTTCTCCCATTCCCTGGGTTTTTCTGGCCTTCATGGCCGGCTTTCATCGCCTTCGTGGCTGGTTTAATCTCGGCCTCCTTGGCCTGTTGCTTGTCTGTGAGGCCCATTTATGGGTCCTCACACCCCTTCCCTTCTCTGGGGTTGCGCAGAGAGACGGTAATATAACGCCTGGCCGAGATCGTGATCCGGAATCGGTTCCCGCCGAGTGTCCGGAGGAAACGCACGCCGGTTATCTCATGGTCCTCGACAAACTGTATCAGTGCCGCTGGAAGTCGGCGTTCGCACGTGTCCACCCTCCACTCTGGTGGAGCGACAGGCCACTGGTCCTCCTCCTGGACGTTACCTACCAGGAGTATTGTCCAGCATCCGCAGCAGGTCCGCCATATCGCCCTCATCCAGGCACAACTCCAGGTCTGGCGCCGAGGGGCTGGCTGCTGACTCCAGTAGTGCCAAGGCGTCGTCTTCGCTGATGTCCGAGTATTGGACAGTCTCGGCGACGACCGGAACCAGGCCTGGCCCACTCCCGGCCACTGAGGGTGGCTCCTCCAAAATCTGCCGCCCGGTCTGGACGGGCGCTGCCCCAGCAGATCCGGGCCCGATCTCGAGCTCTGCGCAGCTTCTCCCGGACGAGGCCGATTCCTCGAACCAGGGGCTGTCGTGGGCTGCCCTACTGGCCTGAGTGTCCTCGGTGTCGCTCCCCGGTGGGTTGGCGGGATCCCCATCGGTGGCCTCGGTGGAGCTGTCCTCGTCCTGGCTATCCGCCAGGGCCGAGTCGCCACTGGGTCCTGACCCGTCTCCTGGCTGGGTGTCGTCGCTGTCCTCGGAATCGGGGTCGGGGCTGCCGCTTCGGATGAACCATGCCCTGTTGGCCCTGGCCACATCCTCTGCTGAGGGCGGCAGCGGCCCGCGACCACAGGCTACCACGCAAGCCTGGCGCATGCTCTCCTCCAGCAACCCTGGAGCGAACGCCGGGCATCCGATCTCGTCCAGCCAGCTGCTCACCGTCCAGAACGCGGGATGCACGCTCGGGTCCTCCTGTCCCAGCTTCTGCCACTGTGCCACCCGGGACGTGGTCACCGTCGCGGGCTCTTCCGGGCTACCTTCCCTGCTGGCAGCTACCTTCCACTGCTGCTCTCTGTGGCGCCGATGAGGTACTGGCTGGCCGTGCGCAGCTGGGTGCTAGCCGACCCCCATGATCCGGCCTCCACACACCAAACTGGCGACATCCCGTCGGGGCGGAAGCTGGGTGACGGAACGGCCACCCATGATGGGGAACGTTCTGAGAACTGCCCGCTGGAGTCACTGCTGGGCCTGTAAGAGATAAGCAAAGAAAACGGCAAGCTTATAATCCGGACTCCATCGCCAAATTCTCCCCCTACTGTCCTCCTCCCCCGCTCTGTGCCCATGCTGACCGTGGCCGCGTAAATCTTAATATTACTCCGTAACCTGGGGAAATATATGGATACTTGTTCCCCAATTACATCTTAAAGGGGAAGGTTGGGGCGTTGGCCAGGCTCGCCTGACTCAAGTGGTCCCACCAGAATGACCCTTTTCATTCCCTTTCCGGGGAGTTTTCCGCGTCCATTCCACGCGTCCCCTGCTGAGGGTGTTTGTAGGCGGCTTCCGCCTCCTCGTCTGATCCGGTATCCTTCTCGTTCTGCCCCAACGGCTGATCCCCATGCACGGGTTTCAAATCCGCCAAGTTAGCGTTGCGTCTCTTGCGGGTCTCCAGGAACTGCAGTTGGACGATATTGGGCGAGATAAACCTTATTATCTTGCAGGGTCCTTCGTACTTCGGTGCTAGCTTAGCGTTAAACGCCTCTGCCGCTTTGGAGAGCAGATGCGTTTTGACCCATACCAGTGTTCCTACCGTGGGCCTCCATTCTCGCCTCCTGAGATTATAATATCTCCGCTGCTCTTGCGTGGCGTTTTCCATGTTGGTCCGAGCCGTTTGGAAAATTTCTCGTAAGTGATCTGCCTTGCTCTGGGGCTCGGCCGTGGCTACGCCTGTCCCCGGGGTCACCTCGTCGAACCATGCTCCAGGCAATCTGAGCTCCCGGCCCTGCGCTAAGAAAGCGGGACTAAATCCTGTGCTGTCTGAGACGCTGGTGTTGACCGCCAGGGAGATCTCTGGCAAGAGCTGACCCAGGTCCTCTGGTCCTCATTCGCATACTGCGCTATCATCGTTTTGACTGTCCGATTTGCCCGTTCCGTCGGATTCTGATGGGGAGAATAAGGAGCCGTATGCTGCACCTGAATTCCTGCTCCCTTACAAAATGCCTTGAAGGCCCTGCTGGTAAATTGAGTGCCGTTATCGCACACAAAGGTCCTTGGTGCCCCAAACCTTGCCAAGATCCGTTCCCGGAAAGCTAGCTCGAGGCTGGCCGCCGTGGCCTTCCGCAAGGGAATCAGCTCCACCCACTTCGTAAAATGATCCAGAAACACGAGCAGCATCGTATTCCCTCGTCGAGAGCGCGGCAGGGGTCCCACAAAGTCGGCACATACGGTCGAAAAAGGACTTTCTGGCCGTCGGGTCAACATCTTCCCTGCCTGCTTGAGTTGGCTTACTTTGAACTGTTGACAGGTAGGGCACCGTCGTACATACCGAGCCACGTCCCGAAACATCCCTGGCCAATAGTACCTTTGGCCGATGCGTTTTGCCGTTTTCCGAATCCCCGTGTGACCCGCTGTTGGGTTGTCATGGCACTCCTGCAACACCTGCCGCCTGTGGCTGCTAGGCACGCAGAGTCTCCAGGCTCCGCGGCCTTCCTGATCGAAGGGATCGGCGAGGTGGCGGTACAATTGACCATTCTCCTGGACATAATCCGGAAACTTTTCCGGGCTCGCCTGCATCTGCTGGATCTTAGCTGCGATCCATTTGCAAGGCTCGGGTTCTTCCTTGAGCTGTTGCAACGTTTCCAGTGGCTGGCGCGACAAGGCATCCGCCACTACGTTCAACTTTCCTCGGCGGTAGATTACTTCGAACTGAAACTGCTGCAGTTCGAGTGCCCACCGCGCGATCCGCCCGGTCGGGTTATCAATAGAGTTTAGCCACCTTAGGGCCAAATGGTCGGTGATCACATCAAACCGATACCCCTCCAGATAGCACCGCATCTTCCGGATTCCCCAAACAATCGCCAGGCACTCCTTTTCCGTCGCCGAGTAATTCTCCTCCGCCTTCAGCAGTCTCCGGCTCGCATATGCGATAACCCTCTCGGACCCCTCCAACTGCTGCGTCAACACTGCGCCCAGGCCGAAATCGCTGGCCTCCGTCTGAAGCTGAAACTTCTGGCTGAAGTCGGGACAGGCTAACACTGGGGCTTCCGTCAGCTTCGTCTTTAATTCCTCGAACGCCTGCTGCTGCGGATCGCTCCAAGTCCACTTACGCCCTTTCTTGAGGAGTATTGACAGCGGTTGGACGATCGTGGCGAAGTTCGCAAGTACGCAATCCCCAAGCATCGCCGTAGCTCCTTGCAATTCGTCGGAGGTTCCAATCCCTGAACAGCGGCGATTTTCTCCGGGTCCGTGTGAATCCCGGCCTCGCTGATCACGTGGCCCAAGTAGGAGATGCTCTTCTGGAAGAATTTGCACTTGGCGGTATTCAATCGCAAGTTTGCCTTCCTTAGGCGCCGCAGGACCTCCCGAAGGTTAATTATGTGTTCCTCTGCTGATCTCCCGATGACGATAATGTCGTCCAAGTATGCGAAAGCGTGGGGCTCCATGTCCGGCCCAATCACGCTGTCCAATGCCCGCTGAAAGGTGGCAGGCGCCGAGTGTAAGCCAAATGGCATTACCTTCCATTGAAACAGTCCTCGGCCAGGCACGGTGAAAGCAGTGCATTCCCTGCTGTCCCTTGCCATCGGAATCTGCCAGTAGCCGTTCTTGAGATCCAAAGTGGAAATGTATCTCGCGTTCCGCAGCCGCTCCAAAATGTGGCTGATCCTGGGAAGCGGATATGCGTCGGGAACGGAGTTTGTATTAAGCAGGCGATAATCCACACACATACGCATCTCGCCCGTCTTCTTCTTCACCAGCACGATGGGTGCACTATGCGGGCTCCTTGAGGGCTCAATGCGGTCATCGCGCAGGAGTTCGTCCACTTGATCATTATTGATTTTCTGCATCGCCGGGTTTTCCGGGAAGTACCTCTGCTTTATTGGCTTATCGCTCCTCAGAAAGATACGATGCTCTGCAATGTGAGAGCTGCCCGTGATGTTTGCGAAAGGGGCCAATTCTTCCTCCAGGAATTGTGCAAACTGTGCCTCTAAGGATTCCTCGGTGACTATAGTGGCCAAATTTGCTTCCTGAATGGGGAACCGCCCTGCCTCTGAAGCCCTTGCTCCCTGGGTCAAAGGCGGCCGTCGGAACGGATTTCTCTCCCGAGCCTGCATGGCATCTGCCAGAGGCTCCAGTCCGTACGCTGTTTTTGTGGGTGGCCCACTTCTCGGGAGGATTTGAGGGGGCGCGGCTTGTTGGTCCGTCGAGTTTGGGGCCCTAAGTTGTCTCGGCGTGGGAACAGGACTTTTCTTCTGGCTGGGGATAGGGTCCCTTCGATCCGTTGCCTCATGGGGTAGTTCTGAGACAGGAGTGCTGGCCAGTGTGGCGGACGGTACTAGGAGTCGCGTTGAGGTCTTTGTGAGCACTGCTGGGTTTGCGGAGGTGCCTGGGTTATGTGAGGTGTCCCTATCTTGAAGCCTTAGGCTGGTTCCGCCACATCGAATATGGGTCCGCATCCCACAGAGGAAGTCGATCCCCAGGATCACCTCATCCAGAAGATTTGGGAGCACCATCAGCGTCATAGTGTGCGTGTCCTGATGCAAGGTGACCGACGTAACGAGAGCCCGCGTCACCTCGCTAGTGGATCCGTCAGCCAACAGGATTCTTGTGCGCACATCCCTTTGTGTGGCGGAGTGGCCCACTTTTCGGGAGGCGCTCTCGCTGATGAAGCTCCGTGAGGCCCCGGTCCATGATGGTTACCGTTGCCACGATGCGCCCCCCTTCTAATTGTAGTGCTGGTGCTAATTTTGGGCTATTCGAGGCTCGGTCCTCGCTGCTTCGCCCAGCGGGCGAGGACCCTGTCCGTCTCCCGATCCCGGAGAACGACAGCAGCTGTTGGTTCGAAGTCCCTTCTTCCCGCACTCCCAGCAAAAAAGGACCTGCGGATTTGGACACTCCGAGTAAAAATGCCCCGTTTCTCCACATCGCCGACCTGCGTTGTGCACATCCGCAACTCGTTCTGGTGCTTGACCTACTCGTCGGTTGTACGCAGCCGCTGCTGCTGGCTCAGGAGCTGGGGGGTCGTAAGCCTGATCCCGCGAAGTGGGACTAGGAGTGGCCCGGTAGTTCCTGGCTGTTCCACGCGTTGTATGGCTCAAGAGTGTGGTGTGCAGCGCTAGATCGCGGTCCCTGGCTATCTCGTAGGCCGTTGCTAGTTGAATCAGGGTGGCGAGAGTGGTAAACTCGTGTCGCCGCACGAAAAGTTGGTAATCCGGAAGCAGGTTTTGGTATAGCCGCTCCAGCTCCTGCTCGGGGTAAAACTTGGCTCGCTGCATCAGGAGTCTCATCTCCACGACATATTCTTTACATGTCTCGCCACGGCGTTGGTGGCGAGTCCGGATCGTGTCCTCCAACCGCTGGAAATATTGCGAAGGCAGGAAAAAATCCAAAAATTCCCTACGAAAATGCCCCCAGGGCTTATCCTGTACGTGGAAGGTCCTGTACCAACTCTCGGCTTTGCCCGTCAGCAGCCCGGATACGACCCGAGGCAACCTTGCCGGTTCCACCCGATAGGCCTCCGCCTGCGTTTCCAGCCGCTCGATAAAGCTCAACGGATCCGAATATCCGTCGAACGAGACGCCCCAGCTTCTCAGTTTTTCGGCCAGCGCGGCAGAGGATATCTCCGAGCGTTGGCTTCGATTTCCACCTAGACTCAGCGTATAATCCAGCTGTGAGGCCTCGTTGCGAAAGGCTGAATGGCCACCCATTAGCCCGTCCGTCTGCCGCTCGAGCTTATGGTCGGATTCCGGTGCGGGAAAAGCGGCCGTGTTCCCTTGCCGAGTCCGCTTCCCAGAAGCGGCCTGAGAGAAACTTGGGATCTGCGGCACCTCGAGTAGAAAGGAACTGGGATTCCTGTTCCCCTCCCTGACGAGATCTCCAGCTTTTAATTCGGCCGGCCCCGATCGACCAGGAGACAAGGATCGTGATCGTCCACCCCTTGCCTCCTTGACGCCATCATCCCTCGGCGTGGGAGCCTCGGAGTAAGTATCCGCTAGCTCCTTGATCCGATCCCGAATTGGACCCTCATGATCCCCCCGCGTGATGAAGGACCCCAAGCGGCTGCGGAGTTCCTCCACGCTTCCGTGTTGGGCTAACCCGAACTCGGCAGCAAGAGCTATGAGCTCGTCCTTGCGGCGGTAACCGATCCAACGCACTCCCATGTTGATGTGAAAAATCCTTCCCGGCGAGCGCGTATGCAACTTGGAAATTAGTAACTTTGTATAAATTGCTAAATTGTCGACGCGTAGGTAAATTCCAAGGATGCTCGGATGTCCTTAAAATCGCGTACGTAAATTCGAAGGGGCTCAGATGTGATTAAATACACGTAAAATAAATTCGACGGCTGCTCGGATGGCCGGAATACCCGTAAGTAAATTCGATGGAGCTCAGATGTGATTAAATACACGGAAATAAATTCGCAGGATGCTCGAATGTCCGAAATACCCGAAAATAAATTCGAAGGATGCTCGGATGTCCTTATGAACGCGTAAATAAATTTGAAGGATGCTCGGATGCCCTTGGACACACGTCTTAGAAATTCACAGGATACCCGGTTATTCTCGGAGGATGTGAATGCTTTGCTGGCCAGTGCGCGACTGGCTTTCCACCGATCGGGTGGGTTATTATATACTCGTCGGGCCCGCGGTTCGCCCAGACTACAGACCCGAGGAAAATCAGAGACAGGAGGGACGAGGATATCTTTGCCAAAGGTCAGGCTTTGCCCTTGCGTCGAGGGAGAGAGACAAAAAAAATCACCCTAGGTCGGCTGTCGCTCAAATGGTGCTTTAAGCCATTTAGATGTCTGTAAAAAACCCTCGACTAACTTTTCGGTGAGAAAACTTAATCGTCCTTGTAGTCCCTGTTCGGACGCCACCTGTAAGGAAGTCCTGGGCCAGGATGTGTCTCAGTCCTGCCAGGGTCACTCACAGAAAATTTTGTAAGTTATAAGGAAATACAAGGGGGTTTAGCCGGGTGCCGAACCAGGTGAATTTCGCTTCCCTCTGGGGCCGCGTCGCTTGCCGCCGTTGGCCAGGAGCAAGGACCCACGGTCCAGAGGGCGAGGGGCGAGATCGGGGAAAAGCTTGGGGGAAAACCCGACCTGCAGCGCGGCGTTGCGCGGTCCCCTGCACTTGTCGCCGCCGGTTGCGGAAATATCCCACACAACCAGCCCGAAAGTAGGCTAGACCAGCAGCCAGGGCAAGAGGAGGGAGAGAGGGGAAGGGGCCGAGACAAGCAAAACCCTCGCCGTCGTCGGTGGCGGCACTCCTGACTCCCAGAAAGCGGCCGGAACCAAGCCCGCCCTACGGCCAGGGTGAGTGAGCAAGGGGTGGTGGAGGAAAACGAAGGGGAAACGGGGAAGAAACCGCCGGTGCCCGCTGCCCTCCAGAGGCGCGGCTTCCCTCTGCCACGAACCGTTGCGGAATGCCCACCAACAGGTCGATTGCAGAGTGGAGGCTCGCTCCGCCGGTTTAGGAATCTCGACCACGAGCAGAGGAAGCTTCTCGGAAACCCGTGGATGAGAACCAGAACCGGCTGAGTGCCCTGGTTGGGGAAAAGGTGAACCCGAACACGGCAAAGAGGAGTGCTAAAACCGGGGAAAACCAAGGTGAAGATAAAACACTAGATTTGCGCTAAGTTTCATGGTTTTGCTTTTTATTTCCCTACGTATCACTATTTATCTACTTTTAGGCTGTCGCTCTCGCCGGTGATAGCCGGAGGGAACCCAAGCTCGCTTACATGTAGTCTTCTCGCGGAGACGTCGGCGCGTAGCATTCCGGTTCCATGGTTTCCTTGGCACTTGCACTCGAGAGTTTTCGCGACTAGCTCTGATTAGGGCGCGGAGTTAATTAATTTCCTCGATCCTTTCCTGACCCACATCTGCCCATCATCGCCGGCGCCGCCGTCGCTGCTGCTGCGCTCGAGCTTCCGCTCCCCCTTCTCCTACGTTCTCTCTTCGGGAGTTTCGTTCCGACGTCGGCATCGCAGTTGTTGGGTCGCGGCGGGGGCTCGGCTGCAGTGGTGACGCACTCGCTGGCGCTCATCACTGCTCTCACGTGCTCGGCTGCAGTGACTCACTCGCTCGCAATCCGTGCCGCTCTCACGTGCTCGGCTGCAGTGGCTTCCCCAAGCTTCGCTTTAGCGACGCTCGGAGCGGCTTCCCCCGACTTCGGCACCAGCTGGGCCTGGCTCTCTCTCTCCGGGTGCAATAGCCGAATCTCTTTGAGCTCCGCTACAGCGGCTCTCTTCACGCCCACGCCGGCGGGTGATCTCTTTCTTAGCTGGCGGCGCTAGCGGGCTCCCGGGTTTTTTTACCTTACTCTACCTTATTTATCTACATCTATTTTACATCCCTAAACCTACGCTACTCCTTCGCCTCCCTCGCCTTCATGGCTGGGTGGCTTTCATCGCCTTCGTGGCTGGGTTTCTCCCATTCCCTGGGTTTTTCTGGCCTTCATGGCCGGCTTTCATCGCCTTCGTGGCTGGTTTTAATCTCGGCCTCCTTGGCCTGTTGCTTGTCTGTGAGGCCCATTTATGGGTCCTCACAAAACGGTGGCATATTCGTTGTCTTCCCCATAAACATTTTGGTGACCCCGACGTGATTGTTTAATATCGTTTAAACAAAACCAACTTTTGTCGCTGTCGTTTGCTGGCATTCGGTCACAAACACACGAACATACAAACATAAGTGCACAGCAGCCGCCGCTTGATTTTCGTACACTTCGCGCTGTGAAAACCAAAAACTGTGTTGTGCACAACAATATTAACAAAAGTTAATCGCACGTAATTCTTTGTTAATTAGCGCATATTGCATATAGATTTATATGTAGATAGATATAGATTTATATATTTATATTAATACTATAGCATTCTCTGGAATAGAACCGTCTCAGGCATTCCTTTATATGGATGACTTAATAGTCATCGGTTGTTCCGAAAAGCATATGCTTAAAAACCTCACTGAAGTTTTTGATAAATGCAGGGAATACAACCTAAAGTTACATTCTGAAAAATGTTCATTTTTCATGCATGAAGTCACATTTTTAGGACATAAATGCACAGACAAAGGAATTTTGCCGGATGACAAAAAATATGATGTCATTCAGAACTATCCAGTTCCACATGATGCGGACAGCGCTAGACGTTTTGTAGCATTTTGCAATTAGTACAGACGTTTTATCAAAAATTTCGCCGACTATTCGCGGCACATAACAAGATTATGTAAAAGGAATGTTCCATTCGAGTGGACAGATGAATGCCAAAATGCATTCACATATTTAAAATCGCAGCTAATAAACCCAACACTCTTGCAGTACCCAGACTTTAGCAAAGAATTTTGCATAACTACAGATGCAAGTAAGCAAGCGTGTGGTGCAGTTTTATCTCAGAACCACAATGGCCACCAACTTCCAGTTGCATTTAGGTTAGGTTAGGTTATGTCGGAAGGCCCTCAAGGGGGGCCACGCATAGGCCAATATGGCCCTTAGCTGTCCGAAAGTTTCTGAGTGTACCTAGAGAGTATTTACGCGGTTTTCAAAATCTTTAAGGATCGAAGTGTTTTCGCGAAGGCAAGTAGTTCGCCTGGCTTCTTCCTGGGGGCATCTTCTAGCGATGCCAGAACCGGAGCGCCTAGGTATTCTATTCTTGCCCTTGCTAGGTCCGGACATTTGCAAATGAGATGCTCCAAGGTTTCAGTTGCCTCGGATTCATCACATTTCCGGCATTTGGTGTTTTCGGTAATGCCCAGCTTGACTGCATGAGCAGCAGCTAGGCAGTGACCTGTGAGAATTCCCACTAACAGCCTGCAGTCTTTCCTCGGAAGATGCAGCACGTAGTGACTGAGTTTTGCGTTGCGCTCTTTGCACATAATCTTTGATGTTTTGCAGGTTATGGAATTTCTCCTCCACCTGCTGTTAGCTCGTCTGTCGACCCGGCTCTCTAGCTCTCTTTGGAGCGTTCTAAGGGAGACAGGAACGTTTACTATTCTTTCAATCGGCAGTCCTACGCCTTCCTTTGCAAGTTCGTCATCCGTCTCGTTGCCATCGATGCCCTGGTGGCTGGGAACCCAGTAGATCCGCAATGACGTAGTCGTGCTGAGGATATCTAGTGCCTCCCTGCTTGCTTGGAACAGACCGCCGACGATTGCATGGATCTTATCGCCGCTTGACTGTCTACGAACAAATTGACCGCTCCATATGGGCGGTCTATGCTCTGCGCAAGCTCTGCCGCTTTCCCTATGGCGAATACTTCCGCCTGGAAGATGCTGCATTGGCTTGGTAGCTTATACGACAGCCTCATTTCAGGGTCTGTACAGTATATGCCCGCTCCAACTCCTCCTTCCATCTTGGAGCCGTCGGTGTATATGTTGAGGTGTTGAGCATGGTCCTGACCTGTTTTCCAGTCGTCTGGTCCCATGAATGTAGTTGTTTTTACATCCGGGCACGTTCTGGTGACCATGTAGTCAGATATACTGCTCATGTCTCGACCAATTGAACTATGCCCGAAACCCTGTAGGGACATATTTCCTGATGCGACTAGGCGTTGTGCCGCCTTTCCTGCAATCAGTTGCGCGTGGATGTCTAGGGGATCAACTCCTATTATAGTTTCGAGTGCTTTTGTGGGGGTTGATCTCAGCGCCCCTGTTATGCAGAGCAGTGCCTGCCGCTGAGTCCTCTCAATGAGATTGTTATACGTCTTCTTTTCCATGGCCTGCCACCACACTAAGACTCCATACATCAGAGTTGGACGCACCACCGAGATGTAAATCCAGTGCATTAGAGCGGGTGAGAGGCCCCATGTGCTGCTAAGCATCTTCTTGGATGCATATAGCGCTATGGTGGCCTTTTTTACCCTTTCTAATACATTGGGCTTCCATGCCAGCTTGCTGTCTAATACAATTCCGAGGTACTTGACTTGTGTTTTCGGGGTTAGGTTAGGTTAGGTTAGGGCGGTGACAAGCCCGGCATAGAGCCGGATCATCCTTTTGAGCCTAAGGAGGCTCCTTGTGATGCCGCATAGGCTAGATCCCCCGTCCGCTGCAGGAGCTCATGGGCCAATGTCCTACGTGAGAGAGGACCAACCCGATCCTTGGATGAACCGGGTTATCTGCCTCGGTGATGTTCCGCTTAGATCGGCGAGATCTAAGAGGGTGAAGAAGCCCAGGTACTGCAGTCTTCGTCTGGGCAGTGACAGAGGAGGTGGAGAACGGTCTCCTCCTCCTCCTCATCTCTACAGCTTCTGCAGAAGTCGTTGTGGTGCACCCGCAACCTGGACGCATGCGTTCCAAGCAGCCAGTGCCCATTAAGAGCCCTAATGGCAAGGGCGCAGCTTTCCCTGTTTAGTGACAGTAGCTCCTTGGAGCGTTTTGCTGATCAGCGTGGCCAGATCATTCTAGCATGGCGGCAGGAGGTTAGGTTTTCCCATTTCCTGTCCGCGAGAAGGTGGAAGTGCTCCTTGCACAGTAGTCTGCGAGTGGCCAAGGGCATGTCAACTAACTCCATCTCCGGTTGGAGAGGGGAGGTTGTACCCTGCCGGGCCAGTTCATCGGCAGCGCAGTTACCCTCGATATCCCTATGTCCTGGGAATATCCAGACAAATCTCGTGAAGAGATTTGCGGCAGTCGTTGATGGTCTTCGAGTTTTAAGAGATAGCTTCAAGTGACTTCAGCCTGACTGTCCGAGAATATGCAAATAGAGGCGCCAGCCCCGATTGAGGGCAGCTGATGAAGGGCCTCTTTGATGGCGTAAACTTCCGCCTGAAAGACGCTGCAGTGGTCGGGTAGCCTAAAAGAGACGCTTAATCCCAGGTGTTCAGAGAATATACCTCCTCCCACCCGGCCGTCCAATTTAGAGCCATCCGTATAAATGTGAAGGGACCCTAGTGGTCCAGGTGGTCCTTGATTCCATTCCGTTCTATCGGGAACGGAAACTTGGAAGGATGTGATTGGGTGTTCCGCAGTGCTCCCCTCAATAAGGTGTGAAGCAGAGTCGAGATTCGTGTGTCCGAAACTCGTCCTTCTCCAAAAACCCGCGCCATTCAGCCTTAGTGCTGAGAGTGCCGCGGTCATTTCTCCCATTATTTCAATTGGGAGGATGTCCAGGAGAACGTCCAAGGCGTCTCCAGGAGTCGTGCGCAAACCGCCTGTCATACAGATCTCAGCCATGCGTTGGATTTTCCTAAGCTTGCCAAGGCAGGTGGACCGCTTTAGAGCTGGCCACCATAAAGGAGTATCGGGCGGATAATGGCCGTGTACAGCCAACGTACTATTTTTGGGGTCATTCCCCATTTTAGCCCGATAGCCTTACGGCAGGTATAGAGCGCGATTGTGGCCTTTTTGGCCCTTTCGTCCGTGTTAAGGGACCAATAGGGTTTCCTGTCTAAGATAAGACCATCTTAGATGGCCTGATATTTAAGGGGTAGGGGCATCCCGCAGAGCTTGGGGGGTACCATATTGGGGATTTTGTATTTCCTGGTAAAAAGGACTAGTTCAGTCTTCGCTGGGTTTACACGCAGTCCGCATCTGGCAGTCCAATCCGCCAGAAACCGAAGGCTGTTGGTCATCCTATAGCAAAGGGTTTGCGGTAATTTTCCCGTGAACGCCAAGGCAACATCGTCCGCATAGGCCACAACTCGACAGCCACCCTCCTCTATGCCCTGTAGCAGCTCGTTGACCGCCACATTCCATAGGAGAGGGGAGAGGACTCCGCCTTGGGGTGTGCCTCTGTTGACTTGTCTGGAGATGGTTGACCCCCCCAGTGTTGCCTCAACCGTTCTGCTGCGCAGTATCCGGTCAATGAGACCCACTGTGTGTTGATCAATCCCAAGCTTAGTCAGTGCCGTCGTGATTGAGCCTGGAAGGATGTTGTTGAAAGCGCCCTCAATATCTAGGAAGGCGACAAGTGTGAACTCCTTTTCGTGGAGCGATTTTTCTATTAAGGTGGTAAGCGAATGGAGTGCTGTCTCTGTCGATCTGCCTCTCCTATACGCATGTTGGCATCCAGATAGGGATGATTGGGGAATGTTAGTTCTGAGATGCAGACCAATGAGTCTCTCCAACGTCTTGAGGAGAAACGAGGAGAGACTAATCGGTCTGTAGTCCTTCGGCGTGCAATGCGATGGCTTGCCTGCCTTGGGGATGAAGACGACTTTTGAGCGGAGCCATTCACTTGGAATGACCCCTGTGTCGAGAATGATCGAGAATATCAGTCGAAGCCAGGAAGTGGATAGATCGGCTGCGTAGCTAAGCTGTGCAGGAATGATGCCATCCACCCCTGGGGATTTATATGGGCTAAAACTGTTTATTGCCCATTTGATGTTCCTATCACTAAGAAGGTAGTCCATTTCGGACGGACCCCGCCGTGTCGGGGGCTAGGCGGACTGCTCTGAGACGAGCTAGCAGGAAAGTGAGCATCCAGGAGAACTCCGAGAGTTTCCTCACTAGAGGTCGTCCAGCTGTCATCAGGACGCTTGACAAAGCCCGGGTTGGTGGGCGTCGTCGATAGGACCTTCCGCAGCCTAGACGCCTCTGAGTAGTCCTGGATTCCTGAGCAAAAGTCGGACCAGGCCCTTCTTTTGGCCTTTCTTAGTTCCCTGTTATATAGGGCCAAATTTGTTTTGTATAAGCGCCACGATGCGTCCGTATTGTCGCTCTTGGCTTGGTTGAAGGACTGCCTCGTGGTCTTCTTGAGGCTACCTAATTCCACCACGGTGGCTTCTTCCCAGTCTTCCCCCCATTCCTACTACGGGGACAGGACCTATCCAGAGCCGTGCTACAAGCATCGGTAAAGGTTTTAACAAGGCACTCCAACCCCTCTGGACTGTAGTCCAGGTTGGTTGGGGTTGGAGGGGGTTTTAGGATCTTATTCAGCTGGGATCTATATTTCACCCAGTCAGTCCTTCGGGGGTTCCGAAAAGTGACCGGGTTGAATCTATCGAAGCCCAGCGTGAATTGGATGTACCTGTGGTCGGAGAAGGAGTGTTTCTCCAGCACTCTCCACAACTTTAAAGTATCCCTAAGAGATTCAGAGAGAAGGGTGATATCTAGTACCTCCCTGCGGTTTTTGATGATGAAGGTGGGTTCGTTCCCCGAGTTTCCCACCAGTAAATTGGATGCAAGGATAAAATCAAAAAGAGACTCACCCCTGTCGTTGGTGTCAGTGCTGCCCCACTGATGGTGATGGGCATTGGCGTCGCACCCGATGATCAAGTCCACGCCCAGCTTTTTGCTGTCCTCGGTGACTTGCCTCAGGGTTGGGGGGGACGGGGTCCTGATCGTGCCCCAGGTATGCGGAGCATATCCGGAGGGATCCATTTGGTCCCTCTAGACATGCTGTTAGGAAGTCTTCATTGCTGAAAATAGGAAGCATAAAAAGGGTTAAGTCCTTCTTAGCGAGTATGCAGGCTCGCGTTTTACCTGTTGTAGTGGCCGCGTACAGCCTATAGCCAGCTGCCCTCAGCCCCAGGATTCTGTCGCCACAGATCCAGGGCTCCTGTATGAGTACAGCGTCGGTGCCACCTTCCGCCAGGTGGTCGAGTAGAGCAGCGGAAGCTGCTGTAGTATGCGCCTATGTAACATTAAGAACATTTAAGTACAATAGTACTTAAAGCATACAAACGCATAGCAGCACGTTGTTACTGCGTTTATGCAATCAATAAGGCCCAGACGGATGTAACATGATCATCCACTTTAAGGGGCCAATATATATTTGCACGGTCAGCGTTCCCACGCTTACCAAGTGCCAAATACATAAGTGCATAACTCTCTCTCCCGATCAGCATATATAGATATATGATATACATAAGTGAGCCGCTCCGCTGCTGGCGTAGCCGCAGCTACACGGTTTAGCCTTAAGCGAAATGTATTTAAGGAACATATGAAATAATTAAATGAACAATTAAGAAAACACTTTCATTGGAGCGGGACCTTACCTGCTCCAATCAATAAAAACCTAATCAAACCAAAACCAAAGAACCTTGTTATTATATGGCGACCGTGACATAAGTGTCCAGGATAAGTGTGTGACGAAAAAAAAAAATTCAGCAACCATAAAAATCCTATATGGATCTTCCAATCTACCAATTCGTTTATAACTACGTGATGATCTACTGCGAATAGTGAGTTGAAAAGCCCAGATCTTCGTCATTCTCTGGAAGTAAAAACAATATTGAATCAAAATGACTGATGTGGCGAAGCAAAAGATCGAGACCCCCGTTATGGAGAAAGTCGCCGCCTGACCATAGAATTCAAAGATTCCACGCTCTACTGAAACTGAAACTGAAACTGGAACACACTTAGGACATCCTCATCCCGGCATCACTAGCCGAGAATATCCGTATATGCAGCGGAAAATAAATAGTCTGTGCGAGGACCAGCACCAGCGCCGCCTGAGCTCATAGGCCAGGTCAGCAAAAGAAAACAATTAAAAAACATAAAAGAAGTGGCCGTCGGGTCAAGCTTCTCCAACAACGGCGGCTGGTCAAAGAAATGACCCAGCTCGCCAAAGATGAAGAGAGCCGGCAACGCTACAAAGAGCGTTTGGAACAAATCGAAGAAAAACTTCGCACTGGTGCGAAGTAACGCAAACGGGCTGCAAATTTTGCCAATGCCCCAATTTGCCTAAACAAGGCAGCCGAAAAACGCTACAAAGAGCGCATCCAAGAAGACAAGTTTCCAAGTTTCGCAAGGTGCGAAATAACGCAAACGGGCTGCAAAATTTTGCCAATGCCCCAATTTGCCTTAGTTTTTAACTTCTAAATTCAAGCCGATGCGGGAAACCGCTGCTTGAAAAATACTAATCTCTGTTAGGCTTTTACTAACAAATGTGGTTGGATTTTTAATTTTTTTTTTAAATTGTAATTAAATCTGTAAGCCAACCACATTAACTCACACAATGTGTTAAATTTCTCTCCGCCAATGGGCGTAAGGTAACTGAGACTATTTGTTCGTAATCGTCCGAATTTCAAATTTTTAAAATGGGCGGAAAAGAATCCAAGCCCGAAGTAAAAGACAACGCTGCCAACGTTGTCAATACTCTTGTGGTTGACACCACCCCGCATCTAGAGTCTCAGTTAAACCTTTTAATTTTAATTGCAGTAATACTTTTGATAAACCTACTACTTAAGGTATATCTCATGTATAAGAGAACCTTAAGGAAAAGGTATATGAGCCGAGCCGATGGACTCGACAAGGCTTAAAAAAATATATATATATATATATATAAATAAATATAAAATAAATAAATAAAAAAAAAAAAAACACAAAGACATAAAATTCATTTTTCACTATTTCAAAAATTTTTTTAACTACTCCCATTTCTACAAAAGGAGACTCCCAACACCTTATGAATTGTTTGTTTCCCCTTACTAACAAATGGAATGGTCCAGACTCTCCTCAGAAATCAAAGAGGTACGAGTAGAATTTGATAAATCATTTAAGTGCTTAAATAAAAGCGCTGTAATATCAAATCAGACCAAGATAAAACACGTTGAGATTCTTATTGAAAAATACAATAAAATACGTGAATTAATCTCAGCTAATAAAAACAGGCTCAGCGGCCTAAACTGGGTGCAAGCTTCAGACATCTTAAAACGCTTGCGGGAACAATTGATTTGTGTATCAGATAGGCATAAATTATTTTTATTTTGCCCATCTATATTAAGTACACCTGCATCATTTGATCCATCAGTGTTGCTGTCACCGGACGTTAAGGAGTCGGAAGAGACTATTAACGTGTCCGTACAACCTGCATCACTTGACCCATCTGTGTTGTTGTCAAGGAACGTTAAGGAGTCGGAAGAGACTATTAACGTGTCCACACAACCTTCGTCATTTGATCCATCTGTGTTGCTATCAACACGTAATGAGCCCGAACAACCAGAAGGCATCCAGCCAAGTACAAATTTAACAATGGCTCAGACCAATATTGATTTTATAAACACAGCATCTAAGCTTATACCAGTTTTTGATGGTAAAGCGGAAAACTTGAGAAGTTTTTTGGATGCTCTCAATATAGTCGACACCATAAAAGGTGAACATGAGCAACTGGCTGTGTCGATAATTAAGACAAAACTAAAAGGGTCAGCCAGAAACCTAATTAACAGTGAGACAACAATAATTGAGGTCATAAACAAACTTCAGTCCGCTGTTAAAGGTGAATCAGTTGAGGTGTTATCAGCAAAATTGTTGAACCTACAACAAAAAAGCAAAACAGCGAACGTTTACACCCAAGAGGTGGAGCTATTAACTAAAGCTTTAGAGGGAGCCTATATTAGTGATGGGCTACCCCAAGAACTGGCAGCCAAATACAGTGTAACACACGCTGTAAAGGCAATGACTAAAAATTGCTCAATAGATAAGGTAAAACTTATCATGCAGGCAGGCACGTTCAACAACATGAACGATGCAATCTCGAAATTCGTAAACAGTTGCACTGACGCAACTGGGCATTCAAATGCCGTACTCTATTATAATAATGTAGCGAACCGTGGAGGTTATCGTAACCGAGGTGGACAACACCGAGGTGGATATAACCGAGACGGCCAAAACCGCGGAGGTTATAATAACAATAACCGGCGCTACAATAACAGAGGTAATTATCGAGGAGGCCAAAGGAGCAACTCCAACAATAATGCCAATAATGGACAAGTCCGAGTTGTTCAAAGCAACCCGGAAAACCAGCAGTGACCTTTAGGTGCAAAAACCTAATATATGCCAAGGTTCATAAAGTAAACCTCAGCCTCAATATATTTATAACACTAACAAATGTAGCAACCAGTAAAAAACTAACATTTTTAATTGACACTGGTGCAGATATATCCCTATTAAAAACTGATTCCGATGTCTTTCATGACATCAACAGGGATAAAATAATTAGTATCCAAGGCATAGGCAAAGGAGTAATATACTCGAAAGGCCAAGCCTCCGTAGAGCTACAGACAGGAAATTATATAATCCCGCACAATTTTCACTTGGTAGATTTTAATTTACCACTACCAAGCGATGGGATTATAGGTTTAGATTTTATAAAACGATTTAATTGCGTTTTAGATTTTCAAGAGTTAGAAGATTGGTTTACATTGAGACCATCTAACTTACATTTTCCAATCAATGTTCCCATACAGTTTAACTCTGGTAATAATTCAATATATTTACCAGCAAGAACGCAAGTCGTCCGAAAAATAGAGCTAACCTCGAATGAGGATAGCATATTGATCCCAAATCAGGAAGTTCAAAATGGCATTTATGTTGCAAACACAATTGCCACAGCATCAAATGCATTTGTCCGTTTACTAAATACAACCAGTACCGACCAGTTAATTAACATCAACAACTTGCAATACGAATCACTTTCGAACTATGAAATAGTTCAAACTCCTCAAGCAATAGGGAAAAAACTGTCCTAGCTCAACTAACTAAGAATTTTCCACCCCAGTTCAAAACAAAACTGGTGGAAATATGCACCATGTATAGTGATGTGTTCGGTCTTGAAACAGAGGCGATCACAACCAACAACTTTTATAAACAAAAATTGAGACTGAAAGATACAGAACCGGTTTATATTAAAAACTATAGAAGTCCACATAGCCATCTGGAAGAGATCCAGAAGCAAGTAGGGAAACTGATTACGGATCGTATAGTCGAACCATCCGTATCAGAATATAATAGTCCACTCTTGTTAGTTCCGAAAAAGCCCTTCCGGGCTCAATAGATAAAAAATGGCGATTAGTAATCGACTATCGTCAAATTAATAAAAAACTTTTGGCTGATAAGTTTCCTCTGCCAAGAATCGAAGATATTCTAGATCAACTTGGCCGAGCAAAATATTTTTCGTGTCTTGATTTAATGTCAGGATTTCATCAAATTGAACTTGATGAAAATTCAAGAGATATAACGTCGTTTTCAACGAGCAATGGCTCATATCGCTTTACGCGATTACCTTTCGGCTTAAAAATAGCGCCAAATTCATTCCAGAGGATGATGACTATAGCATTCTCAGGACTTGAACCTTCCCAAGCCTTCCTTTATATGGATGACTTAATAGTTATTGGATGCTCAGAACGACACATGATCAAAAACTTGACCAACGTGTTTGAACTGTGCAGAAAAAATAACTTGAAATTACATCCAGAAAAATGCTCATTTTTCATGCGTGAAGTGACTTTCCTAGGTCACAAATGCACAGATAAAGGAATCTTGCCAGATGACAAGAAATATGACGTCATCAAAAATTATCCAGTCCCACATGATGCGGACAGCGCTAGAAGATTCATTGCATTTTGCAATTATTACCGACGTTTTATAAAGAATTTCGCCGACTATTCACGGCACATAACAAGATTATGTAAAAAGAATGTTCCTTTTGAATGGTCAATCGAATGCCAAACTGCATTCGAGCACCTAAAACATCACCTGATGCAACCAACTCTGTTACAATATCCAGATTTTAGTAAAGAATTTTGCATAATCACAGACGCAAGCAAACAAGCGTGTGGAGCGGTGTTAACTCAAAAGCACAATGAACTCCAACTTCCAGTTGCATACGCTTCAAGAGCCTTTACAAAAGGAGAAAGTAACAAGAGTACAACGGAACAAGAGTTAGCAGCTATTCATTGGGCAATAGTGCATTTCAGACCATATATTTATGGCAAGCACTTCACTGTCAAAACAGATCACAGACCACTCACGTATCTGTTTTCGATGGTAAATCCCAGCTCTAAACTAACCCGAATGAGGCTAGAATTAGAAGAATATGACTTCACTGTAGAGTACCTAAAGGGCAAGGACAATCATGTAGCGGATGCGTTATCAAGAATAACCACCGACGAACTAAAACACATGAATGCAACCATATTAAAAGTCACTACGCGAAATCAAAGTAAACAGAAGAAATCCTGCGCAGGACATGAACAATTAGAATTGCCAAAGCAATCTATTGTCAACGCTTCTAAGCCCAACGTATATGAAGTCATAACAAATGACGAAGTACGTAAAGTAGTGACCTTGCGAATAACCGAATCCAAATGCTCATTAAAGCATGGAAATAAAGTTGTTGCGAGAATTGATGTTAGCGATCTGTACACCAATGGAATTCTAGACTTAGGTCAGTTCTTCCAAAGGCTTGAAACGCAAGCCGGTATACTTAAGATCAGCCGACTCAAAGTGGCACCGAGCGAAAAGATCTTTGAATTAACTTTAATAGAATCTTTTATCAAAATGGGCAATAAAAAACTAAAAACATTACGAGTAGCGCTACTCAAGCCGGTGACCCTAATAAAAAATACAAAAGATCAAGAAGCGATTCTGTTTACAAACCATGACGATCCCATACAAGGTGGTCATACAGGCATTTCAAAAACATTGGCCAAAATAAAAAGACACTACTATTGGAAAAACATGACACGTGATGTCAAGGAGTACATACGTAGATGTCAAAAATGCCTGACGTCGAAAACAACGACGCACACAAAAACAACTATGACCCTAACTGACACACCAACTAAAGCGTTCGACAGAGTGATAGTAGACACTATTGGTCCACTACCTAAGTCAGAAAATGGCAATGAATATGCAGTCACCTTAATATGTGACCTAACTAAATATTTAGTTGCCATTCCAATTGCAAATAAAAGTGCAAACACCGTCGCAAAAGCAATTTTTGAAAATTTTATTCTGAAGTACGGTCCAATGAAGACGTTCATTACGGACATGGGAACAGAATACAAAAATTCAATTATAAATGATTTATGCAGTTATATGAAAATAGACAACATAACGTCTACTGCATATCATCACCAGACTTTGGGTACCGTTGAAAGAAGTCATAGAACCTTCAACGAGTACATTCGTTCATATATATCAGTTGACAAAACTGATTGGGACATATGGTTACAATATTTTGTGTATTGTTTTAATACTACACCATCAGTAACCCATAATTACTGCCCATATGAACTAGTATTTGGTAAGCCAAGTAACTTGCCAATACATTTTAATAAAATAGATAGAATAGAACCTATATATAATATAGATGACTACGCTAAAGAAGTTAAATTTAGATTAGAAAACGCGTATAAGAGGGCCCGTATAATGTTAGAAAATAATAAAATAAGACAAAAATTAGCATATGACAATAGGGTATCAGATTTTAAAATAGACGTAGGCGATAAAGTTTTATTGAAAAATGAAACAGCACATAAGTTAGAACCGGTCTATATAGGACCATTTGAGGTCATTAGAATAGAAGAAAGGAATAATATAATAATAAAAAATAAGAAAAATAAGGAACAAAAAGTTCATAAGGATAGGTTAAAACCAATATGAAAAGTATAATAATATGAATACAAAAAAAATAGTGAAGAAAGTAATTTTACACAAAAAAAAAAAAAAAAAAAAAAAAAAATAAAAAAAAAAAAAAAAAAAAAAAAAAAAAAAAAAAAAAAAATAAAAAAAAAAAAAATAAATAAATAAATATATAGATATAAATATAAATAAAAATAAATACATAAATAGCTTAAGAAAATCGTATAAAATAACTTCAAAGAATTACGTTATTTTTCAAAAGGAGGGAGATGTAGTATGCGCCTATGTAACATTAAGAACATTTAAGTACAATAGTACTTAAAGCATACAAACGCATAGCAGCACGTTGTTACTGCGTTTATGCAATCAATAAGGCCCAGACGGATGTAACATGATCATCCACTTTAAGGGGCCAATATATATTTGCACGGTCAGCGTTCCCACGCTTACCAAGTGCCAAATACATAAGTGCATAACTCTCTCTCCCGATCAGCATATATAGATATATGATATACATAAGTGAGCCGCTCCGCTGCTGGCGTAGCCGCAGCTACACGGTTTAGCCTTAAGCGAAATGTATTTAAGGAACATATGAAATAATTAAATGAACAATTAAGAAAACACTTTCATTGGAGCGGGACCTTACCTGCTCCAATCAATAAAAACCTAATCAAACCAAAACCAAAGAACCTTGTTATTATACTGCCTTACTGTGGTGGAGGTTTATCTGCAGGAATGTCAAAGACATTCTGCTTCTTGACCTCCACCACAGTAATGTCGGCGTCCGAGGTCGGCTCGTCCAGCCCGTCCTCCTCCTCGGACATCCCAACTTCGCGAAGGCCCCTCGCCAGTTCGCTTCCATCGGAGACGTAGCCCTCCAGAATGTCCTCTTCATCGGACAATCCTGGCGCCTCCTCGATATGAGGACCCTCCAGGTCAGGGTCCTCTTTCTTTAGGCCCGACTTGGCGTCGGCCTTGTAGACGCGCACGGCCACTCTCTCAAAGCCGTACCGAAGTAACCCCCCGTTCTTCGTCAGCACCTCAGCTATCCCCTCATTGAGAGTCAGGACAACCTGGCGCCTCGGACCAACGGCCTCCTCGACCTTGGCTACTCGCCAGTCGGAGGAGGGGAAGTCGGGATTACTCAACTGCAGCAGCTTGAGTATCTTAGCCGGTTCCGCCGGCTTGTGAGACAGCCATGCTCTGGCTCTGGGCTTGCTGGGGATCTTGTCCCAGTCTACCGCTACGAGCTTCGCGCCTGGGTACACTTCACCCAATCCCGCGATCGCTCTCTTGTAGAAGGTGACCGACTCCGCGTCTTCGCATGCGATCACCTTCACGCCTCCTTGATGCCAACCTGCATCCTCACAACGGGGCAGTGCACCACCCGACGCCAGCAGCTCCTCCACGAACTTATTGTGCAGTTCCCCAACAATCCAACGCCACTGGTCCCTCGGGATCTGTCCGTCAATGGAGCCCTCGTCCACCACTCCAATCAGGATCTTGCCTTTGGTAACCTCGGCGAAGGACCGCTGGGGCAGCACCCTAGAACGCTTCGGCTGCGGCGGCTGCACCTCCGTAGACCGCTGGCGTTTGGCGGCGCTCCTGCCCGCGTCTGTGCTGGTTTGTTGGGCGTTGGGGGCGGCTGCTCTTCCCGCCTTGACAGGCTGGAAGTCCGGCAGTATGCCTTTCGCCCAATTGATAAGACCCGCTTGTTCCGGGTCCGCCTCCATGGCTTTGTTAGCACGCGAGAGGATGAAGGCCGCTTTCCTACGCTCGTGGAATTGCGTCTTCTTCTTCCTCTGCTGCTGCTGAGCCGAGCTTCCTGGGTTGGATTTGCCTCTGGAGCCGCCCGCGGTCACGTCGAGGGACTTGCCCCCGATCACGCCGCTCGGCGGTCCCATTGGCTCACCCGACCCAGTGGCACCGGCTTTCGGATCGAGGCGCTCAGAGGAGCTCTCCTCTTTCTTCTTGGGCACTCGATCGCTAAGCGTCTTCGAGTTCTCATTGAGGGGGGTGTCCCCAGCCGCCTTTAAGGTTTGGCGTTCACCTACGTTTGCTTTTTTATTATTGTAATTCATTGTTGTTCCCACGAGTATGCTGGAATGGGGATGGTCCGCCACGGTAGAGCCCGCATACCGTGGTAAGCCTAGTTTAAACTGATGGGTCGGCCGGTCCACCAGAGTTCGCATACTAGAGTCCAAGCACCCCCCGGACACGCATCCCTCGGCATATGCTGTTCCACCTTGGATTGGGGTAATTTTTTGGGCAGGAGTTTTCTTCTCCCCGCCCGACTACCATTCGTCAGCATCCTCAGCAGAGACATGACCTACTGGGACCTGCTTCCAGCCGCCCTCACGGGGAGAGTATAGTCGCACTTCCAACGGTGCGGACAGTTACGGCAGGTGATTTCTCACCCGTTAGTCCCCCTGTCCGCCCGCTGGCTGACGGCCTTTTTCGGGGTTAGCCTGGTGGAGTTAATTTTCGGGGGGACCCATAGCATGAGTTCCGTCTTGTCCGCGTTGATACTGAGTCCTACCTTCTTCGCCCACTCACATATCTCCCTGAGTGTTGATTCCATAATCGAGCTGAGGGTCGATGGGCAGACTCCCGTGATAATTATGCTTATGTCATCAGCATAAGCTGTTATCTTTGGGGCCTTCCTCTCGAATCTCTTGATCAGGTCGTCCACCACCAGATTCCACAGAAGAGGCGACAGGACCCCGCCTTGCGGCGTGCCCCTGTGTGCTCCTTTCACCGTGGAGGCGGTGCCCCAATCGGATTGTACCCGCCGACAGCTTAGTAGATTTCTTATCCACATACTGATGGCGGGGGGCGTGTTTGCCGCTTCTAGGCGGTCCATTATAGCGTCTGTGGTCACGTTGTTGAATGCTCCGGATATATCCACAAACACTCCTAGAGCATATTCTTTGTTATACAGGGCTCTCTCAATGGTGGCTACTAACGAGTGTAGTGCCGTCTCCACTGATTTCCCTTTCGTGTAAGCGTGCTGGTTGGATGACAGCAGTCGTCCTACATCGTTTCTGATGTATATGTCCAGCAGCTTTTCTAGCGTCTTAAGTAAGAATGAGGTGAGGCTAATCGGCCTGTAATCCTTGGGGCTCACATGGCTGCACTTGCCTGCTTTTGGCAGGAAGACAATCCTAGAGGTCCTCCATTGGATAGGGATATAGCCCGTGCTTAGGCAAGCTGTGAATATAGCGTGTAGCCATGGGGTGATCACTTCTTTGGTCACCTGTAGCATGGCTGGGAATATTCCAACTAGTCCTGGTGCTTTAATTCCCGCAAAGGAATCTATAGCCCATTGGATTCTTCTAGAGGATATTAGGTTTGTTGGGAGACTCTCTTCTCCAAGTGCGAGGTCCTGGTGCTTGCTAGCATCGGATATCTCAGTGCATCCTGGGAAGTGAGCATGCATTAGTGCTGTTAGGGCATCCTCGCTGCCCTTAGTCCACTGTCCGTCGTCGCGTTGGAGATGACTCTGTATGGTGGGTTGCTTCGATAGCAACTTCCGGAGTCTAGCCGTTTCTGGGGACGTCTCGATATTGGAGCAGAAGTTTCTCCACGAGCTTCGTTGTGCCCTACGTATTTCCTTCTTGTAATCCCTGAGTAGGATCTTGTATTCCTCGTCGATCACATCCTCTTTCGCCTCTTTGGCGATTTTGAAGAATTCTCTGAGGTTATTGCGTAGGAGCGAAAGATTACTATTCCACCAGGGTGGCTTGGTCCTCTTCCTAGCTCTAGATGTCGGGCATGCTGCGCGTTGCGCATCTAGTAATTCCCTGGAGAGGGTCTCTAGGGACTTTTCTATGTCTTCAGCGGATTTTACTAGGCCCGGGCCAGTCGCAAGTCGTGTAAAGATTGTCTTCCTAAACTTTCCCCAGTTGGTGTTCCGGGGGTTCCTAAAGACAGTTGGTTTGGGAGAGTGGTCGAAGTCGTATTGGAATTGAATGTACTCTGAGAAGGATGGTCTCTCAAGGACTCTCCATTCTGATACCATTGTACATTGTCCCCTCACGAGTGTTATGTCTAGCACGTTTGAGGAGGTGGGACCTACGAAGGTATGTTCTTCTCCTACGTTAGCTATGCATAGGTTAGTGGGTAATAAAAAGTCTAAGAGTGACTCACCTCTGTCGTTGATGTCGGGGCTCCCCCACACGCAGTGATGTGCGTTGGCGTCTGCACCCACGATCAGTTGCTGGTCGTTCGGGATGGCTTCCACCATGCTCCTGAGTTCCTCCGGAGGGGCCGTTCTGTACGGCGGTTCTATTTCTGCCTACCGATGGTGTGTAGAACAAGTTGTAATTAGTGGACTTTAGTCCGGCAACGGCATTGCCCGAGGCAATCCATTGCTCCTGGACTAAAGCTATGTCGGCGGACCCTTGATCCAGGGCTATGAGGAGATCCGCCGACGCGATTTTACTCTTATGGAGATTGAGCTGCAGCACCCTGAGTGGCATGGGTACTGGGCTCAACTCCATTCGACGGGTTGACTGTCAACGTCAGGTCACCGTCCTCCGCGTCCTCGTCCAGTGAGAGTCCCTGGGCGGCGTCCACGATGGTTTCCAGACCTAAGTCCTTCTCCACCTCGCCTGCCTTCAGGGTGTGAGCATCCTTATCCCCGGGATGGCGTTTTTTGAGGCGCAGGTACACGCTCCCCATGCCCCACGCCATCTTCCCGTATCTTGGATAAAGGATGTCCTCTGCCTCCTTGTTAATCTGGAGGACTGCTCTCTGGCCCCCCTCCTTGGGTAATGGGGTCGCAAGGTGCAGAACCTTCCAGTCCGCGGTTGGGATGTCTGGATTCTGACGCTGCAGCAGCTTCAGCGCCCGGTCCCCTTGGATTGCGATGGGGAAAAGAACCTTCGCCTTAGGAACGGACGGGATTAGCTCCCTGTCCACCACCTCCAGCTGGGCCCCCTCCAATTGGCAGACCGTTTGCGTCAGCCACTTCCTCGTCGGGTCATCGTTGCATTTTAGGATTTTTACCCCGTTCAGCCACCCGGCACCATCAAATGTGGGCATGGGGGCCTCGGGGTCTTCCTCCATCCGTGCAAACAATGACTCAACGAGTCGCGCATGCACCAACTTCCACCGCGGCTCGGTCATCTTGCCGGCTTCATCGCTTTTGTCAATGAGTGCCACGATCGTCTCGGGCTTCGTCGCTTTCTGGGGGGGAGCGCCTGCCTCCTTCGGCCCGCGTCTCCGCTTCTCCCCTGTGCGTCCTTGTTGGCGCTCTCGGTTGAGCGTTGCCTCTTGTTGGCAAGCGACTCCTCCACCTTGTTGGCGAATCCGCCCGTTGAGACCATATTCGGGAGGTTGGCGAAGTGCAGCCTGCCCTCTGCGACCCTTTGCTCGGCCCAGGTAAGCTTTGCCTTCTCCTGTGGGGATAGGGCGGCTTTTTTCTGGAGCCGGCTCAGGATGCGAAGGGCGGCTTTATATTGCGCCTTAGCCTTCATCCCCTCGCTTGAACGCTTCGGCCCGTCCCTGCGCGGAAAGCTGGTGCCTGGTTTCGGCGAGCGGAGAAGGCTTTCCTCCTCTTCTTTAGAGAGCTGCACGCTCTCCAGGTCCGAGTCTGTGTCGACTATGGCACCTGAGCGGCAAAGCTTCCCTTGCGACGTTGTGGCAGTAGCATTACAACTGACATGACCTGCTCCCGTCAAATCAGAGGTGTGACCGCTGGCGACACGCAGAGGGGATTGCTCCCCCCCGTGCCCGCCGGTGGTAGCAGTCACGCCTTCCACCGACGTTTGGGCTGATATCCCAGCCCGAGTTGTGTCCTTTGTTGTGTCCAACCACCCACTTGCGTTTAATGCTTAACCGCCAGGCTGCGTTTTATGCCTAACCGCCAGGCACCTCCACCCATGGCATAGTGATTCATTTCCTCCAGCTTTTTCAGCGGAAGGAATTGAACCGTTGCCTTAGCTAGACACTGTATTACCGCGGACGGAGCAAGCAGCAGTGCATTACCCGTTGTCCGGGATAATACAGTGCCCATTGCCCAGCCGGCGCCCTCTTGGAGGGTTCAGATGGAGGATTTTCGCCAGCCAGCATTTGTAACCAAATCATTTACAAAGGGTGAGAGCAATAAAAGTACTATAGAACAGGAATTAACAGCAATTCACTGGGCAATAACACACTTTAGACCCTACATTTATGGTGAGCATTTTACAGTCAAAACAGATCATAGACCGCTCACATTTTTATTCTCAATGAGTAACCCAAGCTCAAAACTAACACGCATGAGGCTCGAATTAGAGGAATATAATTTTACGGTAGAGTACCTAAGAGGCAAAGACAATTATGTAGCTGATGCGTTATCAAGAATAGCCATCAAGGAGCTAAAGGAAATTACAGGCAATATATTAAAAGTCACTACAAGATTTCAAAGTAGACAAAAATCCTGCGCAGGAAAAGAACAATTGGATTTGCATGAGCAAACCAAAGAAAAAGCTTCAGAGCCCAACGTATATGCAGTCATAGCAAATGACGAAGTACGAAAAGTAGTGACATTGCAATTGAATGATAAGATATGTATATTTAAATATGGAAATAAAGATATGATGTTGGTGATTTTTATACTAATGGAGTTCTTGATCTAAATCAATTTTTCCAAAGGCTTGAATCACAAGCCGGTATATACGATATCAACCAACTCAAAATGGCACCGTGGGAAAAAATCTTTGAACCCGTTTCAATAGATGAATTTAAAAAAATGGGCAATAAAATATTAAAGAATTTAAAAGTAGCGCTACTTACCCCGGTGACCCAAATAAATAATGAAAAAGAAAAAGAAGCTATTTTGTCTACATTACATGATGATCCAATACAAGAATGTCATACAGGCATTACAAAAACCTTGGCCAAGGTCAAAAGACATTATTACTGAAAAAATATGAGTAAGTACATAAAAGAGTACGTAAGAAAATGTCAAAAATGCCAAAAAGCAAAAACAACAAAGCACACGAAGACCCCAATGACAATAACTGAGACACCTGACCACGCTTTTGATAGAGTGATAGTGGACACAGTTGGTCCACTACCAAAGTCAGAGAATGGCAATGAATATGCAGTCACTCTCATCTGTGATTTAACCAAATATTTAATTGCAATACCTGTACCTAACAAAAGTGCAAACACAGAAGCAAAAGCGATATTTGAGTCTTTTATTCTGACGTACGGTCCAATGAAGACGTTCATTACGGACATGGGTACAGAGTATAAGAATTCAATAATTACTGATTTGTGCAAATTTATGAAAATAAAAAACATAACATCAACTGCACTTCATCATCAGACAGTTGGAGTGGTCGAAAGAAGTCATAGAACTTTAAACGAGTATATACGATCCTACATATCGACTGACAAAACCGATTGGGACGTATGGCTTAAATATTTCGTATACTGCTTCAACACGACCCCATCTACGGTACATAATTACTGTCCCTATGAATTAGTTTTCGGTAGAACAAGTAATCTACCAAAATATTTTAATAAGTTACATAGCATAGAACCCATATATAATTTAGATGATTACGCTAAGGAAAGTAAATATAGGTTAGAGGTAGCATATGCTCGTGCAAGAAAACTGCTTGAAGCACATAAAGAGAAAAATAAGGGAAATTACGACTTAAAAGTAAATAACATAGAGTTAGAAGTAGGAGATAAAGTTTTATTAAGAAATGAGGTAGGTCATAAATTAGACTTTAAATACACAGGGCCCTATAAGATAGAAAGCATAGGAGATAATGATAATATTACGTTGCTTACTAATAAAAACAAGAAACAAATAGTTCATAAAGATAGATTAAAGAAATTTCATTCATAATCGATTTTACATTTATATTTTTCTTAAACATTTATACAAAAAACAGAAGAACAAAAAAAAAAAAAAAACAAAAAATTTTATTTGCATTCATTAATTAAAATAACTTCACTAGGCTACGTTATTTTTCAAAAGGAGGGAGATGTAGTATGCGCCAATGTAATATTCAGAACATACATACAAGCACATAGCAGCACTTTGTTGCTATGTTTATGCAACCAATAAGGCCCAAGTCGGACGTAACATGATCGTCCACTTGGAGGCTCCAAAGTATAAGTGCATGGTCAGCATTCCCACGCTTACCAAGTGCCAAATACATAAGTGCATAAATCGCCCTCTCAATAAGAATATATAAACATTTGATATACATAAGAGAGCCGCTCCGCTGCTGGCGTATCCGGCAGCGCAGCTACGCGGCTTAGCCTTAGGCGAAATATATTTAAGAAACATATTAAAGAATTATGAAGACAGATTATTATTACAAAGGCCTTGTTGCACTGCGACCAGATTTTAGATCTTTTGTGCCGGCCTGTAGGATTAGGGAGAGGCCCTATACCTAGGCTTTTAATGAAAGAGAGCACTGTGGTAAGGTCTATTTGTTCCCAAATCCTGTAGGGGGGAATAAGTTCACCTCCTAGATGTTGAAGTCGACGTCTGATTAGCGATGGGCACTCACATAGAATATGTTCTGATGTTTCTTGCTCCATCTCGCAGAATCTGCAGGTGTCGTCTTCTGAAAGTTTTAATTTCTTAAGGTGATACCTAAGGTTGCAGTGACCCGTTAGGTAGCCTGTTAGAGTGCGAATTTCGCTCTTTGGTAGGTTGATGATGCGTTTTGAGCGCGTCATCTGGGGGACGAGAAATTGTTTGGCTTGTCTCAGCCCTGCACTGTCGGTCCAGTGACGATTTATCTCCGCTTCCTCCCATTTCCTGAGCAGTTCCCTATTGTGTCCTTTCGATAGTCCACAGAACGGCTCAGGGCCGATAAAAGGTGTCATCGCCCCGCGTTTAGCTAGGGAGTCTGCTACCTCGTTTCCTATATGGCCTTCATGCCCTGGCACCCAGCCCACCGTTAGAGTGTTCTTGGAGGCAAGGGCGTTCAGCTGCTGGAAACAGTTCTCTACAAGTCCGGATGAGATCGTAAAGGAACTCAGCGCTATGAGCGCTGCCTAACTGTCAGAGAAGATGTAAATCCGTGCGCCTTGCATTTTCCTGCGAAGGCATTCACGAGCACAGATTTCTATGGCGTGTATCTCTGCTTGGAAAATGGTTGGAGACTTTCACATGGCTATGGATTTTTTGAACCTTGGTCCGAAAATGCCAGCCCCGGTGTCACCGTTTTCCAGTTTCGACCCGTCAGTGTACCACGTTTGTGATCCACTGGGCAGAGATATTGATTTTGTTTTCCATTCATTCCTAGTGTACAAGACTACTGAGAAATTTCTGTGGAAAACGAGTTTTGGTTTCTGCTCGTCAGTTACGCGCAGGATGGGCTCATTTATTAGGGGCTCAAGGACCCTAAGATGCCCGGAAGGCGAAGTGCCCCCAGGCAGGCCTCCTTTTTCAATGTAATTGGTAAAGGGGGTATGCCAGTTATGACTCCTAGTGCTGCAGTGGCACATGTCCGGATGGCTCCGGTGATGCCTATGCAGACCAGTCGTTGTAATTTGGAAAGTGCAGCCGCCGCTGTCCTCTGGGTAGATTTCGTCCACCAAGCAAGAGATGCATAGGTTAAGATCGGTTTTACCACAGTGTTAAAAGACCAGTAGATCATTTTGGGACTTAGGCCCCATGTTCTACCGTACAGCCTGTTGCAAGCAAAGTGTGCTCGAGTTGCTTTGTTTATAGTCTTTTCCAGGTGTGCATTCCAGTTGAGTTTGGAGTCAAGTGTGACTCCTAGGTAGTTGGCCTCAACCGAAAAGTCGATGATGGACCCATTTAGGGATGGTCTTTTTAAGGAGAGAGACCTTTTCCTGGTAAATGGGACTAAAACTGTTTTTGATGGGTTTATGGACAGTCCTTTGTCCTGACACCATCCGTTGGCTATATTAAGGGCTTGCTGCATGCGGTCCGAAATGGTTTGCTCATGCCAGCCCACTATATAGATGACTAGATCATCAGCGTAGCCTTGAGTGGGAAACCCTAAGTTGTTGAGCTCGTATAGTAGCTCGTCAATGACCAGAGTCCACAGGAGAGGAGAGAGTACTCCCCCTTGAGGGCACCCCCTTGTGGCTGTGATTGAGGTCATAGTTCCTCCAAGGTCTACAGTTATGATTCTGGATTTAAGCATTTCCAGAATCCACCTAATAATAGGTGTGGAGACATTCTTGCGTACAAGAGAGGCACGTATAGCCTCGTATGACGTGTTGTCGAAAGCTCCTGAGATGTCTAAGAAGGCACCTAGTGCTATCTGTTGAGCGCCAATGGCCTTTTCAATGGTTGTTGTAAGGCTATGTATGGCGGTCTCAGTTGATTTACCAGCTTGATACGCATATTGGTACTTGTTTAGGGGATGTTGCTTGAGATTTACCTCCCTGATGTGCTGGTCGATTATCTTCTCCATGGTTTTGAGGAAGAAGGAGCTAAGGCTAATCGGTCTATATGATTTAGGCAATTGGGAATCTTTCTTCCCTGCCTTTGGGATAAACACGACTTTTACTATAGCCCAGTTGCTTGGTATGTGTCCAAGCAGGAGACTGGCTCGAAATAGACGGACCAGGGGGAGTGCGATCAGGTGCAGTCCCCGCTGTAACAGGCATGGATATATACCATCCGGTCCGGGTGATTTGTATGGGCTGAAACTTTGTAATGCCCATTGTACGCTATTTTGATGAAACATCCTATAGGGCATGTTTCCAACACGTTCTGAGCGATGGGGGGGTTCCCCTCTCTCAGCCCCATTGGAGTCTGCCACCATAGTCATATGCAGGTGTGGGCACTCTCCAGTCTCAGAGAGGTAGGTTGGTGCCTCTCTCTGTGAGATGGGTTGCTCCACAGCCACACACCCAGGAAAGTGAGTGGCCAGGAGTAGGCTACTCGTCTCCTTTGGGTTGTTTGTGTATGTTCCATCCGGCTTTTTCAGCGTGCAGATGCCGTTTGAGTGGTCTTTGGAGAGGGCTTTTTGCAGCCTAACAGCTTCCGGGAGAGATGAGATCTGCCCGCAGTGTTGACGCCAAGTAGCCCGTTTTGACTTTCTCAGCTCTTTATTATAGAGCGTTAAAGTAGATGTGTAGGAGTCCCATGAGGACCACCCTTTCCTCGCCTTATTGAAGAGCCTGCGCGCAGCTTTTTTGAGATCGTCAAGGCTTTTTGTTCCACCAGGGAACAGCCCTTCCGGTCTTGCGTACCTTTTGGTCGCAGCTGGCGTGATATGCTGATTCAACATTTGTATGAAGCACAGTAGCTTCACGCTCTAACTCGTCTATGGATATTATCGGACGGGTTGAGCAGTCTCTGGATTGCTCAAGTTCAAAACAGAAGAGATCCCAGTTGGTTTTCCTGGGATTTCTGGTGACTAGGCTACATTGCAAGGCGCATCCTATGTCAAATCTAATGTGTTGGTGATCTGACATAGTGATCTCACTTGCAACGTGCCAGTTTGAGACAACGGACAACATATTTGTACTACAGAGAGTCAGGTCAAGAACCTCATCTCTAATGGCATTAATAAATGTGGGTTCGCTGCCCTGGTTTAGTAATCCTATGTTATTACTAATAATATATTCAAGAAGGTACTCACCCCTCTTGTTGATGTCACTGCTCCCCCAGACCGTGTGATGCGCATTGGCATCACAGGCGATTATCCATCTGAGCCGGTTTCTCTGGCAGTGCTCTATCAGGGCACAAGTAGCCGCCGTAGGCACCTCCTCCGAGTCACCGGGTTGATAGGCGGAGGCCAACACTGCCTCCTGCTCGCCGTGGGCGGTGGGTATTTTAGCCCAAACCGCCACCAGGTCCTCAGTTATAAACTGTGAAAGGGGAACAAATGTTAGATTTTTGTTAATTAACAACGCCGTTCTAGGGCGAGGTGTGCGCCTCGCACCCTTGGGTACGCGCCCGGTGCCTCGAGTGGGGCGCCCGGTTCCGCGCGTAATGCGCCCATGGAGTGGAGGGCGCAGGATTTTCCGCGGTGCTGCGGGCTCTTGAGCGACTGCAGTGCCCTGTGGTGTCGACGCAGCCATAACAGGAGCACTGGCATTTGAGCAGGTGGGCTTCTCCGTTGCGGGAACCGGAGCCGCTGCCTGTCTCTTCGCCTGCATATCGGCCTTTGGCTTTAGAGAAGCCGTGCCAAAAGCAAAGTTGAGCCGATGCCCCAGCGCTTTTAATCGGTTGGCGGAAACCGGGTCTAGCGCGATCGTCAAGACAGCCGTGTTTTGCCTCATCTCACGGTGGAAGACCCGCCAGTCTCCCACTCGCAGGCCGGTGTTCTGGCCTTCAATGAGGTTTAAAACCTCTGCTGTCTTCAATTCCGCATTTGGAAGCGGGAAGTAGCCGACATAGACGGCGGCACGTGGTGCCTCTGCCTCGGGGTCTACTTTGAGGTGGGCGTCTTTCCACAGCCGGAGCTTTGGCACCTCTGTGCTCAGCCACTCAGCCGTCTCTGCGTTCCCACACGTGATTGCCATCCACCCTGGTCGAAACGTGCAGCCAGAGAACAGCGGCTTCACAGAGCCGTGTCTCATGGCCATCACTCTCGCTAGGATGGCAGACTGGATGCTGTTCAGCTGATCCGTCGTAAAGAACTGTTGAGGGTAGTCGGCAGGGAGTATCGCCATCTTCGATGAGCTGGCAACGTCCCTGTAGGAGGGCATGACACCGACTTGGGGTGATTGCTCCTGTATCTGCTGCCCAGCCTCAGCTACAGCTGCGGATGTGGAGGCTACTGGAGCCTCCGTGGCAGGCGGTGCAGTCGCAAGGCCACCCCTCGTCAAGGCACTAGGTGCCGCGGTTTTAGTCATGGCCCTCTTGGTCGACACCTCCTCTGGGGTCGCGTTAGCCGATCTTACCCTTTTCTTAGTCGCGCCACTCTTGCTGGGCTCTACCCTTGGAGGGTCCATAGGCTTCTGAGCGAGCCTTTTGGCCTCCTCCATGGGAATGCCGTTTGCAAGGTGTCTGCGCAACCTTTTCCTAGCGGCGCCCGATAGGGTGATCCGCTTGAGCTTGTTCACCTTGGGAGAGGCGAGAAGGGCTTCTTCCTCTTCTTTGGTGATTGTGTCGGTGCCAGAGCCTTGTGAACATACGTCCATGGCTACTTCGGGCTCCCGGATTTGTTCGATATCGATCGATTTGGGGCTGCTAGAGCACCCTGTTACTGTGTTCATACTTTCAATGGTTTCCATACATTGGTCCCACGAGTAATGAGGAAGGAAGTATCCCCCGGGGCAGAGCCTCATACCCCGGATCGGGCGCTTGTACGACCGGAGGTGCCAGGTATCCGGAAGCCACCGTTAAAAAACACAATGACGTAGTGCCATCCATCACAGGGGCACGGTACGGTAACACCGGTGATTACGGGTTTTTTCGAGTTGTCCTCTCTAGATCCGCCATATTTAGTCTAGAGCAGGGGCACCTCGAGCAGGATGTGGTTCTTCACCACGTATGGTCGGTCTTTAATAGTCGGCATGTGACTGCCAACCACCACTAGCTGAGTAGGATCGACGAGGCGACAAGCGCACACGCTTCACCCACCCCGCCTTAGCCCCCAAAAACCAAACAACCCCCCAAAAACAAAACCTAAACAACAAAAGAAGGAGACCGCATCCAAAAAATGCCTCACTTCAGAAGTTGTTAGTGGAACCTCCGCAAGCGTTCAAAGTATAATTTTTGCCTTTTTATACTTGGTACCAACTCGTACGTCCGCTCTGTTTTAATCTCCAGTTTCAATTCAATTTATTTCATAAGTCATCGATTAAATTAGATCGATACATTTCCAAATTATTCGCTATTCTATATGTAATCTAACTGTGGCGCGAACATACTCCCCGCCTTGGAAGCTCCTTCCAACATAATAGGTTTGCCTTAATCCAATGGTAGAGCGCAGATACGATGAACGTTTCGCTTAAGGACTCCAGTCTTTGTCTTAAGTGTGACTACACGAACTGCGCCATCAGGTCCTGGATGCAGCTCGATCACTCGTCCTAATAACCACTGTCCCGGTGGTGCGTTATCTTCTGCGATGAGCACTAACGTGCCTATTTGGATGTTACTGACCGCTGTTGTCCACTTAGTTCGCTCCTGCAACAGCGTCAGGTACTCAGCCGACCAGCGGCGCCAGAATGAGTTGTGGACTAACAAAATTCGTTTCCAATGATTTTTAATAGAGAGTTTAACCAAATCTTCATCCACTGGTTCAATTAGCGCATTCAATGGACGGCCCACTAAGAAGTGGCCTGGAGTTAAGGCTTCCAAATCATTCGGGTCCGATGATAATGGATGCAACGGCCTGGAATTCATCACGGCCTCCACTTGGGTTAGAGCAGTCGAAAGATCCTCGTAGTTGAGTGCCACGCTATTTGTGCATTTGATCAGCAATTGCTTGGCGATCTTTACAGCACTTTCCCAAAGCCCTCCAAAATGGGGCGACCGTGGGGGTATGAAGTGAAATTGTACTCCTCGTTGGCTGCACTCATCTGCAATCAGCCCTTTATCTGCAGCGTTGAAGAGTTGCTTTAGCTCACGACAAGCGCCTACAAAGTTAGTGGCGTTGTCACAAAAAAGGTCGGAGCTCAATCCACGTCGGGCGAAGAAACGCTTTAGTGCAGCTATGAAGGCGTTGGTACTCAAATCCGAGACGATCTCCAGATGGCATGCCTTTGTCAGAAAGCATACGAAAACGCAGAGATACACTTTAACTGGGCGCTTCCCTCGAATGTTAAAATGCATCCAGATCGGTCCAGCGAAGTCCAGTCCAGCACGCTCGAACGGGTAGATCCGGCCTCTCACACGACTTTCTGGCAGTGCTCCCATTAGCTGACTGCCCAATATTGGTCGTAGCCGGAAACATACGATACAGCTTCGCACCGTCTTGCGTGCCAGTTTTCTGCAATTAATGATCCAATATTTCTGCCGCAAAAAGGCACATAAGGACTGTGCCCCGGCATGTAAATTTTTTCGATGTGTGTATTCAATTAGTGCATTAACCACTGCAAATCTTATCTGTAGAATTTTTCCGTATAGCATTACGCCAACGATAGACGTAGCTGAAAACTCGCTGCAGTTTCAAAAATTCATTTGCATATTTACATTCTCCTATAATATCTTGCGCTTCATTCGTTACTGGCCAACTTACAGTGAGCGAAAATGTACCTGCTCTTTGCTCTGGGATTAACTTATCCCCTGTCTGCCAACGCTCCTGTTCATATTTTGAGCTCAACAAGAAGTCTGGGCCGTGCCACCACAACGTTGATTTATTTAAGTCAGTTGGATACAGTCCCCGAGATACAATATCTGCTGGGCTCATTTTTGACTCGACTTTGAACCAATCCTGAATGTTTGACAATTCCTGTATTTGAGCCACGCGGTTGGCCACGAACGTTGTCCATCGACTCGCATGAGATGATAGCCAGTTGAGCACAATCGTACAGTCAGTAAAATAACTAGTTCGATTGACATTAACGTGAACGCAAGCGCGAACTCTGGTCATCAGTTTTGTCATAAGTAGTGCGCCTTGTAGCTCCAAACGGGGCAAGGACGTCACCCTGACTGGTGACACCTTGGACTTGGCTGTCACCAAATTAACCGTAAAGGCTCCACTTTTATTTCTTACACGAGCATAGATTGCTCCGCCATAGGCACGTGTAGATGCATCAGAAAAGCCAAAAAGCTCTACCGTATCTACATCTGCGCCAATAGCAATAACAGATCGCGGTAGTGAACACTGATCAATTAATTTCAACTCATTGCGATACTTTTTCCATTGAATGGCATAGCTTTGCGGCAAGTCTTCGTCCCAATCCTGCTTAAGCAGCCATAATTCTTGTACGAAAATCTTGCCCAGAATTAAAATTGGACTTAGAAATCCTAATGGATCAAAAACCTGAGCCAGTTCTGACAGCACAGTCCGCTTCGTAATAGTTGGGCAATACTTCACGTTATAAGCAAATTGGAATTTGTCTTCTCGACTTGTCCAATATATACCCAATGTCTTGGCAGCGTCTTCCGTTTTTAACATCAGCGGTTCCGAGCTTAAATCACTACCCAGAACGTTCAAACAATTACTACGCCATTTATGTAACTGAAACCTGCCAATTTCTAACAACTCAGACACCTCATTTCTTAATCTTAAGAGCTCCGATTCCGAATTCGCACCACAAAGCATGTCGTCCATATAAAAACTTCTGTTAATTGCCTTTACCGCTAACGAATACTGCTCACCATATTTACTTGCCAAATGAAATAAACAACGAACCGCTAGAAAGGGAGCAGAATTGGTTCCATATGTTACGGTTTTAAGGCGCAGCGCTTGCATGGGATCAGCCGGGTTAGATCGCCACAAAATGCATTGGTAATTCCGGTTCGGTTCGTTCACCAACACCTGTCTGTACATTTTAGCTATGTCAGCTGTTAAAGCGTATTTATAAAAACGGAAGCGAACCAGTGTCTCAAATAAATCTGGTTGTAGTGTTGGACCAACCAACATTGTATCGTTGAGTGAGATGCCGTTGCTGGACTTGCAAGAGGCATCGAAAACGACTCTCAATTTAGTCGTCGAGCTCTCAGGTCTTAGCACTGGATGATGGGGCATGAAATATTTAACATCCCGAATCTTAGAATTCTCAACAATTTCTAAATGTCCTAAGTTTTTGTATTCCTCAATGAATTCTATATATTGCTCCTTCAGAGCCTGGTTGCGACTCAACCGTTTCTGTAAATTTAAAAATCTGTTGAGCGCAATTTTATGCGTGTCTCCTAGTTTTGGTTGGTTCTCCTTGAAAGGCAATGCTACCACGAAATGTCCGGACTCTGCCTGGCTGACATTCGAAACAAAATTCTCTTCACATTTTTTCTCGTTTTCTGTCAGATTCTCGTCTGGCTGAACAACTTCTTCATATTTCCAAAATCTTTGCACTAGCTCTTGCAATGCGTCCGAATCGGATCGAGGCTTCGGCTCTATTTCTGTAGATAGCAGTGATATACCGGTAGTCGGGGTATATTCGCCTACAACTACCCAGCCTAAAAGTGATTTTTGCAAGATTGGCAATTGAGGCCCCAATTCAATTTGACCCGCTATAATTAATTTGAAGAACAGCCCTACTCCTAATAACATGTCAATTTTTTGATTAGAATCAAAAGTTGGATCAGCTAATGTTACCCCGGTGGGAACCTGCCACTTCGATCCTACTGAGGAGTTCGACGGATTGTATTGGGTAATTTCGGGTAGCACACAAAAGGTTTCTGTAACCGAGAACCTTGTCACTCTGGACTTAAGTGTGGTTTGCACTTCACCAATAATTTTCGAAACTGCATTGCCTATTCCAGTTAGGCGCATATTTACAGATTGCATCTCAAGCTTAAGCATGGACTGCAACCTTGATGTCACAAAATTGAGTTGACTTCCAGAGTCCAAAACACATCTGCATTCATGATAGCTGCCATCGCTACCCTTAACTAAGATAATCGCTGTTGCTAGAAAGCTAGTTGTCGACCTTGATAATAGCGAACTATGTAAAGAACTATTTTCTGGTTGCGCTTGATTATTGTTTGGTATGCCTTCATTCAAGGCATTCGATGAATGCCGATGGAGCAAATCATTATGCGGCTTATTACATATGCCACATCGATGGCCATTGCAGGCCCTTGTTGGATGGCGCTTGCTAAAACATATTAAGCACAGCCCATAGCGTTTCACATCTTGATACCGCTGCATCGGTGATAATTCTTTAAATGTGGGACACGCCTTCAAACTATGCATTCCCGAACACTTGTAACACGAATTGTTACCATTGCTGCTTACTGCCGCAGCTAAACTAGCCCTTTTTGAATCTTGTTTATTAGCATTATTGTTTCGAGCTCCATTTGTACGACGTGCTTCCCGATTAGCGAAATTCATTCCTCTATTTACCAGAAATTGAGACAATAGCGGCCACGATGGTAGTTTTGAACAGTCCCACTCGTTCTCCCATTTTTCTATTGTTTCGTCATCCAATTTGGTTCTGATCAAATGGAAGATAATAGCATCAAAATTTTCTTGCACTGTACCCAAAGAATTTAGCGCCACCAGTTGAGCATTCACACTATCCACGAGAACTCTGAGCCCTTCTGAATCTGCATTCTTAAGGCGTTTTATATTAAACAGATCTATGATATGTGCTTGCACGATAATCGCCTTATTTTCAAAACGATCTCGCAATAATTTCAATGCCCTTTTGTAATTCGCAGCTGATAACTCTAAGCAATCAATCGTACTTAACGGAACAGCACCCAGCGACGCTCTCAAGTGAATAAATTTCGACAATTCATCCAGGTCCGAATCTGAATCTATAATTGTTTGAAATGTATTGAACCAACTTGTCCACTCCGTAAACTTGCCTGAGAACTCAGGTAACTTCAGAGCGGGAAGCTTGGTCGCACGCGATACTTGTGTGCTGTTCAATACATCTCCCAGGCTTGTCTTGCGTCCAGCATGACCGATAGCGCTTAATAATCTTGCCTTAATTTCACAATACAAATCTTCAACTTGGTGGCGACTTTCATATTCGCTGGCATCCTCGCAATCTTGCTCGATTTGCGCCTGCATAATACAGAACTGACCATAATTCGATTCAACCAAACTTAGTCGGGCTTCAAGTTCCGCAGTTGTCATACACGCTATATTTTTCATGACATACTCTTTGTTCCGCAAAAAAGAATTCACTAATCCGGTTCGCGAGCCCATCAACTCTAAACCCTTGCCCTTCTTTGGAGCCATTTCACAGAACAAATTATTTTTCTAAGTGCTTCAACTTTCTTAAACACGACCAAAAGCTATACTAAGCTGTGTACTTTAAATGCCGCTGTTCGACCAGTTATTTACTTACAATATTCCCTTATCGCTCTTTTACCCGCACCCAAGTCACTGTGTCGTAAAAAAAGAACCGTAATTGCAATCCTAGCGGCTCTTCAGCTTAAAGCCAGTCAAATTCGACTGTACTTACATATATGTATTAAGTTGGGCTGCAGTTAAGACGAATATGCGCACAATAAGGGAACTGAATTCAATGTCAAGCCAATGTCACTTAGGTAGCCCGCTATTTCAATATACATACATGCATATATAATTGTATGCACGTACATATATATGTAGTCAGCACTTCTAATGCATACGAACTGACCTACACCATTTGTTAAGCCGATGCACCAATTCGACCATCACTTGACACCATTTACTAAATTTTAATTAATTTATCACACACATCGAATTTGAAATAAACATGCCTGCAAGAAATATTAAATGCACTGTGCAGTTTGACTCACAATCCAATACGAGATGCCGCCGCAGTCTCCGGTCAACCAAGTCTCGTCGTCGGTAGTCTTTTTTATATGTTGCTGAGCTCCAAGGTGAACTCCATCCGGATTTGAACCTTATCCAAATGTCCTCTGTTCGGGCGCCAATATTTACGCTTTAACCTCCGCAAGCGTTCAAAGTATAATTTTTGCCTTTTTATACTTGGTACAAACTCGTACGTCCGCTCTGTTTTAATCTCCAGTTTCAATTCAATTTATTTCATAAGTCATCGATTAAATTAGATCGATACATTTCCAAATTATTCGCTATTCTATATGTAATCTAACTGTGGCGCGAACAGATGATGATGCGACACATCTCAATCCCATGTCCGTTGACAACGAAATAGTCAACTTCGCAATAAATAATGAGTTACGCGAATGTAACGAATATAGACTGGAACATCTAAATGTTGAAGAGGTTGAATGTTTAAAGAAGGTCCTATATGACTATAGAGACATTCAGTACAAAGAAGGTGAAGATTTGACTTTCACAAGTACTATTAAACATGTCATCCAGACTCAGCATGAGGACCCGGTATACCGTAAACCCTATAAGTACCCCCAAAGTGTTGACGAGGAAGTCAACAAACAAATCAAAGAAATGATAGAACAAGGGATTACGTAAATCAAAGTCCCCTTATTGTTCTCCTATCTGGGTGGTCCCCAAGAAGGCAGACGCCTCTGGGAAGAAGAAGTTTAGGTTGGTAGTCGACTATAGAAATCTCAATGAGGTAACAGTTAACGACAAATTCCCCATTCCAAGAATGGATGAAATATTGGATAAATTGGGAAGATGCCAATATTTTACGACCATTGACCTAGCCAAGGGCTTTCATCAAATCCAAATGGATGAAAACTCGATAGCGAAAACTGCTTTCTCAACTAAGCATGGGCATTACGAATATACGCGTATGCCTTTTGGATTGAAAAACACCCCAGCACCTTTTCAAAGATGCATGAACAATCTGTTGGAAGACTTGATCTACAAAGATTGTTTGGTGTATTTAGATGATATAATTATTTACTCCACTTCATCGGAGGAACATATCTTATCTCTGAAGAAAGTTTTTGAAAAGTTAAGAGGTGCTAATTTGAAACTTCAGTTGGACAAATGTGAATTCATGAAGAAAGAGACTGAATTCCTAGGTCACATAGTAACAACGAATGGCATAAAACCTAACCCAAACAAAACAAACGCAATTACGAATTTCCCATTACCGAAGACGCCTAAGCAAATAAAATCATTTTTGGGATTATGTGGGTTCTATCGCAAGTTTATTCCTAACTTTGCCAAGGGAGTGAAACCTATGACCCTTAAGCTAAAGAAAGGCGCTGAAATTGACACCAAATGCAAAGACTATGTCGAAGCATTTGAAAGATTAAAGGTTTTGATAACCTCAGATCCGATTTTAATTTATCCTGACTTTTCAAAGCCTTTTAATTTAACAACTGACGCAAGTAACGTAGCCATTGGTGCTGTATTATCACAAAATCAAAAGCCTGTATGTTATGCCAGCAGAACGCTGAATGAACATGAAATAAACTATGCTACCATTGAAAAAGAATTACTAGCTATAGTTTGGGCTACAAAATATTTCAGGTCATACCTATTCGGGAGGCCATTTGAAATTTTAAGTGACCATAAACCATTAGTATGGCTTAATAACATCAAAGAGCCAAACATGAAACTACAAAGATGGAAAATAAAATTGAATGAATTTGATTATAAAATCAAATATCTTCCAGGCAAGGAGAATTATGTAGCGGATGCGCTTTCCCGCACAAAAATTGAGGAAGTAATGGTTGGCGAAATTGCAAACAGTGCAGATGCAACCATTCACAGTGCCACTGAAGATAACTTAAATTATATATCCATCACGGAAAGACCCCCTGAATTTCTTTTCTAGCCAAATATAAGTAGAAAAAGGAGACAGCGATACGACAGAAGTAAAACATTTCTTTCAGAAGTTACAGATTAAAATAATCTATAAAGAAATGACAGTCGAACTTGCCAAAACACTCATTAAAGAATATGTGTGTACTAAGAAAAGTGCCATATATTTCCCTAATGATGAGGATTTCTTGATTTTCCAGAGGGCATTTACCGAAATCATAAGCCCCAACAATTTTACGAAATTATTAAGATGTACTAAGAAGCTAATTGATATACTAACCTATGCAGAATTTAAAGATCTAATTCTAAAGAATCATAAGGAAGTATTACATCCCGGTATAGAGAAAACCATTAATTGGTTTAAAGAAGAATACTATTACCCGGACAGTCAGAAGCTCATTCAGAACATCATCAATGAATGTGAAATCTGTAATCTGGCAAAAACAGAACACCGAAATACAAAATTGACTTTCGAAACAACCCCAGAAATATTAAACGCAAGAGAAAAATACGTAATAGATTTTTATCTTACGGGAAACCAGATCTTCCTATCATGTATTGATGTCTATTCGAAATTTGCATCACTAGTTGAGGTAAAAAGTAGAGATTGGCTGGAAGCCAAAAGAGCCATAATGAAGATTTTCAATGATATGGGAAAGCCTCAGGAAATCAAAGCAGACAGAGACTCAGCTTTTATGTGTGCAGCTTTGCATAATTGGTTAACCTCTGAAGGCGTGAATATTTCCGTTACAACCAGCAAAAATGGCGTATCTTTTTTTTTTTTTTTTTTTATGCCTTGCTTTTATTTATTGAATCTTTTCATTTATGAGACTAACAATAAGTGTATCAAATCTTATACTATAACCTAACTAGGAGTCATGAAGACTGAGACAGTGGCCCTGACAAGTTATGGCTGGGTTGGAAGGTCTGTACGTTGCAGGCGAGTTCGGCTGGAGACCCGAGTCAAGACCCTTGCTAGAGGATTTGGGTGGACAGAGAGTTTTTCATTGTAGGACGCTTTTTGCCTGTCTTTTTCATCTTTTTTTAAGAGTGGAGTTGTAGAGCAGGACCTTGTAGTCCAGACACAAGGGCGATCGTGAGTTTATAATCCAGTGGAGGCTGCTGGCTTTCAGTTTTAGGTGCAGTTTCTTGCATTCGATATGTCTACGCCATGTTAGACGTCTGTCGAGGTGGATGCCGAGATACGTTACTTCATTATCTTGGGGGATCTGCGTGCTATTCATACAGAGCGGAGGGCAAGTTTGTCTGTTAAGAGTAAACGTTATGTGTTTACACTTTTGTTCGTTTATTTTGATACGCCAGTCAGATAGCCACTTCTCGACTACCACGAGGTGGTTGGCGAGTTGGGTTGTTGCACGGACTGGGCATCTGGAGCGGCTAAGGATAGCAGTGTCGTCGGCGAAGGTGGATGTTGTTAGTCGGTCGCTCGTGGGAATATCTGCTGTGTAGAGGACGAATAAAGTTGGCCCAAGTGCGCTACCTTGTGGGACCCCAGCTTCGATAGTGTAGCTGTCGGAAATTGTTGTGTTACATCTTACTGCGAAGGCTCTATTGTAGAGGTAGGATTCAAGGAGTTTATGAGTGTACCCGGGCAAGTGTGTTTTAATTTTATGCATGAGACCTTTGAGCCAGACGCGGTCGAATGCTTGAGATACGTCGAGGAATATCGCGCTGCAATATTCCCTATGTTCGAAGGCTGTGCGAATTTCTGATGTTATTCTGTTTACTTGCTCTATAGTTCCGTGTTTTTCTCTGAAGCCAAATTGATGGGCTGGGATAATGTTGTGGGCTCCCATATATGGTATTATGCGCGTTAGAAGGCATTTTTCAAATAATTTGGACAAGCATAATAATAAACTTATTGGTCTGTAAGATGACGGAATCTTGTGATCTTTTCCGGGCTTCGGTATCATTATAATAATTGATTTTTTCCATTTCCTTGGATAGTAGCCGAGACTTATGATTCCATTGAAGAGTTTACAGATGACTTCAATAGCACAGTACGGAAGTTCCATTATCATTTTTGTAGTTATTAGGTCACCGCCTGGAGCCTTTTTTGGTTTTAGCTCCCTGATGTCTTTTGTGATCTCGTTCGGCTGAAATGCAGTTGGCGTGGATTCAGTTTCGAGGTGGATTTGCGAGGGAACATAATCATTAGCTGCGGGGTTCGGCTGGATGACGCCTCTGAGATGTAAGGCAAATGATTCGGCTCTATCTTTGTCGCTGCGGGCCCAGCACCCTGAGGAATTCCTTATAGGGGTGACGGTTTGAATTGGAGAGCTTAGATTTGGGTGAGCCCTCCACAAGGGATGCTTTGTACTAGTTGGCGAGAGTTTTCCAATATATTTAATTTGTTCATTTTCAGCTTCTTGCTTCAGGGCCCGGTTAAGATTGCGGTTGGCTTCAGCAAGACGTTGCTTTGAGCATGGCGATCTGCTGGTTTGCCACGCTCGTCGCAGACGCCTCTTTTCCTGAACCAGCTGTTCGATTTGCCGGTTGTTTTTGAACTTCTTAAATTCCCCATCTTTCTGTATAGGGGTTGAGATCCTGGCTGCTGTGACGAGTACCTCTTCCAGGGCGGAGGAGGAGCAGTCGATGTCCGCTTCGATATTTAGTTGGGGAGTTAGCTCAATGTAGGAACTCACATACTTTCTGTATTTCATCCAGTTAGTGTTGTGCGACGTCAGCCTGTAGGGGTGGTCCGCAATCTCTGGGCTTTGAAGAAGGCTTATCAACAAAGGCGAGTGGTCAGATGAGAGATCCCGTAGTGCTATGGCGCTTATTAGATTGCGTGGGATGTTTTTTGTCACCGCGAAATCAGTTAGATCTGGGATCTTTTTTGGGTCTGCAGGCCAATATGTGTGGCTACCAGGAGAAACGTAGTCCAGTTTATAAGTGCATTATACAGTTGCCATCCCTTGGGAGTCACGAGGCGTGATCCCCAGTGCGTGTGTTTGGCGTTGTAGTCTCCTGCGGCTATGAAGCGATCCCCCAGAGTGTTGTAGAAGTCCATGAATTGACCTTCAGAGATATTAAATCGAGGTGGGCAGTAGACAGCGGCATTGCAAAGGTTTCCGTTTCCTGAGTTCACTTTTATGGACGTGGCTTGCACGTAATTTGTTGCAAACCTTTGATGAAAGTGGTGTTTGATGCGTTCTCTGATTAAGATGCCCGTTCCGCGTGGGCCTTGCCATCCGGATGATCTGTGCGGTAAAAGGTATAACCCCTTATATGGAAGTTATATCTCCCTGTGAGGTGCGTTTCAACCAGCAGCATGGCGTCGATGTGATTTACGTTTAGGAATTGAGTTATTTCAAGTTTATGCCGTGAAATGCCGTTGGCATTCCACATGGATATACGTAGATTAGTCATTTATTTTTTGGACTGTTGTGCTACAAGCAACTGAATTACCATGTTCTGGTTCTGAACAAGGGTTTGCATGGTTGTTTTTATGAATGACATCAGTTCCATCATACTTTGTTGCATGGTGAACATCATAGATCCAATTTGCTTTGCGGCTGCCCTGGAACCTGCTGAGCATTTTCTGAGTGAGGCTGGGATGGATTTTCCATGCCTGTTCTTAGTGCTTCGGCGTAGGAGATTCCCTTGGTTGTATTTAGCTGCCCAAATGATGATCTGGCTGCCTTGGCGAAAAATACGTCTGGCGTACTTTTTGAGTTGTAATACACATTTTGTGTATGTTTTTGGTGCGTAGCTGTCGCTCGTCGCATGCGGCTCTTCAGCTCCTTGTAGACCGCACAGCCTCTGTAGTTTGCCGTATGGTTTCCTCCACAGTTGCCACATTTTTTCATTTGGGGGTCTTCTTTGTTTGCGGGGCAGTTTACGGAGTTGTGGAAGTCTCCGCAGACTACGCAGACCGTCCGAAGTGTGCAGTATGTCTTGGTGTGTCCATACTCTTGGCAGTTTGTGCATTGAACAGGGCCGTTGCGTTTGTGGGGTTCTTCCACGGTGATTCTTCGATGCAGTAAGAGCTGCAGCTTGTAGATCGGGTGCACTTCGTTTTTCTTTAAGGCTTTGCTATCTGGTTCAAGCTCGACCTTGAAAAGTGGTTGTGGTTTTTTGTTTCTGTTAACAATATTGCTAACATTTTTGGCACAGAAGCCCCTGGCCTTAAGGGCTTCTTGAATTTCAGAGGAGGGTGACGTCAGATTCTATACCTTTTAGCACAACTTGCAGTCCCTTGCTGCTTTTTAGTTGATAGGTGTAAAAGTTCTTCTTTGTGTCTTCCAGGTACTTAGACACAGCTCGGAAGTGTTCTTCGGACTTCGTTTGAACCTTTGTTTCGTGTACGTTCCCTTTAATAAGCGGAACAACATGGAAATTCTCGTCCCCGACCAGCGCAACAATTTTGTTGACCAGGGCGCTTGAACTTTTTTCTCTTATGTAAATAGGTGGGGGCTTAGGTTTCCTTTGGGTCTCCTGCCCCAACTCTGGTTGGTTGTTGTCATCCTCTGCTAAGATGGAGTAACGGTTTTCATTGGAGCTCCTCGTTTGGTCGGTGCTTTTGTTGGTTCGGTTGATCTTTGGTTTGTTACCAACCGTGTTGAGTGGACTAAGCTTGCGCTTAATCTGGATGTAGCGGTCCATACCGGTCTGTATAGCCGGGACCGCTTGTTGCTTATCGGAGCTAACTGTTTTTGTTGGCATTTTATTTCGTTCTGCAGCCGTTGGGACCGAACTCGCAATATTGGTAGTTGGTTTAATTATTGGTGGTGATTTTGCTGCGACTGCAGTAATTGTAGCACTGCTTGTTGTTGGAGCTTCATTCAGCAAAGCCGGCGGTGGTGGGGTTTGGCATTGGTAACTCCAAGATGCGGGAGTTGGGGTGAGCAGAGAGGGTGCGCAAGAGCTGGCTCTCTTGCTGTCGACGGTCAGTAGAGTCGAGTTGCTCTTTGTCGATTTCTGATTTTGATCTAAATCGCGAGTTGAGAAATAAGAGTAGCAAGCATTTCTTGGGTTGACGGAGGTTCTACGCTCATTCTTTTGATCGCTGCTCATTTTTTGAGCTTGTAATGCGTGGCACTTATTTGTTTAAATTAAATAAGCACTTGTATTAATCATAACACTAGTTATGATTATATTTTTCTTTGTTTTTTTAATTGTTAGCGTCTTTTTGCACTGTTTGGACTGATCCAGTATAATATTCTTTAAGTTTCCACTATTTCATCCACTATTTTAAATTGTTTTCCCGGAGCTCGCGCGAGACCACGTCCGCTCTATGCGGGAGTTGAACGCTATATGATATGGCGTATCTGAATAGAAAGGTTTCACAAGACTGTGAACGAAAAATTGAGAATAATTGGTAGCGAACGGAACATAGAAGATAGATGTACAAGATTTGAAATAATCTTATATGTCTATAATCACAAAACCAAACATAACACTACTAAGAGAACTCCAGCAGATATTTTTCTATATGCAGGTAACCCCGACTTTAATGTACAGCAAAACAAAATCGATAAAATCGAACAGCTGAATAAAAAGAGACACGATTTTGAAATAGATACCAAATATCGTCAAGCTCCGCTTGTAAAAAGCAAGATTACCAATCCGTTTAAGAAAACCGGAAGGATTGAACAGGTGGATGATAAACACTTTGAAGAAACTAACCGTGGCAAGAAGATCGTGCACTATAAATCAAAATTTAAGAAACAAAAAAAGATTAATAAAAGTAAATACGATAATTCCAGAGCAACCGAGGAAACGTGAAGGACGCAACATGCTATTGATAATGTTTATTTGCATGTTTACCCTTATCACTACGGTTAAAGGCGGTAACATCGAAGTAAATCCCCTTAATGCGAAAAACGGTTATTTAATGTTTCAAACCGGAACAATGGACATACCAACGAATTATGAATATCACTCTCTGATCATAAATACGACACAGACAATGCTAATGTTCGAAGACCTGTTAAACGAAGCAAAGAATTTCTCCCATGTACCTCAAGTACGATACTTAGTAGAAAAACTAAGACGAGAAATTAATGGTCTGAGAATCATTAAACGAAGGAAAAGAGGTCTGGTAAACGTAGTGGGATCTGTATACAAATATTTATTTGGAACCCTAGATCAGAATGATAAATATGAGTTAGAAGAGAAAATCAATGACTTGTCAGATAATTCAATACAAAAACACGACTTAGACATGATCATAGATGTAATTAATAGCGGGATTAACGTTATTAATAAACTCGAGGCGAAGAAAGAAATAGATCAGCAAATTTCCATACTAATTTTCAATCTACAACAATTCACTGAATACATAGAAGATATTGAATTGGGAATGCAATTAACCAGATTAGGGATCTTCAATCCAAAGTTATTGAAACATGATTATTTAAAAGAAATAAATTCGGAAAAGATTCTAAAAATAAAAACTTCAACATGGTTTAGGACAGACTCAAAGGAAATTTTGATTATTTCTCACGTTCCTAGTAAAGTTACCAAAGCTCCATTAATTCAAATAATTCCATATCCAGATGATGATAACCGAGCAAGTTTCTGAAAAGTTTTATGTATTTAACAATCAGGTGTATCGAAAAGATACAGAAGAAATAATTCTTGACAAGTGTATAAAGTGAATTATTAAACAAGAACCCACTGAATGTAAATACACTAAGACACACAAAAATTTCCAAACGAATTATATAGAACCGAATATTCTTTTAACGTGGAACATCCCTAAAACTACAATAAACCAAGATTGCATACCAAATACCATTGTAATATCAGGACACAACATTATAAAAATTAAAAATTGTACTATGCAAGTTGATGAACATATAATTTCAAACAATTTCGCAGATTTTACGCAGTCAGTCTACATTACAAATAACATCACACGATTAGAACCAATAGAATATTCAAAAATTAAAGAAATGATAAACTCCCACGTAAAATACTATAATATATTTCAAATCATATGTATCACTACTTTTGTTATTACAATCATAAGCTTAATTTTGTATTTAACATTTAAATTCAAAAATATACCTAGGCAAATAATTGTAAAATACCGTAAGCAAAAAGAAGAACAACCGCACCCCGTGAATAACGAACATATTCAGTTAGAAACCAATACAATTCAATCAGAAAATAACATCATGTTATATCCAAATTATCCAACTTTAGTGACCTGAGGACAGGCCAGATTCAAAGGATGGGGGAGTGACATATCCATAAGTCCCTTGACTTAAGTATATATCAACTATTACACAACACAACAGCATATACACAACATACATACCCAACACTACCCTACACTTAACAATTGTAAATCAACATACCTCACACTACCCCTATATGTACCCAACCAATAGATAAGAATAAACTGTCACCCAAATCCCAGACACAAGGCCAAATGGAAAATCCCCAAGATCGAACAAAGGATGTAATCAGAACCCCAGACGCAGTAGCCACTGGTAGACTAAACATAAAAGTCTAAGTCCTCATCCGATTGTCACAATTCTACGTTCAAAGTTCGGACTCGCTAAAACTCGAAAAGAAAAGTTTTAGATTACAAGATCGAAGAGCAACTTGTATCCAAGAGCGATTGCACTTGAATCCAAGAGTAGGAGAAAAGATAATTAGAACAAAGAACTCCAAAGCTCTCTCCAAATTCTCTTAGGACCTTAAGTCCAAAGTCCATATCCAAGAAGCTCGAAACCGAGGCTTGAACGTCAATCAATTCAGATCAGTTAGTTAAGTTCAGTTTGAGACTTGAAATTATTCGGTCGGTGTTCTTCAATATAAAATATTGTAATTATTCAGTTAAATAAAATGTATATTTTTTTAACTTATGAGTATTGCAATTATTTAATTATATATATTAAATTAATAATTAATATCTCGCCGCCGCCGGGCAGATAATCATATCGTGAAAAATAAATCTATATCGTGGAGAACCCTCGCCTCTCATTTGTCCCGTATTCCGCTCCGGGTTTCTGCGCCCATTCCTCGTGCCGCGGGGGAATCACGCCGTTCGGAAATTCTTCCAGGCGGGGCGCATAGGCGGACCGTCCGGAAAATCTTCCGGGTCCGGGGCATAGGTGGACCGTCCGGAAATTCCTCCGGGTCCAGGGGCGCACGCTGCTCGGAAAGTCTTCCAGGCGTGGCGCAGGGTGGACCGTCCGGAAATCCCTCCGGGTCAAGGGCATAGGCGAACCGACCGGAAAATCTTCCGGGTTCGCAGGGACCGCCGATCGGAAAGCCTTCCAGGCGGTTCCGAGGCTTTCCCTCTCGTTCTCTCTCTCTCGTTTTCCTCGCTTAGTTCGACCCCCTTTTAAAAATATATAGCTAAACTTCGGCCGCCGTTATGTCCTGGCTGCCGCGGAAATAAATAAATTCTGTGGGGACCTCTGGAGCCGCTGAGGATTACCCCGGCCAGAGACACTTCCTTACACTATATTTCTTCAAACGTGGATTAACGCGTCTCTATCGGGCGTAACTTTGTTCCGCGAGGGGTTAGGGACGACTCTTCTGCCGCCAAAAAAAACCATAAGAATAGATTATGCACTGCACTGCTGCTGTTGCTGCGCTGCTCTCGCCTGTCGAGCTTAGGGCGTGTGAAGCTTGATAGTTGGACATATGCACTGCCTTGAGGAGCCCCGATGCCTTGGGTTTGGTGGCGCCTCAAGCACGTGTCTCTGCCGATGCGGACCCACAAAATAGGGTAGAGGCCGCCGAATTCTTGCGAGGAAAAATTATAGCACTTGGTGCCAATCCTATAAGAAGGATTTTCCGTTGTTAGCTTATAAGGCCAGGATGCCGAAGTCCAATATAAATAATTACCTAGGAACTTAAGTTTCTTTAGTAGCTCTCCAGAGCACGTCCGTCTCAGTCGCTGGTCAGATCGAAAAGACTGAACCAAGCTTCGTACGGATATAGCTCAAGTCGGGGCGGAAATTTGGAGCTCGTGTAAAGCTCTTTCCATTATCGGGAGCGACTCTATATCTTCCCGATTATCTCCCGACCATCGCTACTGGAAGCTTATGTTAAGCGAAAGTATGCTATATGCCATTCGGTAAACAGTTTTGCCATTCGCCGATCGCCGCATAATTTGGGTTAAAGTGTCGTCTTTTGGGCTAAGGGCGATTTATTTATTTCTTACCCAAGCGCCACTACAACGCCCGGTGACGCATGATCGCAGCTAACCCTGATGGCCTAAATAATATGCACGGGCCCGGTTACTCGTCGTCTTGCACTGTTGGGGAAACTCTACGAAAATGCCCTGTCGAAGAAAACTTTGCGAAAATGCCCGGTTACTCGCAGGCGGCATGGTCGCAGCTAACACTGATGGCCTAAAATAATACGCACGGGCCCGGTTACTCGCAGGCGGCACCGTCGTCTAGCACTGTTGGGAAAATTCTACGAAAATGTCCGCAGGCGGCATGATCGCAGCTAACACTGATGGCCTAAATAATACGCACGGGCCCGGCTACTCGCAGGCGGCACCGTCGTCCTAGCACTGTTTGGAAAACTCTACGAAAATGCCCGTTTACTTGCAGGCGGCATGATTGCAGGTAACTCTGTCGAAGAAAACTTTGCGAAAGTGCCCGGAATACTCGCAGGCGGCACGATCACAACTAAAACTGATTGCCTAGATAATACGCACGGGCCCGGTTACTCGCAGGCGGCACCGTCGTCCTAGCACTGTTTGGAAAACTCTACGAAAATGCCCGGTTACGCACTGGCGGCGAGATCGTAGCTAACGCTGCTAAGGAAAACTTTGCGGAAAGGCCCGGAATGCTCGCAGCACGATGAGGGATAACATCTTAACATTTCACGTT